>VZTR01029882.1:264399-321246 GCA_013400775.1 Chaetops frenatus
GATGGAAAACTTGAAAACTGGAACATACAGGGGAAAAAAAAAAAAAAAAAAGTAGACAAAAAAGCCCCAAAAAATTACAACCAATAAACTGCTGCTGTTCAGTGTTGTTCTACTTTAAGTAGAACAGAGTCTTTCAATCAGACAATTAACATCATCTTAATGAATTACAGACGGATTCAGAGCAGAGACAGAGGAAAACACAAGGCAGTATTTCTGTGTTTGAATATGAATTTCTACCTGGATAGGCTAGCTTCTTTTAATTTCTGAGAACAAGGAACAATTAGGACAGTTCTTGAGGAATACTACCATCCAGAAATCTGCAAAATGGGTATGGACAACAGACACAGTTAAGGTCCAAAGGCTTGGACATCAAAGAGTGACCCATACCCCTGTGACTCTCCCTGCTCTTATTTCACTCAAATTCTTCAAAGTGGGATTCAGAGGAACAGATGACTCTGGATAACCATGGAACAACCAAGATTTACTCTAACTCTATTGAATCCACATGTAATTCAAAATCCTGTTAGCCTAAAAACACCAGAAGGAAAACACTGCTGTATGCAGAAAGAAATGTCCACGAATAAACTTCAAATATCCATCAGGAATAGTTTAGTGAATCACACACATATTGGTTTAGTGCTACAAACTTCTAGAAGCAGTTTTGCCCAGGATAATGTGTAGGTGGGGCTTCAGAGGTGGAATTCCCAGGGCAGGGAATATAGCACCACACCAGTGTTGTCATACAGTTGAGTTTATTGTCTGTACCACTAAAAACCAAAATCATATGCACGTCACCTAGCAGTCAATGATGATGGGATGCCTAAAGCCAAAATGCTGATTTTCAAATCTGTGGTTTCAGTTACTTCCTCGCTCTCAAGACTCTTAAAGGTACTTAGAAGTGTCTGTGCAAAAATTCAGGTACTGTAGATTTCTTGGCAATATTTAGCAGCTAGACAGCTACCCTATATTTAAGATAAATCAGGATTTATAATTTATGTATTCATGTGTCTATAATACCTCTGCAATTAATATGAGGGCTTTCTTCAGAGCAACCTTACCCAAGGAAGTTTTATAGAGAATAAAGTTAGAGAAGTGGACAGGATTTTCCCTTCCTGCTGCAACCTACCAGTCAAAGCATCCTTTCTCTAGGGTCATCCTTTCTAGGGTTCAAATTTTCTTCTTGTTTTATGGTCTCTTCTATGTGATTTTACCACACCAGGTGACTTTCTCCTTCTCCAGAACCTTGAATCAGCTGTTCTGCTTTATGCAGATTAGTTGGACACCAGTGCAACTCAGGAGAGGTGCGTATATTTAAGTATTTCTGCATGACTCTTTGGCCTGGTTGCCAGAGCAGTCACTTGACAAGGGATACAACAGGATTCCCCAGTCAGGGTTCCAATAAACTTTAAATACTGATTTCACTGGAGTAGAAATGAAAATTGTTGCAGCAAGTAAAATAGAAGGTTTTGGAGGACTGGCTAGGCGTGCTCAGGTAAGAAGTCTGCAGCAAACCAAAATCTGGACCACAGACCAGAGCTGCAGATTTGTGTACTGAGCATCCAGCAAAGATACTTGCCCATCCTCAGAATGAAACTGGAAACAGTCTAATTCTTCAGCTAGTTTGTAAACTGTGCAGTATATATAGTACAAGTGCCAATCTCTTATTTTCTTTATTACTTCTAATTTGTGACCTCTTGAGGAACAAAGGCTGGCATGCATCTTACTCTGTCATTTCCCTCTGCTCACCTCTTCCTTCCTTCCTTCCTCCAGTCTCTGGGAATTTGCAGGAGAGAAACAGTGAGGGCGAGGAAGGAGCCATTTCAAAAAGGCAGTGGCAAAGCCAAATGCAATCAGCTGATTTTTAGTAGCTTTCTGCTGTGTGCAGCATTAACCACAGGGAAGTCAGTCCATTTTGTCAACAGTGCCTTGCTGGAAAAGCCCAGTTGGACTGAGTGGATACAGGGAATCTTATTTGAAAGAAAATAATGGCGCTATGTGAAAACTAAATAGGAGAGGAAAAATGTGAGTGCACATATCCTAGGCCAGAACTGGAAACTTTTACTGCTCCTGCAAGTGGTGCCAGCCATAGCCACAGTTCTGCTGGTGTTAGTTTACACTTCCTTAAAAAAAAACCATATTATTTATCTCACAGAAACCAAGCAAGGCATAATATATTATTAAGGGATTAGGTAGTCAAAAAGAAACAACACAATGTGAGGGCTGGAATTACATTTCTAAATATGACTAATAATTTCAGTCACTGCTGGAGGTGGGATACTCATCTGTTTTTAACCAAACATCTCAGCCCTCTGTGTGGTCTTAAATACTCCAGAGATTTTTCCCAGAGTTTTCCCATTTTCAAGTGGTATCCTACATCTCCATGTTACCTGTATATTTCATACTAATTGTAGTAGCATAAGACAGAATAAAGTCCAGCAACTGGGAGCAGAGATTAATAGATGAAAAACTAGGAGATGGGAAAGAGATCTATAGCAAGAATTTTCAATGGAAACTGAGACAAAAATACCATGTAACAGAGATTCAATGCAGCAGTCTGAGTGGTCCAGGCTTTCGTGCAGAAATCCTACTGAATCTGAAAGAAGGTTGTAATGGAATAATTGGTAATCAATTTACCAAATTCAGGATTAAATGCATACTCTTTAGGCAGATAAATCTTTGTGCATATATATATATATACACACACACACATAGAGAGAGAGAGAGAGAGACTGGATTGCATAAACTGTTTTGTGACAATATCTAGAAAACCTGCAAGTACAGACCTGCTTTTCTCCCTCTCTTTTTTTAAAATTTTTAAAAAAATATTAAAATATATGTTATATTAATGGGCTTCTATTTACAGAATGAAGAATTGCTCTGCAGTGGCATCTTTACAGCAAAGCCACAGTACACTCACCACTTGAGCATTACAGCTTTGGATTTCTAGAAACTCAAAACTCATCGAAAAAACTACTGCAGTCATAAAATCCTGCTAAACCCAAGTGCACAGATTAAACAGAAGTGTCTAGAAAAATTGCCAAAGCATCCAAGTGAAAACAAACACGAGGGGGATATAATTACAAGGGATAACAAGACATTGGTTGTAATCTCTTGCATGCATTGGTATTATCAGCTGAATCTTTGGATAGGTCTGATCCAAAGGCTGCTAAATGTTAATGAGGGTATTTCTTCTGATTTTAATAGGTTCTGAACTAAATCCTACACCATTTCAGTTGTGTGATGTGAAGCATGGTGTATTAACATAAACCTTGCATGGCATTACGTATCAAAACCA
The DNA here is from genome assembly GCA_013400775.1 of Chaetops frenatus. Taxonomy (NCBI): domain Eukaryota; kingdom Metazoa; phylum Chordata; class Aves; order Passeriformes; family Picathartidae; genus Chaetops; species Chaetops frenatus. Next base: position 267,695 of record VZTR01029882.1, read on the forward strand.
GTGTCTCATTATTTTTAATGTAGCAAAAATAGCCTTTTTAGAAATGAAGACTCCAGATAAGTTTTTCAGCAGTGCACTTCTTGAGTCCATGCACTTAGACTTTGGCTTAGATGTACTATGATCAATATTTCCAGGTGAAGCAATTAATTTCCTTTGTTTGGCAGGTGAAAAAAACTCTTGCAATGCAACTTTGACTTTCACTTTAGTCGCAGTCTGTTATTGCTAATGAAAAAAAGAATAGTTCTTAGCTTTTCTAATGTATCAGCTGGATAAATTGTTAACACTTAAGAACTCCCCAGGCAGTAATGAATGACACAGTTTTCTGTGTTATCCCTGATAAAGTTTAGGATATGGAAAGCAGCTTAATCCTCTTTCTAGACTCTCCCATCTGTGCTTTAGAGCTACCACAGTAAATTACTACATACTGAAGCACTGCTTCAGATGCAATTTCATATTTTCAAAGCTGAGATAATTTTACTCCACAGTGTATTTTTTAATCTTTGTAAAAAAAAAAAAAAAAAANCAAGGCATAATATATTATTAAGGGATTAGGTAGTCAAAAAGAAACAACACAATGTGAGGGCTGGAATTACATTTCTAAATATGACTAATAATTTCAGTCACTGCTGGAGGTGGGATACTCATCTGTTTTTAACCAAACATCTCAGCCCTCTGTGTGGTCTTAAATACTCCAGAGATTTTTCCCAGAGTTTTCCCATTTTCAAGTGGTATCCTACATCTCCATGTTACCTGTATATTTCATACTAATTGTAGTAGCATAAGACAGAATAAAGTCCAGCAACTGGGAGCAGAGATTAATAGATGAAAAACTAGGAGATGGGAAAGAGATCTATAGCAAGAATTTTCAATGGAAACTGAGACAAAAATACCATGTAACAGAGATTCAATGCAGCAGTCTGAGTGGTCCAGGCTTTCGTGCAGAAATCCTACTGAATCTGAAAGAAGGTTGTAATGGAATAATTGGTAATCAATTTACAAAATTCAGGATTAAATGCATACTCTTTAGGCAGATAAATCTTTGTGCATATATATNTATTAAAATATATGTTATATTAATGGGCTTCTATTTACAGAATGAAGAATTGCTCTGCAGTGGCATCTTTACAGCAAAGCCACAGTACACTCACCACTTGAGCATTACAGCTTTGGATTTCTAGAAACTCAAAACTCATCGAAAAAACTACTGCAGTCATAAAATCCTGCTAAACCCAAGTGCACAGATTAAACAGAAGTGTCTAGAAAAATTGCCAAAGCATCCAAGTGAAAACAAACACGANTTAAAATATATGTTATATTAATGGGCTTCTATTTACAGAATGAAGAACTGCTCTGCAGTGGCATCTTTACAGCAAAGCCACAGTACACTCACCACTTGAGCATTACAGCTTTGGATTTCTAGAAACTCAAAACTCATCGAAAAAACTACTGCAGTCATAAAATCCTGCTAAACCCAAGTGCACAGATTAAACAGAAGTGTCTAGAAAAATTGCCAAAGCATCCAAGTGAAAACAAACACGAGGGGGATATAATTACAAGGGATAACAAGACATTGGTTGTAATCTCTTGCATGCATTGGTATTATCAGCTGAATCTTTGGATAGGTCTGATCCAAAGGCTGCTAAATGTTAATGAGGGTATTTCTTCTGATTTTAATAGGTTCTGAACTAAATCCTACACCATTTCAGTTGTGTGATGTGAAGCATGGTGTATTAACATAAACCTTGCATGGCATTACGTATCAAAACCAGTGTCTCATTATTTTTAATGTAGCAAAAATAGCCTTTTTAGAAATGAAGACTCCAGATAAGTTTTTCAGCAGTGCACTTCTTGAGTCCATGCACTTAGACTTTGGCTTAGATGTACTATGATCAATATTTCCAGGTGAAGCAATTAATTTCCTTTGTTTGGCAGGTGAAAAAAACTCTTGCAATGCAACTTTGACTTTCACTTTAGTCGCAGTCTGTTATTGCTAATGAAAAAAAGAATAGTTCTTAGCTTTTCTAATGTATCAGCTGGATAAATTGTTAACACTTAAGAACTCCCCAGGCAGTAATGAATGACACAGTTTTCTGTGTTATCCCTGATAAAGTTTAGGATATGGAAAGCAGCTTAATCCTCTTTCTAGACTCTCCCATCTGTGCTTTAGAGCTACCACAGTAAATTACTACATACTGAAGCACTGCTTCAGATGCAATTTCATATTTTCAAAGCTGAGATAATTTTACTCCACAGTGTATTTTTTAATCTTTGTAAAAAAAAAAAAAANTAAGAAAGCCAGGTCAGATAAAACTGTTGAATTTAAGAGATGGATGGTAGTTTTCAGTGAAGTAAACCTTTTATAAAGGTTACTTGGAATACAGAGTTAAGCCAAACAAATCACTTTGTTTACAGAAAATCTGCAATGTGAAGTGTTAAGATTTAACTCAATTGTAATCTGTTGTTAATTATAAGACAGGAGTGGGAGCTGGCAAATATGTCTTGAGGCACTCTTTATTTTACCTTAAACATGCTATGGCCTGTGTCTAATGTCTTTGATGCTGCTTTCATTTTGCAGGGTGATTTTGCTCGGTACAGTTTTGCCATTAACCTGCTCAGTCACAGTTAGGGCTCATTTCTTTCTCTGTGAGGAAAGCTTAAGTTTTGTGTTGAATTTCTCCATGTTTTATCAGATGTTGCCTATTGCTGCTGTCTAATTATTAAGGATAAAGGGACTGATTTAGTATCTATTGGATTAAATTGACTGACTCAGTTCAGAGGCTGAGCATAAGCAACTGCTCCAAGAGTAGCAGTGAGAGATGTTTTATAAACTTCTCTATTTTGCAATTTTCTATATCCACATGAAACCCCACATTCGGTAAAACTGCAAAAATCCAGTCAGTCCAGTGTCTTGCTCAGGTCACCATATGGTTGTAGAACAGCTGGTTCATTTTAAACCTTCACAAAATTGAGATTATACTTAGAGGAAGCAGCAGATATTTGAAGAATCTGCAGCCATGGTGCAGCATCTAAAGCTGCCAGCCACAAATCATCAAAACACTCTGACAGAGAAAGAGCTCCTCTGTAAGCCTTTGTTACTTTAAATTTCAAAACATCTTACTACCTATCCTATGTCCTGGGACTAACCTGAAGAATAGAAGCCATCCCACCCGGTGACCTAAACCCAGCTAAGCAAACATCTGTCACCTTACAACCCGATTATGGCAATCCAGCACTTTCTCTAAAACCTGTCAATTGCTTCTAAGACTAAAAGTTGTCAAACCTGAGCCTAATCTAATTCAGGGTAGAGAAAAGGGGCTGTGGATTTTTTCTGTGGGGGCAGGCAATCCAGCTCTGCAGAGAGTATCCTGCTGACACTGACACAGAACTGCTTCCCCCTGTGTATGCCCAGAATAAACTCCTCCTGTTTGTTTTATGTTCTTGAGCCAAGTGCTGGCTGCTGGGATTGCAAAGGAACAGGGTCCCACCTCCATCACCCGACCCACACACATCTGCTCCTCCAGTGTGCTGTGGGGTGGGTGCTGAGCAAAGAGCACCTGAGTGGGCAAATCTGGATTTGTGCTCACCAGTGGGAGGAGTGACACATCGAGTCAAAAGCAGTTTGGTAATGGTCAAAAACTACCCATTGTGGCTAAATTGTAGCTGCATGTTGTTCAAATAACAGTGAAGTGGCACAGCTATGCTACTGTAAAGATGGAAGCTTCAGAAAGCTCTTGAAAAAATAGGAATATCTGAATATAAGGCATTCACGTGGTCTTAACTCTGTCCCTTTGGGTACCTGGTGTGATGTTATCAATAAAGACAGCAATCCTGATCATGTAGGAGAAGCAAGGACAGGGTCTAAACCCTGCCTCAGGGAGGGAAGGAAAGCTCACTTCAAAGCTGGGGCCTCAAGAGGCAAAAGAAGGTGTTACCTTGAGCTTGAGAAGGTCGGGGAATAGAGGGACCTGCTGGCAACATCCTGCTTCCCCCTGCTTCTCTCCACTCCTCACTCCCAACACTTTCCTTGGGGACCCCCAGAGCAGCATCCAGGGTCTGCCTCCTGCACAGTCCTGATCCCCAGGGACAGCATTCAGCCCCTCCATGCCCCGGGGGGCTCTGGATGACAGCAGGTGCAACAGAAAAAGGAGGAGGACTCTGGCTAATCTTCTGCAGTTTAACCTGAACTTCGGTTCACAAAATTAAACAACAGATGCTTCTCAAGGGCATGACACATAGAGGCCTCCTTGAAGTAGGGGAACAGCTAAAGCCTTCCAGCTAAGGCTGACAGATTTTCTGATAACAGAAAATGAAGCAATCTAAAAATATGCTCTTCCAGCTACCCCTACAATCAGTTACAGGTAGATCATAGCACATTTCATAAATGTCAAAGCAAGCTGTCCTGACATCATTAGTCCTTTATTTTAGACACTGATAGAAGGAGATAAGCTAATTATTTATGACTATTCAAAGGACAAACAAAGCACAGAAGCAGATTGATAGGAACACTCTTAATAACCTGATCCAAAGATAATTCATGGTTTCCAGTTGTTTCAGGTTTTTTTTAAACTTTTTGTGGCTGTGGTACTTCTTGACTATGTGCTGTTTATTGTACTGCTGTGTGCAGTAATGATTTAGAAAGCAAGCAGGCTAAAAATTAGTTAGTTTTTATAGTTTGCTGATAGAAAAATAGAAATACCATACTTGGCATAGCAGACATCATGTTTAGGTCTTGGGTGCAAATATAGAGCAAGACATATGTTTTTCTTAATGGAACAGTAAAATGAGTTTGCCTTTTACTGAATTTGTGTGTGAGCTTGAAAATCATTGTAAACAAGCTAACTGAGATATTTTGGAACTGAGCTTTCATATAAACTGCTAATGAAGTAATGCTGGAACTTCTGAAACGTGTGAAGTTACTGCTTGAATAAGGCTGTGACTGTGCAAACATCACAATATAGGAGAGACATAAATGAAATACTCAGTATCTCCAAAGTAAGAAGTATTCACAGTAAATTGTGGAGCAAATAGATGGAACACCAGTAAACTGCATGATTTAGGCATAAAAGCAGCAGAGGTTTCAATTACAGGAGGATATATATCTTTGTCAAGTCTTGGGAAGACATTGAAATCCTGCCCAGATTGCAGAGGTCTTCTTAATTGTAAAGAACATTAATAATAAACGGTGTTTAGGTTATATGTCACTGTGTCAACCATTTGAGTGTACCCTATTTCCTAATTTTATAACAACAAATGGAGCTGTTTAGAAGGGAGAGCTGTATTTAGCAGCCATCAGAGAGATTCACCTGGTCTGCCATTATCTGAGAAACAACACCTCTTCACTGGAGCTTGGGATACAGACAACCCGAACCTCACTCTGAAACCAGGATCTATGATATGAAAAGCTGAGAGAATGTTTAACAATCAAGTAAAAAGACAAGTAAGAAAGTTGTGATAAACCTACAAAGAGAATTTGTGGTTTCTTAAAGGAATATTTGTGCTTCCTCTCAAAATGCTTTCAAGGAAATACTCATTTCCTAATCAGCTTAGTCATAAGTTATTATTAAGAGCACTAGCCCTTTTATTTCTCCTTCTGACATGAAGGAAAAAAAAAGCAATGATATGACACTGATATAATTTTTCCTCATGAGTGTGTCTAACAGTGCCAAAATAATATTACTCATAGAAGACCATAAGCAGCATTTGAAAATATTGGTGTAACCAGCCAGGGACAGATTACATTCTTGCTCACAAAGAAGAGCAACAAGAAGGAAGGGGAGGGTGGGACTGTTGGAGGAAGAAGGAGCAAAGGAGGACACGGGAGAGCTCTGTTCACTCCCTGCCTTGGGTTTCCTTGCAGACACAAGGCCCAGCCTGGTTTTGCAGCTTTGTAGGGATGTCAGGAGTGTTGAGAGCAGCATCCATCATTTCAGCAGGGGGAACAGGGCTCTGACCCTGCTCCCTGGTGCACTGGCCCACAGGGCTGGCTGTGTAGGGACTCTGTGTCTGTGCACTCCATTAGGGAGACTCTGCCAGGGGCTACCCGGGGGCTCTCAGGAAAGCTCTGGAATGTCTCTGATCCCCTCTGCTCCTTGCAGGTGGGGTACCCAGCACAGACTGGCCCAAGAGCCCCTGAGCACCTTCCTGTCATTACTGCTGTGCTCTCCACACAGTGTGAGTAGCCAGCCTATACACCGGGTTAAATAATTGCCGTTAATCAGGGGCAGCCTTAATTAAACTTTTGCCAAGCAAATTTAGTTAATCGTTCAAAACACATTTGTGAGATTCTGCAAAATGAACAGCTTACCCTCCACCTTTGTGAAATTATGGTTAATCATTCACTAATGTCTGCATCATCCTATTTAAACCTTCCCCCTGTGGTTTTAGACTTCTTTCTGCTTGCTAATCCACCACAGGGGAGTGATATGTAAACATGCAAATACATTATTGTAGGCTTTTCCTATTTGTGGTGCTGGGTTCTATCAAGCCATATTTATAGCCTCACCAAAATTATCTATAATTCATTCGTCTCGCATTCAATTGAATTAATTTAAAGGTATAATTCAATTTAACAAACATGCAGCTCGGTGTACTGAGCTGTGAGGCACAGGAGCTGTTTTGGGCATGCTGCACTTCACCCCATCTTTCTGTTCTCAGCCAGCCTCCTGGCTCCTGGTATTCTTATCCATCAAACCATGTACCACACCAGAGCCACAATTGACCATAACAAGTCAACAACAGCTTTTGAACCTCCAAGTGTGTATCTATTACCTGGCTGTCCCAAATTTTCCAAATTCTCCTCCACGAAGATTATGTCCTTTACTGTGCAGCTATTTTAAAATCCTGTTGATATGAACTGCTGCACTCTTGCTCCTAACTCTGCTAAGTCCGTCATAGACAACCTTTTTCCTGTGATTTACGCCTCATTATAAAAATCAAATTTCTTGGTTGTCAAAAGTAAATTGACTGCAGCAAGCTGAAGGCACTGGATCCCTAGCATACAAAGCCAGTACACCATTCTAAGGGTGAAACTTCACGTGTGATGGAAGAACATCCTATAAATACAGAACTCTCCTTGGGAGGAAAATGAAAAACTGATTATCAGGTTGGGTGAAGAAAGTGCAAACTGTCTCTCTCCTAACCTGAACCCCAAGCACCAGGATGGGTTGAGACTTGGTCCACACTCAAAAGCCATCACCCAGATGAAAAAGCCTGTCAGCAGAGATGTTCTGCAGGATATTGCTCCTCATGCCAACCCTTTTGCAGCCCCACTACTGCTGGAGATTTAGGCTTTGTGTCTCTCCTAATACTGAAGCTTATCTTTATGTACTTTTTACCATAAGCCTAAATTAATTGTGCTCTCAGCCATAGCCTGGGTCCCCAATATATGTTTGAGCTGAAAAAGTTATTACAAAAGAAATAATTACACAATACCATCTAAAAGGTCTCTGTGAAAAACTAAGAAAATTATGTGCAACTATTGTAATTTCTGAGATGGCAATTCAGTTTTACATGTAAATAATTGATTTTTCTAGCTAGTTATTTGCTGAATTAAAATCAGAAGCACAGTACATGTGCAACAGACCCTTCATTATATCCTTCTTCATTCATCTAATCAACCATTCCACATTAGTGCTGAAATGCTACTTATATTCCAAATTTCCTTCCAACTATTGGCAAGTCTAACAAAAGAACAATTTCTAAATTGACTAAGATATACTGTATGTGTCATACACTTAAAATAAAAGGAATGATCCAGGTTTATGTTTTTCCTTTAAAAAGCAGTGATGTTACCATAAATTTATTTTCTTGGCAATTTTTTTCCATTAATGTTACTGATATTATTTAATTGAATAAAGATATATAGTCTTTCTTATACACAGATAAATATTACAGATTCTATCCTCCCAGTGTATTCCTCAGAATTTCTGAATTTTCCTCAGCTATTTTGCAATTTTTTTTCCTGTCTATTGTCAGATTTAAACCAATATTTTCTTCTATTTACTTCAAGGTTATGCAAGTTGGCTGTTTGAGTGGCTACCCCATGTATCCTGAGAAGTTCCATCAGCTCCTGCAGCTGATACCAATGAAGGTACCATACAGCCAGGTGCATTTTGGACTGGCTTTGACTTCCACACACACATGGCCAAGAAGTTTTTGTCAGCAAGGTCGCCAACAGACAGCTGTGGAGCTGGATCTGGACAGAGCTATGAACCCACACCCTGTAGCTCTGCAATGTAACAACTTAGCTGAGTCATTAATTAACTTTGGTTAATATTTTTACAAGTCTATAATGGTAGTAGATGACATGTAGAAATTTAGAAATCAATTTTTTTTACTACTGTTTTCTCTCTGTAGGAAATCTTAGCATATTTACACTATCTACATCATTCTCCTTTCCACCATAAATCCTCTTCTCTCTGTTCATGCCTGTGCACATGAAAAACCTCATTAGTTTTACCTTCTCTCTTTTCTGCTATTCTTGGCCCCTACCAATCGACCTCAGAACTTGGGAAAAGGAACATATTCCAGCTACTGTTCTGTGCATCCCATACCAACAAAGCAGCCCACATTAACAAAACAAGAAACCCTCAAAAATCCTGAATATGCCAAATGCTTTGCATGAACAAACAAAAGAGGAAGAAAGCATCTCCCCCACATTTTTCTGTTTTGATATTTCTAGACTTGTCTCAAATATAGGCAACCATATTTATACCTTGACATAGGATTCTTGTGTCAATGTGGCCCCTTCAAACTTGGCTCTCTTAGCACAGATTCTGACTTTAGCAGAACCTGAAATTAGCAACTATACAAGGCTTTGGCAAAAATGGTTTATGAGTGGTCCATCCCCCACCCCCATCATATCCGAGGAATGTCATGGCCTTACAATGGCACACTTTTTGAACCCTTTCCAATTTCAGATATTTCCTTTCCCTTTTAATACCTCATTGCTTTTGCATCAATTACAGCCTGACCTAAAGCCACACTGGCAGTGAATGTGATATATGGTAGAATCCATTTAAATGAATTTCTGATGAAAGAATAAAACTGTTATAAGAATAAATTTACTGCACAGATTTATACAAATCCTGTATATGCACTGAAATCCTCTTAAAGGAAAAACTGATGGAAGATTAAAATGTTAAATGAATTAAACCCCAGCATCCTAGTGAAATATAATTATTATTTGACCTATTAAATGAATAGCTCCACTGACCATATAATGGTAAGTATTCAAATATATGTCAATTTAAAATATGAAGTGAAAAAATGTAAAGCAAACAGTGATCAATGACAATATCTATTTAGACAATAAACCTACAGAACAGTAGGAAAATGTTCTTGAGCGGTCTTTGTTCACCCAGCCTTAAAGCTAGAAAGTCCTTAATTTCTGTTAAGAGAGAGAGAGAATTTTGACAATTATTAAAAGTTATTAACTGCACAGTATAAGTATAATTTTTGTTTTGCTTAATTTCAGCCTATTAAAATGTCTGAGAAAGCCATTCCCTTTCCTTCTGGCTGTGTTAAATTTTTAGAGATTTATTTGAAAAAAGATGTTGACCAACACCTGCCATTAGAGTTGTCTGTCTGCATTCCATTTTATGGAAAGTATCTTTTAAAACTGTGTTATATCTATCATCACTAGCAAAAACATACAAAACTACACATGTTGTGAATACTGTAATTCTTTTTTTAGCTTTTGTACTTTTAGTGTATAGTCAAGAACATAGCATATAGATGTATTTCTGAAAAATATTACATCCGTGTATTTCAATGTTAAAATAAAAACTAGGGATTTTTTCTTTCCCATCAAAAGCACTATTCTGGTAACACTAAAGTTCTGTGAGGTGATTCCACTTTAGAAAAAATAAATATGCTTTATCTGTCTATCTTGGCTTTGGCCAACTCTTCTAGTAACTGGTTTCAGGTGGTTTAAATCCCAGATTAAACTACTAAAAACGTGCACTCTAAATCCCCTGGCAATGAGTTGAAAACAATTTTATACATCTGCTTCCTACCTGAGAAGAGTTGAGTTCATATTCAGTTTAGGTCATAGGTGAAATGAGTTTGTCAGTCACAATCCTGACTATAATAAATTTATATCTTGATCACAAAATTACTGTACTACTCAATTAAATATTGCCTGAAGGGACTGATCATTAGAGGTGGAGACCCAGGGATGGATATTAGGGACTGAAGCCCATTTTCAGTGTATGAAGAAGTGTAAAATCTCAAGACAGTCCTGTCTCAGGAGCAAGATGCTGTGCAGAGAAATGGCATCCTTCCTGCTGTCAAGTCTTCACATTTGTACCACTTTGTGATTCTATGGCCTTACAGATTTCAAGAATTCCACACCAAGAAATACCATAACCCTTGAGTCACAGCTTTCTCTGCAGAAAAGGCTTTGTAGAAATTCAAGGAGTCTTTTAGTGACTTCTTAACGATTGTGATTATCCTTTTCCCACTTAGCCCAAATCCTGTATTTTAGAAGGATGCTTGGATAAAACCAAGTCTTTACCAGAGGGGTCTGGCTGGCAGTGAAGCATCCTGAAAGCTACAACTTTCCTATACTGAGGGAACAAAAAGTGTGTGTGAACTGCAGGCCACCAGAGTAATGCACCTGGAAGGGTACAGATGTGCCAGTCCTTTCCTATAAAAAATGATATTTTCTGTCTGTTCCCCCCCACCCACCATAAGCAAAACCAGATGGATGTGCAAGGTTAGGAAGGACACTTCAGCCCTCTAGGTGAGGCTAACTTCAAGTCCTTTGAATTTCCCCCTGATTCTCCCATGAAGTTAAAAAACAAAAAATAAATTGAGGAAGGGAAAATTTGTTTTCTTGACTGGCAAAGTTGGACAGTGGAAACCTTTCAAGGTAGAATTCCTCTTTGACTTTTCCTTGTTACATGGGCAACAATCCCCTAATCTTACACTTACATTGAGATCAGAGACAACAGAGAAATTTTTAGTTTCCCAAAACTCCATCCACCATTATGTTCTGAAAACCAATACACTGTAATAACCATAAAGAAGAAAGCTGGAAACAATCATGCAAACACCCCAGTCATCCCAAAAATTTTGTTCTACCTTAGAAAGCAGAAATGTAGACTGAAAATCCAAATAGATGGTAATAATGAGACACAGGAGATTAACTCCCTGAATAAAAGAAATAGCTGAGTGCCTGGGCCCAGAGAGTGATGATGAATGGAGTTAAATCAGTTGGTGGCCAGTCCCTAGAGGTGTTGCCCGGAGCTCAGAATCTGGGCCAGTTCTATTTAATATCTTTACTGATGGTCTGGATGGTGGGATCAAGTGCACCCTCAGTCTGTTTGTCAGTCTGACACAAATTTGGGCTGGAGTATTGATCTGCCAGAGGGCAGTAAGGCACTACAGAGGGATCAGGACAGGCTGGATCCATGGGCTGAGGCCAGTGGTGTGAGGTTCAATAAGGGCCAAGTGCCAGGTCCTGCACTTGGGTCATAACAACACCAGGCAGTGCTGCATGCTGGGGACAGAGGGGCTGGAAAGATTCCCAGTGGAAAAGGACCTGGGGGTGCTTGTTAACAGTAGCTGACCATGAGCACAGCTGTGCCCAGGTGGCCAAGAAGGCCAATGGCACCTGGCCTGGATCAGCAATGGTGTGGCAGCAGGACCAGGGCAGGGATTGTCCTCCTCTAACGGGCACTGCTGAGGCCACACCTCGAGTCTTGTGTCCAGTTTTGGGCCCCTCACTGCAAGAAAAACATTGAGGGGCTGGAGCAGGTCCAGAGAGGAGAACAGAGCTGGGGAAGGGTCTGGAGCACAAGTCTGATGAGGAGCAGCTGAGGGGACTCAGCCTGAAGAAAAGGAGGCTTAGGGAGAACATTACCACTCTCTACAACTCCCTGATAGGAGGGTGTAGCCAAGTGGGGGTTGGTCCCTTCTGCCAGGTAACAAGAACTGGACAAGAGGAAATGGCCTCAAGTTGTTGAGGGATTTAAATCAGGTATTAGAAAAAAAATTCATCATGGAAACTCTGTCAAGCACTGTAACAGGCTGCCCAGAGAAGTGAGGGAGTCACCAATGCTGGAAGAATTTAGAAGACATGCAGATGTGGCAGTTAAGGACACAATTTAGTGGTGGACTTGACAGTGTTAACACCTGGACTCAATAATCTTAAAGCTCTTTGAATACACACACATTGGGTCAGGGTTCTGCAAATTAGGGGTTTGATAAAGAGATGATTATTTTAATTTTGGCAGTCAAGATAGTCTGCCTAGTTGAGAAATGCAAAGTAGTTGAGAGCTGGGAAATTAAGAGCTTTTGTTGACAAGACAAGCACTAAAAAGAACTGGAGATCACTGCATAAGGAATAGAGAGTATCCAAGGCCAATTTGCAGTCAGTAAGGCTAAAATGAGAAGCTGAATGTGAAATATAGTCAGAGAACACTGTTTTGATAAAGGCTTTACTGGGCCTGACAGAAAAAGCCCTTTTTCTTAATGATGTGATGATAACCTAGTTAAAGAGTGAAGCCCTTCAAAGCAAAGCAAGGGAGGATGCTGCAAATACATGCAAGGCTTAAATACCTTTAGAGAGATACAAATGTTACTGCCTTTCTGGGACAGCAGAAAAATATAAGAGTAAGGAAGGTCTTGGTTTTTTATTTCCATACATAAATAACAGCTTGTAATAATCCAATATTCACACTAAAATTTTTGGCCACAGGCCAGAGAAAACCACATTTCCATCCTTGTCACCTGGGAATCATCTTCTGAAAGACTTCTCCACATCTCTATTAGTCAGCTCACCACATCTGATCGTCTTTCTCAGTGAACATTCAGAACAGGTGGATGCAACCTGTCCTATAACCCTTTCTTTGCCAATTTTTTCACTTATATCCTTGGGTTTTTTCTGTCCAAAGACAAAGAAAAAAAAAAAGACTGAATCAATAGAAGAAGGACTTAAATGTCTTTTAGCTTTGGGAAAAGAAATAACTGAATCAGGACCTGAAGCTATGTTTAGTGGGTTAATCTGTTTTAATCCATGAAAATCAGACTCAAGCCACGCTCATTAAGAGGAATTTAATTTTGTTTTCTGTTATTTAAGCAACCTGGGAAACATCTGATCTTCCTGCCAATAATTTCTCTGTACTATTTATAAGCATTTTTGAAGGTGCTGATTACAGTGCTGAATGTCAATAGGATTCTGTCTATTAATGCTATTACTATTGCTGTAGAATTAAAGCAGCAATTATGGAGCAAGAGCTGACAGCTACAGGATACACAGATCCAGAGTAAAAGACAGGTACTCCCACAAGAGCAATATAAGTAAAATTAAGAGTTAACATGGATCTACATGTGGAAAACTGAAACAGTGTTGGTCACTATGTACAGAGGAGCTGGATCTCCAATGCCTTCATTGACAAGAATTTTAAAGAAGATTTGAAGCATGATAAGATAATCAACATGGCAATTTGCAGGTATTTATTGGGATCATTGCCCAAGAATGAGGGCCATCATAAGAAAGGTTTAATATGTTTGATAGGTGATATGAATGTAATTGATGTATCAAGAAGAATAAGCCCTGCATAACAGTCCTGGCCATTTCTGGGAGGAAAGGTTTTAGTGACCTCGGTGGGATGTGTCTGATGAAGCAAAAGGGGAAGAAAAGTAAGGATATAACTGGAAAAGCAGACCTTCAAAGTTCTAGATTGCACCTTCAGTTGCACATAAATGAAAAGGAGAAAGACAAAGGAGAACATATAGAGGTACATGAAGTTAAGGGTGTATATGAAATTTGTATTAGGAAAGACTGAAAGCTGGAGCATCATAAGAGAAAGGAAGGAAAGGAGGGAAAACATAGAAGACAAACTGAAGGCAAAACAGGATGGCATTGAGACAACTGAATATGATTAGAGAAGGAGCATGACTCAGGAACTTCCACCTGATTCAGGAGAGAAGATGATGCAGAATCTTTACAAAGACTGCAAAGCAATCTGGGAGGGGATAGGAAGCTCAAATGGTCTTTTCAGAGGGGAGGGTATATGCAGCTTTCACTGGAATAAATTGCTGAAACTTTTTCCAGAGAAGCCAGGAATAAAGGTGTGGAAGGTTTTGAAACAGGATGCAAGCTGGGAAAAGTGTGACTGGGATTGTAAGCACAGAGCTTCAGCTGGAAGAGAAAAACTGTTTGTTCAGGAAGACAGTAGAATGGAAATAGGAGAGAAAGTATTTTGCAGCAGGAGGAGAAAAAGAGATTTCATTGTAACTCTGCAGCGTTTACATACAAGGGCTGCAAAGTGAATACCACAAATGGTTCTAAGCTGCAGCTTATTTGGGCAGACCATGCAATTAGAAAACACACTGAAGGCAAAAATGGTAAGAGAAAGTGAAATTAAAATAATGTGTCACTGTACAAGTTAAAAAGAGCAAGTAGCAAACCAGATCCACACACTGCCTCCAAAAGAAAAAACGCCAAAAAAAAAAATCTATCCCAAACCAGAAGAAAAGCCTAAGAGTGGATGAAAAACTCTCTGCAATCACCTGTAAGAAATGATGGGAAAAAAGTTCAGGCAAGAAGGCTTGTGGGTGGCTGATCTCAGTATCTTGAGAATAAATATTTTCTTACCACGTGTACGTCAGGGTGGATAAATTCCACACTGCAGATGAATTCTATTAATGCAGAACAGGCATGTGCAATGATCAAATGATTTGTGTGAGGTGACACAGAAATCAGAGCCAAACATTGACCCCAAGGCCCCTGAATCCCAGGTCAGACCATGTGTGAGCTAAGAAATATCTCTGAGGTACAGACAGAAGTCTGATGTCCCCCTGCTCTCTGCAGAGCCTCTCTTTATAGGGCTGCAAATGGAAGAGCATCTTGTGAGATGCAGATTATGTCTCCAAATAATTTAATTTTCTCAGTATTCTGTAAGCAGTATGAACTCTGAAATTGTAGGAACAAAGGCACACCCAGAAATGGGTCACTTTTTTATCTGTTGATAGTTGGGCAGAGGGGGAAAGCAAACTACACCCTATCACATCATAGAGTTCAATGCTTCCCATAGAACAGAGAAACAAAAAGTAAAAATTCACTACTTGTGAAGCATCTACCTGTGCTGACAGCTAATTTAGGCCCAAGATACATGCTATGCAGAGAAAATAAATTCTTATGACATGTCAAGTCTGGAATCCAAGGAAGCCTGGCAATGATATTGAAGCAACACACTGTTTGCATACTGATTTCTGTGGTACCAGTCTGTTTTGAAAAAACATATTTATGCAGTTTCACTGGGAACATAGGTACCATATTCAAATAAATGAGAAAATTCAACCACAATCACTAGTTTGTTTACAGTTCATCCTACCACTATACAGAAATTCCTTCTAGGGTTTTGGGGTTTGGACTCTGGTTTGACAAATGAAAATTAGGGATAGCCTCTTGGTCTCCTTTCGGATTTTGGAGATTTAAAATATCTCCCCATCTAATTTCAGAGATTCTGTGTATCCTGTAGACTCATTTCACATATAATTTTGATCTACGAGTAGCTCACTGAACATTCAGAAACAGCACATAATACACTAGCTTCCAATTTTTTATTTGAATTATTTTTGAGAATTTCATCTGCTTCTTAGCTTCTTTAGCTCCATGTGTTCAGTATTTTAAGAGCCGCTTTTAATAGACCTGCTCTTGCATGCACTTCATTTGCAGGACTCCTCCTCAAGAAACCTAGAGCACAATAAATAAATAAAAGAACTTCACCTCAGTGTATCTCCTCAGTGGTTTTGCGTGACTTTTACTTCACCTCTTGAACCTCTTCAACACACTGTCAAACTGACTGTGCTCTCTGCTTATCTGAGATTACTTTCTCTCCCCCGAAATGCAGTTCATTACTTTCTTCAATGGAATCCCAAATCTGCTCTCTAATAGATTTCTAATCCTCAGCAAACCCACGCATTACGAAGCAAGCTCAGTGCTCGCCATATGGTTAACCTGATTTTCACTGACCCTGCCACATAATTTTCATTAAGAGCATGTGATTAGGAAAATACCACACCAACAAAAATGTGATTCCCATTTCCGGCTTTCCCTTATTGTTCTGGGGGGATTCTGATTATCACACACTCTTCAGTCTCTACAGAGAACTGCAGTTGCTTCCCCTCAGAAATCCATTACTTTTAGGTGTATTCAAGAGCACCACAGATTGCTTTGCAAGCTCAGAGCAACGGATGCACAACTCCCTGGACATTGCTCTTCACTTGCTCGCAGAAAAATCAATAGATCAATAGGTTTGTGATCTATTACAGCAAGGATGGGACTGTGACACAAAGCCTGTTTCCATACTAGCACGCTGTTAAAATAAAAATGGTGTGTTATTTTTATCCCATTTCTGACCATGCAAAACATTCTGACCACTTGTGGTCATTAATAATCTTGTGCAGCTTTTCACAGCAATGGAGGACTTGATCAAAATGTCCTTGGAGAATTCCTGCTTATGTAACTCTATATCACCCAACTATATCCTTCTTTCACCAACTGGGGGTTTCTAGCTCGCGTCCTGCTACAAGCTGTTCCAAGATCATACTGAATATTTTTCAGTTGCAGCAACCATTAACCTTCAAAGTACAGGAATTTTGGTGCTGGAAGGAGAATAAAAATACATGCACATCAGAGGATGTGTAAAAATCAGTGATTTTTAGGTATCTGTTGCAATACGTAGAAAAAATTCTTTAGTATTCATAGCAACTAAAAATACAAACAAAGGATGTTTAGATTGCGGGAGTTTGAGACTTTTGGTTGGAAGATTTTATATAAATATTGACATTTTCATGTTTTGCATGATGGGGGTTTTGACAATTTATTATTATATGGAGGGAATTTTTCCTTTAATGTATTACTGATTATTAATTTTAGAGATACTTCCCAATGCTAGGCTGTACCAGGCACCTTGGGAATGAGGCCTGCTGAAGACAGACATTTAGAAAGTAACAACCACTCAGGCGGGCGAACATGCTGTTCTTTTCACACTTAAATATACACAACTTGTTGTTTTCAATTAATATCCTGTCACCATGGCAGAACAATTGCCCTTGATGTTCTACATGCACTGGAGTTGGGATTGTAACAGTGGTAACCAGTGTGACACAGCCCCAAAAAACGGTACAAACACGTGATGTTTCTGCGCTTGAGTGAACTTCTCTCTCAGCACTTTTTGAATCATCAGCTATTTATTTCAATATTCTGCATGTCATTGGTGCTTTGGCAGCCCATTTTTTTTTTTTCCCTCTTAATACTCCTTCTGTATAAACAGCACATATAAAAGTTCCATTTTGGAACAGTTCATTAATCTTAACTTGTTAAAGTCTGGTCTGGTAAATGCATCATTTGTGTCATGACGTCACCCCAACTTGTGACAGTAAATGCTGTAAGAATTCATATCAAGGTGTTACAAGTCTTGCATTTATATGTTTGATGATAATTTCACAGTGGAAAAATATCTGGGTCATCACTTTCCAGAGGCACCAGTGTCTCTGTTTCTATTCCTGGTCAACATCAGAACCAGTGCCTGCTCGAGTGGTGCTTTCCCTGCTGACACAACCAGACAGACAGAGCTGTAAATGTTATTGTGAGACACAGCAATTTCCATGTGGGAGAAGGGCTGATAAGTTTCAAACTATCCTCTTTTGGCTTAAAGAAGCCTTCAGTGCTCTTATTATACCCCCTTGGTGTAGCTGTTTCTGTTGAAAGGGCAGGCTCTGACCTCCTACGTGTGCTGTAAACAAGCTGCATACAGGTTTTTAAAGATCCTCCCACTTTGGGAGCATGCAAAAAATCCGTATCAGTTGCTTGGTCTACCTGTAACTCCACTGTGTGAAAATCAGCCCCACACAGTCTGAAGTGGCTCAGTTTCAAATCTTAAAGTGTGATTGAAAACTGGCAATGACACTTCTTTTTCTGCACCTTTGAATTGACTATTGGTCTCACTGACTGTAGCGAAGGAGGTTGCAGCACCGAAAGCTGGTTAGGGAGAAACGCCTCCTTAGAGAGACAAGAATATTTCTCTGCCCCTCCTTGCTTGACTAACATTTCACTGAACTCAGCTGGGACAAGAGCCTCCAGAGCCCACTTCTCTTGGAAAAAATGTTGCCTTTCAGAACCTGACATTTCCCAGCTGGAACTGGATGTCTTTCTGTGAAATTCAAAAAGCAAGTGTAGCTCATGGCTATTACAGAGTAATTTTTTTGATGTGCATCCATCATTCATGCTGGTGACCTAATCCCTATAAAGTCAACGGGAGAGAAGAAAAGAAGACAATTCACAGACCCTAAAAGACCCACACATCTGTTCAGAATTCCTCCACAATGCTCCTTGCACATGAGTTAAAATGTGAAGTATTTGCAGGAAGAATTTGACAAATAATTTAAGGGGAGGAAGAGTTGAGAGAACTGTGACCTCTTCCACAGACAATTCATGAAGAAATTAACAGAAAAAGAAACATGCACCATTTACATAGTTCATAAATAATTACTTTTTCAGTTCTCTTTTCTGTCCATACACTGCCAGGGAGGGACATGTCATAACCATAACCATGTGTTTTTTCTCTTGTTTAATATTTTTATCTCCTGTGTTCTTCAGAAGTGTTGTCAGTTTTGCAACCAGTGCAAGTAGGTATGTCTCACTGGTTTCAGCTACGTGATTTACACCAGAAAGGACCTTCATCTCTACCTCTCTGTCTTTTCAATACCTCAGCTTGCATAAAGCATTAGTTGATTCACATGCCCAATCTCCCTGAATTAATCACCAGGGTAAGTAATAGTTACCTGATTAGGTTCTCTGAATCAGATTCTTGATATGACTTTTGTTGCAGACTTTCTTGTCATTTCCAAAATGTCATTCAGGCCCACATCACTGGCACCTGGCCACAGAGAAGCACACAGCAGCCTGTGTTCAAGCCTGTACAATGCTGCCAGCTGCATTCAGCTAACCTCCAGATGTTCTTTACCTGCCACATTTGGTTCCCTTCCTCCTCACTGAGGTGAGTAAAACCTCCTAATAAGCATCACCATGAGAAATAGGTCTTTTATCTAACTCTTGAGGGAATTACACACTTCTGGGAGCCTCTGAAAACAGCCTGTCCTATGAACCTGCAGTAACAAGGAAGACACAGATAGCAGAGGACTAGGGATTCGTGTTCATAAATTGTCAGGCCAGAAGGAGACTTTACCCTAAGGAGGCAAAGCCCTGCTTAGGTCAGATAACCATCCCTGTCACTAAGCTATCCATGTAATGAGCCACCTCATCAACACATTTGCCAGAAAAGCACTAAATCACCCCCATCTGTCCCCATCCCTCCAGCATTACCTTTGGTGAGATTGCTCAGGGAAGAGGATCACTAGATTAACAGGTTATAAAACCAGGAGCTGCTTGGAGAAACTGAAATACAAAGCTGAGCTCCAGACCCTGAGCTGCAGGTGAAGACTCCTCATTGAGCTAGGGCAGTTTTAAGATCCCTTCAAGCTATGCTGCCTTTTTTTTTTTTAATCTTAGTGTATCTCAGAGCTATTTTAAATTGGAGTCTGCCAAAACCTCCAAGGGGCCATTATGACAGAGATCACCAATGAATAAAGATTTCTGGTATGTCCCTTTCAGAATACTTGCTGCAGGGTTGTAGGATGAATGTTAAGGACACTATCTCCTTAAAGCTCGCCTACATTTTCTGACTTTTCAGATATTTCTCTTCTCCAAATCCCTTCATCATTTTATCTCATTTCCCTTGGATCCTTCCATTGGCCTCACCCCTGGTTTGCTCTACAATTTTCTTCCTTCCCCTCTCATGCTGCCCTCAGCAGCTCCATTTCTCTCTGAAAGCCCTCTCCAGCACTAGATTTCAGCTTTGCCTGGTATGCTTTAGGCCACTGTCAGCTTCCCTCACACTCAAGACTCATCTTTCTTCCTGCTCCCCGTATCTTTCCCCCTCCCCCAGCAAGTGCCACGAGCTGCTATGAGTTTTCACATGGATTTCCTTCCCTCAAAAGCTTCTTCAACATATGACCTGCAGTTCCTTTCACTTTAGTTTCAACAACCAATATTTCCTCTTCCCAGACTGTATGCACCATCAGATGCTCACTTCAACCATCAAAACTATTTGTCCTCCAAGTTTTTTCTTTTTTTTCCTGTAGTGATCTTCAAAATTATCAGTCTTCTTGAAACCGTCAAAGTCCTGCTGTCTTCTACAATTTCAGTTTTCTTTATTGAATAGGTTTGTGTTGATATAAATCTTTAATTTACCCGTACTATTCATATTTCAATGGCCTCAGTTCTATTCAACACCACCATTTCCAGTGAGAAGTGATATTCTGGAGCACGCACTGCCTTTACATTTTTCTTTAAATGTAGTATCTCAGCTGTAAAGCCATGTTTTCCTCTTCCCTTTCAAATCAGAGAAACTTTCACTTTTATTCCTTGGCCTATGATCTCAAAGTACTCTCTCTCTTTTTCTCACTTTTCTTATCACTGCTGGTCTGGATATAGATGTCCTAGTAGAAAGTTGCCCCAACAGACATCAAATGAGACAGAAGCCACCCCAGTAAAATTAAGAAACTAAAGCAGACAAATCCCTACTTATTTAGAAATAGAAAAAAACCAACCAACCAACCAGACAAAAAAACCCCAACAAAACAAAAACAAAAATAAAGACATAAACCAAAAACCCAAACCCAACCCCAACAAAAAAAACCCCAAACCACTAAATGACAAAATTACCCAAACCAAACCACTAAATGACAAAATTACCCAAGGAGCTCTACTTGCCCCGTGTATCTTAGCTCTTCCTGAAGCCCCCTCCCAGCTGCAGTGACAAAATACCTTAGAGCAGTTTCCCAAAGGTCAACACATTGCTGCAGTAGTATTTCCTTTCCTTCCTTCAGTGGATTTATTTTGTCAATGATTGTTCTCTGCCTCAGCAAAACAGCTTTATCTCTTTTCTCTATTTAGCTCTTGTGGGGCTGAGTCCTGCAGCAGCAGTCCCAGTGAAGTCGGTGGGAGTGCTGACTCTGTAAGAACCAGATGTGTCCCATTGAATAATTATCCAGGGCTGAATGAGCTCCCAGAAGTTGTGTGTTAAGACAAGCATCCACTTTGAGAGGTTGTTAACCAAAGCAGGAGTCCCACTAAAACAACATTCCCCACTGCCTCCCAACAATGCCCTCACAGACCTCTTCAAATAAATATTTCCACTAAAAAAACCCAAACAGATAGAGATAAGATTTCAACAAAGAGAAATGGTATTATTAAAAAAGAGATTGGAGCATTAAACCTTTCCCAACTGTAAGTCAATTTGATGTTTAAACAGAGGTCAGCTGGGTTTTTTTTCTGCTGTAGAAACACATGCAAACCTTCCCAGTAGAAATGCACTTTCTGAAGTTTTAATAGAAGTATGCCAGAGCCATAGGAAGGTGGAGGTCTTAGTAACCATAGGATTTAGCAATTTAACTACTAAAGTAGTCTCTTATTGACACTTAGTTGTTGCCTTATTGCTGCCAATTTTCTAGCTTATCTTTCAAGTTTTTTTCCCAGTAACTTCAGATATATTCTGCGTGAAAAATAGGGGAAAAAATTGTTCTCCTGGTGAAATCAGTGAAGACCTAGTGTCTCATTTGAATAAGTATTTAAAATTTACAATCAAGTGTTAAAGGCAGTCTTAAAATTTTAAAATATTCTTTCTAGTAAAAATAGCATGAACTATGCAAAACCTGAAACAGTCAGAAATGTTTCAAAGATGCTATGCCTAACATCTTAGTGATGATGATGAACTCACTGGTAGATAAGGGCACCATTCACCGCTTTTTTTCCCCTAGTTGTCTTAGGAGATGAAATCAAATGACCCAGAAGAAGAACCTTGTGCCACTGGTGGAGTAGGGGAGAATATGGAAGAGATCTGAAATTCTGGAGGTTCATTCAAGGAACAAAATTCCTATTGTAGCCTTTCTGGCCAGGACCCATTGTTTCCCAGGGGTTGAACATGGGTGCACTACACTTTTGCTTAGGGAAGAGGAACTTTATACCTTTTTCCAAGAGAGGAAGAGAAACGGGCAAAAAAAAACAACTAGTGTTCATAAAAATACTCCCTCTGGGGCTGCTTCTTGAAGGAGTCTGCTTGCAAATGAATGGTTTTGTGTCTCTGACTTGCCAGACTGAACCCAACTGGATCTTGTATTGCAAACCAGAGATCCTTCCACATTCCAAGCTGATGTAACAAATCCCTGTTGTCAGAAGACCCACATGGCAAGGGAATAAAGGAATTTTTTTTCTTTCCACTCAACTGTTTGTTTTATTTCTGTTTTTCCTGCAAAGCCCATAATGTGTATGAGAGTGAGCCTGCCATGGGTTCTCACTCAGCTTCAGCCACGTACATTGGATTCACTAAACACAAATATTTAAGCCCATAGAAAACATCTCTGGAAACCCCATGGGACATTTTGCACCAGCAATTACCCTGCCATTGTCAGCTGACTGGCACTCTGTAATTGCACTTGGATTAAAACTTACAGGAGCTCTTCCTTTTTTTTTTTCTGTTGTTGTTATTGTTAGTGGTGGTTTTTTGGGATCGTTTGTTTGTTTGTTTGTTTTTGGTTTGTGGTTTGTGGGGGTTTTTTTTGGTTGTTGTTGTTGTTGTTGTTGTTGTTGTTGTTGTTGTTTTTGTTGTTGTTGTTTTTTTATTATTCCTAAAAATCTCCATTAAGAAGATAAAAAGGTAAAAAACCAACCAGAATGAATTGTGCAGGGAGACTCAAATTAGTTCTGCTGGCAAACCCAGGAGTGTATTCCCCCCAACACTGCCAGGTGCTGCAGTGGAAAGGAGCAGGAGGTGGTCTTCTCCCACCACTAACAAAGCTCCCCAGTGAAACTCGTGGTGGGACAGATGAGTTAAAACTGGAGCTCGGATTTCAGAGGAGACATTATCGATCCTTCTCTGGCTTGATCCTTGAAAGCAGGGGCTGGGAGTCACACCACCACGGAGATGCAGCTCAGCATGGAAGAATAAGGCTTTGATGTTATCCTGATCAAAGTGGCACCCCAGCCACAGGAAAAGGTTGGACTCGATGATCCTGGTGGTCTTTTCCAACCTAAATGATTTTGTGCGGTTCTGTGTAGGGGGAAGGCTGGGTGGCCCTTGGGAGTGGTCGTGACTCAGGGTCATTCTCCGACCTCTTTCTGGTATAGTCCAGGCCTTTATCCGCAAGTGACTGGGGGAGAGCACTATAAATACGGAACATCAAAATGTCATTTGCACAGCCACTTCAAACAGATACATCCTAGCACACTCTTCCTTCTGTGCAGGAAAGATAATAATGCCTTAAACTTTCTCCCAGAACCGTATTTTAGCATTTTAATTACAGCCCGAACACAGGCGCTGGACACACTCTGGCGGAAGGGCAGGCCTCGGTGGAGCCGGCAGGGCGGGCTGTGCTGCTGTGAGGCAGCAAGGTGAGAGAGCCTGCGGGGACCGGCCGAGGAGGCCGCTGGCTCCGAGCCGGGACAAAGGGACCGGCACCGGCCCGGGAGGGCACCCCGCTGCTGGGGCAGGGCACCGCGGCCACCGGCGTGCACCGGGGCTCCTCCGCGGGACGGCAGAGCCGCTGGAATAAGCCATGCTTACCGCTGATGGAGGGCCGGGCTGCTGGCCGTGGGTGTCCCGGGAAAGCCCGAGCCTTCCTCCCTGCTTTGAGCGCGATCTCCCTCTGCTGTCCTGCCTGCCGGGGACACGTAAGGTGACCTCCGAGCAACAACGCAAGGCTTGGACAAGCGCCTTGAAAAAAATTTTTGCTTGACGCTATTTAGTTTCAAAAGGAACACTTTGATGTCTGGAAGTGTCGGTCCCAAGGAGGAGGCTTCACAGTGGAAAATACATAAATAAAGAACAGCTAGGAAATGCATTTTCTCCTTACGGAGAAATGCCCAATCAGGTTTCCATTACTAGTAAGAGTTAATAACCAGTAACAGCTTCTTCTCTCAGAGAGAAGTAACACGAATTTCTAAGCAGCAGAGATTCTCTGAAGAGAGTGGAATATGAAAAATGTTCTCAGCTTTTACATTTTGATGGGAGGAGAACATGGGGCAAACATCAGACCGAGGCTGGGGCAGCCTTTGCATGTCCCTGTATTCACATGCCAGATATCAGGATTCAGAAGGTCAGTTCTGAAGATTGCCCATGAGGTGTGCGGGACTGGAAAGCGCCTCTGAGAAACCTGAAAGTTTGAATAAAAGCACCCGTTTTCCTTGGTATGTATGATTTGAGCTTGGTGATTTTTATCCCTTTCAGACAGCATGTGATCAGCCTCTCCACCACTCTCTGGGCTCTCCTTTGTTTGCAGATCAGCAGAACTTCTGAGCCAGTCTCAGTTCTGAAAGGTAAAGTGCCCATGCACTTAGGATTTCTGTTTAATTGCCATTTTTCCAATGTTTTCATGAGAAAATCTGATAGTTCATTTCCTCCCATAAACCCATAATGAGTACAATATTCCTGAAGCAGTATGGTGAGCTCACAGTATGTTTGCAGTGTCAACAGCTATTTTTATGTTCTCCATGAATGAGCCATGACAATACTGTCCTGTGTGATAACACATATATTAAACCATGGATTGCAAGTGTGATCCTACAGTATCAGTGGTTTGCTTTTCCAAACACGAGATAACAATTTACTGACTGAGCTGCTTTGAATTCTTGCGGGCACTGTATTAAGTTCTACTGTGATTTAACAGGGGCCAAAATTTGCTCTTACTTGGTTGTGAGTCTTTCAGCAGTCAGTGTATGCACATGAGGGCATAATTTGCCTCTTTCTATTTCATGTACACATTACAGTTCAAATCCTTCTCCTAAACGTACTTAGTGTGAGACACACTGAATGATATTTTATTTACGGTAGTAGTGGGAGAGGTGTTGAAATTTTCATTATTCCAGTTTTTAATAGTGTTAAAAAAGGCATGTCATGTTTCTCAGTCAGCGCCATTATTTTTTCTGTGACCTCTAAGTAGAAGTAATTTGCTCCATACAAATTAGGATAGAAACTGGAGGAGAGGTTTAGCATCATTCTGTAGCTCTATGCAGTACCTTGTGCATCCAATTAACCAATGAAATCTGAATGAAGGGGGGGGGGTGGGGAGGAAGTAAAAATCTTTTTTTTCTTCTTAACATCCCCAGTTTGCAACAGACTAGAGTGTGGTACTGCCCTGCTGGAGTTACAGTAATAAACCAAGGTGCAGTGTCAGACTAGAGAGAAACCTGACCCACACACATTAATCTGGGTATATGGGTCCAGGAGAACAAGGAGTTTCCAAAATCCTCTGCTTTGTTATGGATCCCCATGACTCCTTGGCAGAAGTCCAGACCCATGCATTAGCCATTTCAGAACAGCTTCCTCAGGTTTCTAGTGCCCAAATAACCCAATAATATTGTGCTCTTTCTGGCACTAAAAAGCCTTCCCTAAAATTATATGCTTTTTATTTCAGGTATTGGTTGACTGGTTTAGCAATTCTGCTTTTACCTCAGCTTGCACATAATTCCAGAAAACTATAAACCAAGAACAGAAGGGCAACAATTACACTGTGTCCCTGATATACCCAGACCCAACATCCACACACTCCCAAATTAGTATACTAATGATGTTATTGCTTTAATTAACCATGCTACTGTGCCTGTACTGGACTCTTTCCCAAGAACTGTTCAGGTTACTGCATAAGGCAAGGACACTGATTTTCCTTTAATGCTTGCTTTTTTTTTTTTTTTTTCCCTTTATTGACAGGACTGCCAAGTTCACAGAAGAATCAATAGCCAGGGATATTCACATAGGATAAGATTTACAAAGCATGTTTCACAGACAGTAACAACTGGGACCTCGGAGCACTTACTGGAACCAACAAAATGACAACTGATATGTCCTCCAGTGAATCTATGTTAAGACGTTCTGTCTGCAGTAATTAAAAACTAGGTAATGTCACCTGTGTGAAAAGCCCACCATAAAATCAGCTCCACTTAGGAGTGTAACTTGACATGTTGACTTTTTCCATCAGCAGCTCTGTCCTCTAAGCCAGCCTCTGGCCCTGCTATGCTGAGCAGCACCCTCCTTAGCTCATATCAGCCAAAGTAATACACTCTTGTGATCCCTCTTATTTTTCCTACCATCTCTTTCTTTCAGTATTATGTGTAACTCATTAATTACACCTGAGCAAGTTACCCCTCAGTGAACACACAAAATATTTTTTCACACCGTTCTTCTTTTCATACATAGATTTTGGAGTCATTATATCTCTCTTTTAATTCTTTGAGGTTATTTAAGCAAAGTGATCTCATGCCAGTAAAATATCCACATTTTCTGTTGTGTACTTTTAGCTGTGCAAAATCTAGATATCACTAAGCACAAGGATTCCCTGGGTATTCATAGTGTACTGTATAAATTAAATTGATTCTACTTCTTCCTATACTCCAGAAACACCTAAACTTCTACCAAAATCAGAACACACACACACACACACAGAGCCTGAAACAAGTCTTTTCCTTGCTTTTTTTCATACACATATTTGTACTGACTTCATGCAGCAACTTTTATGCAGAGAAATAATGAAGGGGGGAAAAAAGGAACTAACCTTATCATAGGTTATTGCATGTAGGAAGTATTATAAATATTATTAATTGCTTGGCTCTCTTCCTTCTCTGTCATATTTCCCTCAGGTCTCTGTTCCATGCTCAAGGCCATTATTTGATGGGGGAGGTATAAAGTCATAACAGGCTGATGTAAATTTCCTTTGAGATGCCTTATATATCACAGATTCCATGAGGGAGATGAAACAGCAATTTTGTTCCTGCTCATAAGTAAGGGGTGTAAGAAATGCTTCTTCTGAAGAGAAGTAAACTCATGCCTATTCTCTAATTGAGGCCAGTATAGTGTATTATTCTTCAGGTATATCTTTGATAACACTTATTGCCTTTTGCAGGTAGATCTTTGATAACACTTACTGCCTTTTCCAAGACCCCTTCTGTAAGGAGGGCTTGTAATTCTGAGGAGGAAATGAACAGCTCCAAAACTGAGGGAGATAAAGATGTCTGTGTCAAGAGTCTTAGACATGGACCATCAGCTGAATTTTATGTTTCTGCTAAATTAAAATCAGAAACTCATTACAGAAAATGAAACAAGAAAGTAGTCCAGGCAGCCACTTTTTAAGATCACCATCAGCCTCTGAACAGTTGAGAAGCCTTTTGTCTGTCTTCTGTAGATACCTGGGTTGCTGGTCTGCTATTCTGGTAGGGTTAGTGTCAGAGCTTTCCTGAGCACGTCAAGAAAGCCACTTATTGACCTTAAAAAGCTTAATCAAGCTGGGCAAATGATGATAAAAACATAGGGAGAATATTCATTTCACAAATATTATAATGGGTCCACCCAGGGAAATAAGATAACATTTAGATGTGCATGTCCCATGTCCAGTATCTGTTTCAACACCACATACTGCCTTTAGAAATCACCTATTATTTAAGATGCCAGATGACCTTTTAAGAGAAGACCAATGAGGTGACATTTTTAAATATTTCCAACTTAACCACAGTCTCTAGGTCAGCAGCATATTTGTGCAGTTAAGCTGCTAACCTGATCTTTTTTCTCCCAAGGAATTTCCCCATCCACACAAGCAACAAAAGAGAATGCGTGCAGATGTCAGTTTTTGCAAGTCTGCTGTAGACAAGGGAGGCACAGTGCTTCTTTACACCATTTGAGGTTCTATTCCAGAAAGGATTTTTGATTCCCTTGCAACTGTCACAATCATGTTTTCAGATGAGGCAGTTCAGTTAAATAAACTGGAAGAGGTAAATGACACTGGTTTTCCTACAGCTGGTTTCAAAACTGGGTGATGAGTAGCACTTTTTCTACACCAATAAATGCCATTAAAATCAAAAAGCACAGCTCAGGAGGAAGAGAATTTGCTGAAATTCAGCTCTTGTTCACGTGTGGACAAGAAGGTGCTTTTACACACAGGTTTTGATCACAGCAGTTTAATCAGTAAGGCAACAATGTCTGCTCTACTAAAGCTATCTTACTTCTGCTAGGAAAGATTGCTACCTATTCAATATATATAGAAATAATCACAGATTTTGCCATCAAAATCAGTGGCGACACCTTATAAGCAGAGTAAAACTAAGGATGAGAACGGGTGTCAAAATCTAAGTGGGTAGTATCAGCTGAGAAGTAGGAGGGAGAGGAACTACACAGTCATTTAAAATAGAGAGAGCATCAGGGATTGATGAGGAATGAGTTGAAGAGCCAGGAAAGTGTCTCTAGCAGAAGTTGGCAAAGCAGATAATTGAAGTCAAGAAGATAAAATATAGATGTATGTTTCCTGGAGAATGGGTTTCCCAGAATTTTGTGTGCTATTGATTTTTTGTTCACTTAAGTGACATATTTGGTTTTCAAAACTGCTTGCACTGAGACTCTGTAGTGGTAAAACCAAAACTGGCTTAAAAAAAAAAAAAAAAAAAAAAAAAAAAAAAAAAAAAAAAAAAAAAAAAAAAAAAAGAAAAAAAAAAAAAAAAAAAAAAAAAAAAAAAAAAAAAAGAAAAAGGAAAAAGAAAAAAAAGAAAAAGCAGTGATGCACTCAAATATGACAGCAAAATGGACTTGCACAGTCAGAAACTGGCAATGTTGTAGATATTCTTAAAATTTCAAGGGTCAGGCTATGCCAACACATTTAATCCTATTAATTTCACTGGAAGTCTTTACTGATAAAGATACTAATCAGTAAAACTATGGAGAACAGCAACCAGCCCTTAAAGGGAATGGCATCACAGTAAGAGTTCTATCCTTCTGGGTCTGTTGCAGGGTCATTGTAACAGTTCTAACACATTTATCTTTCTCGGTATATAACATTTTTTAAATTACTTTACCTTCCATTATCGAGGCCTTAACCCTATATATTTGGAATCTCAAAATTTATCTTTCATGCTAAACATGTTTTTCTGTCTGGTGCTGAACTGCAGAGGACTATTGTATCTCTGTCTTCTAGACATACTTTCAAAAGGCTGATAATACTGTATGATAAGACTGTCATATTTAATTACCAGGCTAGCAGTTATGAGGACATTGGTATCTGATTCCCTTAGGTCTACAAATATATGACCATAACATTGCAAACAGCTGTCCATCAACAGCTCTGCTTATCAACATCGATGTGGAAGGGTTTAAATGTCTTCTCCCAGTGCTTCTGAGCTAATATTCTCTGCTGCATTTTCTGCAGCACATGAGGCTGGTCTAGCTGCCAATCCATGCTCTAATCTCAGTGAGACCAGAGGGGAAAAAAGCCAACAAAACTTACTGCACTGTCTTTAGAAAGATAGTGAAGGTCAGACTAATCAATCTCAAATAAAAATGACACTACACAAAAATTCCCATTTTACCTGAGTCCATATCAGTTCCTCCCTATCAGAACACTGATGTCCTGCTTCACAAAGCAAGTTTGTAGGACAGTACTTGCAGCTCTTCTATAATCAGCTGCTGAAATTTCCCCCTAGTTTATTCAGTGCCTGCACTCATTCATCCCATTCCATACAAAATGCTGCATTCCTTGCAGTGTCACACAGCATCATCTATTTCAGTCACATTGCTAACAACATTTTCTCCTGTTTTGGAATCCATGTAAGTACAAAGTCATGCAGGAATATGATCCTGTTGGTGTATAACAGCCAGGCAGCCCACAGCTCCTCATACTTTTAGTCAAATAGTTACTCAGAACAGTAACAAGATCAATTCATTTAAATATGCATTTAAAAAACTGTTACATTTTTACAGCTAACTCTTAGCTGGTGTGAATTAGCAAGGGTTGATTGACTTTGTGTTAATTCAACCCTCATTGGCCTTAATAGAAGGATGCTAACTGGGGACTGGCCCTGAGCAGTTGATTCTCTGGAAGCCACAGAACAACACTAGAAAAAGGACAGCACTAGGAAAGACTTAAAGTTTAAAAAAACAAAGGCACAGCAGCAGGTTGGAGAGAGGACTGCTCAGTGGGATGGCCATAACGAAATTTACCTGCTGGGCTGGAGCAGGGGTCACACCAGAAACACTACAAGATGCACCCCAAAGCAAGGCTTTCATTAAAGACCTGCTTAGGTTCAAGTGAATCCAACCACCAAGAACCCAGCCTGTGAGAATCAGACTCTGTGAGTTTTACCACCTGCAGGTTTGCCTCTTATATTACCTTTCCATTATTTGTTTTGATCAATAAAAGTTAGCTCATGTTAGTTACCGTGAAAAACAGCCTTCCATTTGGGTTCCTCCTTTGGGTTCTTTGAAACATTGTCCCCTGTGGGTGTAACACAACTTCCACCCCTGTTAGAGTTGCTTACAAAACACTTTCCCATTTTCAGCATTTTTAGTGTGTTTTGAAATCTATTTCTGTAATAACACTGTAGTCCTGGCTTGGAAATTTATGAAGAGCTCCCTTAAAATTCAGATAAATTATGAGCTGTCAGTGTCAATCTTGAGTGTAATCTTATCAAAAAACTTGAGGTTAATTAGGAAGGATCTCATCCTTCTAAATCCATATAAGCTCAACATAATAATTGAGAGTTGAGATCAATTACTCATGGTATGTCAAGGATATGAACTTATATGGTAATGATTGAGTGCTTGGCCTGAATGCTCAAAAGTCAAGGTCAGAAAGCACACCAAATGCACATTTAAAATCTCTTGAAATCACAAGTGTTAAGAAAAGGAAAGGATTGAAAATCTTACATGTACATAACTAGGGTGCATTCTGATGTGAAACACTGAGACCAAATTCAAAAAACATTGAAACAGTAAATATAGGGAGAGGCTGGGAATGACTGCATCTGAAAATGGGATTGGCAATTGTTTGGAAGCATTTTCATGGAGCAATTCAGGAGCTCCATTTCACAAACACACATCTAGTTTTCTCAGTGGGTTAGCAACTTTAACTAAAGTAAAAGTAAGGCCCTCTGTCCCATGCAGTGCATGAGACATTCATTGTGTCACAAACTCATCTTCATGTGACGCTGACAGTCCCTTGCAAGCACAATCTTCACAACACTCTCCAGTCCTCTGGAAACACACTGCCACTCCAACTTTAATCACTTCAAGACGAGGAGAAAACAAGAGTCCTAGAGCTGTGCTGCTTACCCAGGCAGGCAACAATGAAAAATCCTGAAAGAAGGATTCTCTTGTTACTCTCTTTTTTTTTTTTTTNTTGAAGGAGCTGCCTCCCCAGTGAACCACTGAAACAGAAAGTGGACTGGATGTGCATGAGTGTATCTCTCTCATTGCACTAGGAGCCCAGATAGAGCTAACTGGGAACAAAAATATGATGAATTAGGGACTTTCCAGAGATAATGGGATTGAGAGAAAGGTCTGAGGTGCCTGAGATGCCAGTTTAGCAGCTCTTATTATGTGTAGGCTACTACAGCTACAGCTTTTTGTTAGCTAAGCTGACTTCCATGCTGCACTGTCTGAGCTGAGGCTGCCACATAGGAACCCAGGACTCCAGACTTCTGACTTCATTCCAGCTGTGCTGATGCAGCTCCTGGTTCTGTGTTCCCACGTGTGGCAGAGGTTTACCTTTGTGTTTGCTGTCAGCCAGGAATGCACAGTGGTGGCACAGCTGGTGCCATGTAATTTGTCAAGCACAGTAACTCCATCATGTGTTTGCACTGCAGGAAATGTGGAGAACAAAGGAAAACTGCAAAGGAAACTGTGGGAGGAAAGTGGTACAAGCTTGAGAACAGGAATCAGGGGTGAATGAGGAAAGGTAAGAAATGAAGAACACCATATCAGAAAAGTGATGGAGGTAAGAGATGAAGACTTCCTGGCAAGAGCATATGAGCCCACTCTGAAGCAATCCAAGGAGCTCTCCATCACTAAAGGTATGCTTTCTGTTTCTTTTTGCCCTACAAATTTAATCACAGCATTCAATTCCTGTCTTCATTTCCAAATCCATTACTTCAAACCATATGAACACTTAAATACTTACAACAATGCAAACTCAGATGAGGCAAAGCTCTAAAAGCCTTCTTGGAAATTCAGACAATAAATTTATCAGGCTGCTGTGTGAAGGCCTTTTTGAGAGTCTATATCCTGCTGGTATCATTACAAATCCTTAGTCTCTAGCTTGGCTTGCTGAAGATCTCAAGCAGGTATTTATTGATACACTACCCAGAGACCCAGATTACTCTGCAGAGTAACTGAATTTCCTGAGCAGTCAGCTTCCACTTATAACATTGTTATGCATATCCTCTGCAATTAGGCTGAATCTTTAGTGATCACCTGTGGCTCAGTGTCCTTTTTGTCAGTTCCTCAAAGTCAGAAGGTATATTTTTGTCATGTACTAGCTCCACAGTTGCCAGCCTGCAGCTTGATAAGCTATTTAAAGCCTGCAAAATGGTTTTTG
The DNA here is from genome assembly GCA_013400775.1 of Chaetops frenatus. Taxonomy (NCBI): domain Eukaryota; kingdom Metazoa; phylum Chordata; class Aves; order Passeriformes; family Picathartidae; genus Chaetops; species Chaetops frenatus. The sequence continues at coordinate 300,113 of VZTR01029882.1, forward strand.
AATGCTGTCCCATGCTAATGTTTGATAACTACAGTTGTCATGACTACTCAGCCCCTATGTGGGGGCTGTGTTGGGCAACTATTGTGATGATATCCTGGCATTTTCCCTAAACATTAGTGTCCCTTTCTCAAAGGCACAGTGCAAAGTCCCTGGGCCCCATGGAGAGCCAAAATGCCATCACCAGCTGCCCTGACCAGTCCCACCTGCCATGTTTAGCACACAGAGCAGTGGAACCAGAGTGGGGTCATGGCACTTCTCTGCAAACTTGCAATTCACACTAGAGGAATGTGCCAGTATGTGCAAGTGAATCAAGTTAGAAGCCTACAGTGTGAGCCTTGCCTTGTAAAGACAGAGCCCTTCTTATTTCCTTAAATAAGGTCAGTGACAGGACAGTCACAACCTTTCCCCGTGTGCATTCCCCAGCTTTTATTCCCCCTCGTTTCAGAAACTAAGCCATGCAACTCACCCCACAAATCCTTTCTGGCTTCCAGAGAGAGAGCACAGTAAAAATAACCTAGAGCTTAAAGTTCAAGTTGAATATTTTGATGCTAGAAGTAACTGCAGAACTGTGCTCCATTTTGTTGCCTCCAGAGAGGGTTTTGACACTAACTTAATAGTGGTTGACTCAGAAATCAAAGACTGTCTTTGAGAAAACTTTCTGCGAGGTTGATAGACAGCTAGCATACTCTGAGGCATTTTCTTCTGCATTACTTGGCAGGAAGCCTGAGACAATTTGAACAACACTGTGCAGAACGTGCCCAGCTCAGCCAAAACTCATTAAGGGCCTTGTCTTCTCTTGTGCGCTTTGTGAAGCACATTACTGCACCCCTGATGGGCAGCAGTTATGCTAAGATTAAAGATCACCAAATACCTTTAATGTACCAGTCAAATTGCATTTCTCAGCTGTGTATACACTGGTAAATGTTCTGCTGCTTTACCAGATGAAGGATGAAGATGTAGTGGCTGCTCTCCAGCTACTGAGCTTGGTTGAGGAATTGCTCGGAAAGAGGTTTCATGGGATGATAATCTCAGCAAAATGTGAGACAGTTGCTGAAAGATGCTCAAGTTCATGACTGCATTAACTCTGGTTGCTACTGAAAGGCTCCTCCCTGGTGAACAATGTAAGACACATGCATCTTTGATCACTTTGAAATGCATTTTTTAAGAGTTGCTCTGGATTTTGCCCTGGGAATCTGGCTGATTTGTGAGGCAATCACTTTAGTTAAAACTCCATTCAGAGTGAGCATGAGAGCACGGCTGACTCACAGCATTACAGACTGAAGGGAGGATGCACTGCTGCATTTCTGCTAAACTGGGTGTTACAAATACCCTCTTTCCTCCTTCATGTACTTTCCTTCCTCTCTTTTTCAGTTGGTGTGTTCAGCCAGTGTGATATTTGCTATCTGGTTTCCTTGGTTTAACATTGCCAAACAACAGCTGCCATGACCCTACTTTCGGATGTTTTCAGAAGTAAACTTCCCTATGGCAGCCAGTTCATGACAGAGGCCTCCAGCAGAAACAGCCTTCTTGACAAAGGGTTGATGCCAGGTCTTGGCATGATAATTGGATGTCTTTCTAACTGCAAGACATAAAGGAAAAAACACATCCTGAACTGAAACTTTGTGATACTCTCCTCTGTTTGACTTATATGAATATAAAACTTAGTTAACAGTGGTGGACACTCAGCTCAGCTGATGTTAGTAGGGATAATAGGTCACAATGTGGAGATAAGAATGAGATGACTTTCAGAAACAGAAGTGGATGGATTTGCCTTTTATAAACTCTGTGCCTGCTAATACACAGGACAAAAGAGCAGATGAACTGGAGGAGAGGGAATACATTCTGCCAAAGGGATTTGCTTTACCATCCTTACTTTTCCTATTTTCCCTACTGCAAATTCCTTTTCCCCCTGCCCTCCCATCTACAGCTCAGGCTAGGTAAGAAGCAACTACAGGAACTGACACCTTGATCACTGCAAAATCTCATTTTTGGTTAGGAAAATAGCATAGGTCTGGTCCTTCACTCAGTGAATCTATACTGATTAACATTTGTCATAACATTCCATAAGCACCATTCATACACAATTATGCTACTAGTGGTAAATAAGGAGAATAATTCAATGAGTGCTCAAATACTATGAAAATGACAGATGAAAGCAGCCTCTGCTTGAAGTAGCAGAGGAAATATTTTTGCCTTGACTGGGTAAATCATGAAACAGAGATATGAAAAACAACTACAAGACATCTAAAGCAAAACTTGCCAAGAAGTGGACAAGATTCAAGACAAGTCAAGGGTACGAACAACATGAGAAGGATTTCGGCCAAATATGGGTAGCTCAAGAAGAGCCATAAATTATGCTAAGGATTTTTAAGAACAGATTTGACAAGGATCTTCAATGCACACTGCCTTCATCTGTAGCTGATAAGAGTCCTGCCAAAGCCAAGAAGTGACAGGCTTTCCTCACCATGCAACCCAAAGGTACCTCTCTCCCAGCAAAAGTAGGCTGAGATAAAGTGCCTATAGAGCTTATCAGGTTAATCAACTAGTGACAAAATGAGTCAGATTTGAAGGAAAATCAGCTAGAGAAGATTCTGTTCTAAATTTTTTCTAAGTTAACCAGACTAGGAAAGGAAGAGAGGAAAGGAAAGCATCATTGTTTAAATTATACAAGCATTTGGCAGGGCTTTAGATTTAAGAGACTTTCCCTGCATTAGAGTAATCAATTAACAACAGAAGGCAAAAAGAATTAGTTGGGATTAGTAGCTGCACTCACCAGTCAGTTTGGAGTTGTGCATGGAAGCAACAACAGAGATGCAGTTTAAAAATTGCACACAAGATGGCATGAGGATGCTCCACCAGAATTAACTGAGCGTTTGGTCCACCAACCCCAATGCCCTCACATGACTCTTCTGCTGGAAACACACGAGGACAGGAGCTTAGAGAATAAGCTGTTTACTCTGAGCTGTACCCTGGTTAACAAACATACATACAGTAACACCCTGAAACTACCTTGACCTTTAACCAAGATGCTCTGTTGTGTTTGAGAGATCCAAGCTCCTCTTTTGCAAGCACAGCTAACCCCAGCTTGTGGTTTTGTCTATAGGTTACAGGAATGTCCTGCTGAACACAGAACCATGGGATACATTAGGCAAAGTCTTGGATGTGAAAACCCTTAATTTTTATATTGCACAATTTTTAATGGTCTCATGAAATCATTTTGCAAATTAAGTAGAGCAAAGAGGACATAGAAATAACTGACTCCTACAATAGGATTGAACTTGGAAAACAAAGCAGTGAGCATATGGAAACATAAGTAAGTTTGCCAGAACAAGGAAAAATGCATTAATAGAATCAGCTTTGAGTACAGATAGAGCTTGTGCCCCATGAATCCAGGTCATTACAAAGATATTAAATTATATTGGACCCAGGACTGACCCCTGGATTACACCACTAAGGACTGGCCTCCTGCTGGACTTTGCACCACTGATTACATGAAAGAAGAATGCACCAGTGAACAAGGATAGGTATTATTTTAGGAAGTTGCTGATACTTAGGAAGCAATTCTGGAAGGCACTTGGTTTTTCCAGTCATTATGTCTGCAAAAGACCTGAATGTAATGCCCTCAAATATCATTTAAAACAGATGTGTTAAAGGTAAGCAACGTCAGGATTTGTTAAAAATCTCAAAAAAAAAACCCCAAAAAGCAAATGGATTTTGCAAAAAATACTGAGAACAAGCATGCAGGCATGTGTCTTTTATCTCAGAAAATGCTAAGCTTTCAACAGAAACAAGTATGTCCTCTATAGTTTTAAGCAGCAATAAATTCCTTGGTTATTCACCAGGTAGCTGTTTTCCCAAAAAACAATTATCACTATAGTCAGATTAAATGGCAAGACTTGGAGACCTCAGGAAACATATGGATTTTATAATCAGAGCAAAAACATCAAGTGACTTATTCACATTTAATTCCCAGTAAGGGTTATAAATTTAATAGAAAAAAATAAGGTTATTAACTACAGCAACATAATTTTCCATGTGCATCAGTGAACTGTGTAAAACATCTGAAGGGAAACTTGCTACAGAGGAGATTGCAGGATAGATACAGGGAGAAGTTTTGTGCTGTCCTTGCATACCTATCCTTTAATCAGCTCTGCCTCACATTGCTAAAACATAAAGTAGAAGTGTTGTGATTTAATTACTTTGGAAATACTTGTAATTGGAGATGAAGTAAAGGAAAATTTGTGGGAAGATATGTACACTAGAAGAGTGAAGAAAGGAAGAATGAAAATGAAACCATGAGGCAAAAGCACCTTAATCTACACCTAATTTTTTTAACTGCCAACAGCAACATAAGAACACCCTGCACTTAAAAGTGTTGTTTTGTGAAATTTGGGCATCCATGACATTTGGACATCAGTGACAAGGCCAGTTCCTAGACCTGCCACTCCCTCCACCCTTTCTACCAGCTGTTCTCATCTCCAGTGCCTATCCATCCCTGGTTACCTAAATGTGCTGATACATGGGCAGGTTTTGATCAACCTTCTGACTCAGGACAGAACAGGGAATTTCACTTGCTCCTGAGGAAATTCAGCATCACTCCTAGCTCTACTGAGGGGTCAGTAATAAGGCAGGGAAAGGCAGGGACTTGTTGAGCTCAGACTATGTCTGTGAAGCTACACCATAAGCATCAATAGCCCAGAGTTGGTCACAAAAAAATCTGGACAGCAAAGGACTTCCAGCTAACAGGTGTCAGCTCAGATTTAAAAGGGAACTAAATTGAGATCCAACCTAAAACCTGAAGCTTGCAGGTGTTGGCAGTAGGCTCTTAGGCATATTCAAACAGGAAATATTCCCGAAAACATGCAGGGATGTAGGCATCCTGCCCTGCTTCCTTTCAGGAATGTTCCACCCTCCTCCTACTTGTTCTGCCAGGAAGAGCAGGAATTGGTCCTTCTTTCTCTTTGCCTCTGTCAGTGTGACTGGAATACATCTCTGCAATGTGGGAAAGGCCTGTGCAAATCTTGTCTTTGACTGGAACAGGGATTGTAACCTCGATGATCTCGATGACGCTGACATCACCACTGACCTTCGCTTATTTTTAGAGATTGTTGTCAGTCTCACTTGTCCATTTTGTACAGAATACTCAGAGATTTCCTGAGCCAAGGACAGGGTTAGGTTAACACAGTACTGAGTAGCTCTGGATACTGATCTCTGCCCAGGGTTTGACTCAGACAGGAAAGTCCCTCTGTAAGTCAATCCTGACAAGACACAGGCTATTACTTAACTGCTTCTGCAGCTTGAAGCATGTTTTGGTACCAACCACAAACTCCTACTCCATGAAGATTTCCTGGATTGAGAGAACCATTGATGAATCTGTTAATCTGTGCTTTGGTTTCATACTTATCTGAAGATTAGATATTATTACCCTATTATTAGATTGAGAAAGGTAGCAATCCAAAACTTAGAGAAATTTCTGTATCATACCCTTACCAATCAAAAAAGAATAAAAATCCAGAACTGGAAAAAACTTTTCTTCTGGGTCACACATAAGATCTGAATAAAGCTGCACTTCAGTACTTACCAAAACCTGATGTAGATAAGTGGGACCTACCCCATTTTTGTTGGTAAAAAAGTTATCAGTTGTAGTTGGTAGGAGTTCAAGAACACTTGTCTTGAGTCAGAATCACCTACGTAGATGTACAATTGCTCTTGAACTTGCTGTATCTCCAGCGAACATCAGCAAGAAGGAATGGGCAGGGCTCTGACTTCAGTTCATACTGTCTGACCACATATTTGAGCCCAGACAAAGTACAGTGCAACTGGCTAAAGATACAGGTAGTCAGCACCCCAGAGACAGGAGGGGAAAAATGTAATGTGGAAAGAGTCATACCTTAGAGCCAGCTCCCAGCAACCACTACTCTCCAAGGCTGCTCCTGAGGGAGGATTATTTATGGAACTCAAGCTTTAGGACAAAGGTATTATTGTTGGCTGTTGCCCCTTCTTTAGCATAGGAGTTTCAATTTTCTTCTAGCTATCTGGGTAATTTCCAAACTTTCATCTGAACTTTAATCAATTAGTCTCCATCTCTAGCACAGAGATCCCATCTCTTCTCTCACTTTGCAGTCATTTTATTACAAACTCGAGAATCTCCCATTCCTCCCTAAACAGAGCAGAGAACACTGTGTATATCTCCATTTGCAATCTCTGTTCCAGTTCTTCCTCTCCAGCACCTGTCAATACTCCTGAGGTCTAAAGAGTCAGATCTTCTGCTAATACTCAGAAGTTAGTAGAAGTTCAGAGGAAATTCCTCCCTATTCCTGTTTATTCCTACATACTCCTCTTTACGGCTTCTCTGCCTGGGGAGCTTGGTAAAATAGGAGCATTTTTCTGATTATCTTCCCAGTGCTCTTTCCTAAACATCTGGCTTCTCTCCTGCTGTCTCCACCAAAGCAGTCTCTTAAGTCCTCCTCTGAAGAATCTTTGAAGATCTCTCTTATTCATCTTTGCTTCTGACTCTTGCTCCCTTTCTCTTTGGAAAGAGATAGTACAATTCCCCTGTCTGGAGCTATGCTTCACCCATGGCAGACTTCCCCTTGGAGTCATGCCAGCATCAGATCCTCCACCTGCTGGGCACTGGAGCCACACAACTCAGTTCCCAGTGACTGCTCGCCATCTTTTCACTGCTTTCTTTTAAAGAGGACACAACATGAACTTTCTGTCCTAGATCCTAAAGGATCTGAAGAAAATCCCATTAAGGGACATGGTTGGCAAGTTAGACAGAGTCTACTCATTTGAATTAGTCACCTAGAATCAGTTAAATTTAATGGAGCAGGAAAAAGCAGTTCAGCAGCAATTCGTTTCATCCAGAAATAGATATCTAAATACGATCAGGTGATCTGAACTCTAAAAGCTCTTATTTACTACTCAAAAAAGCACTGTACAGTGGCTGGCTTAGATGAATATCTCAATACTGCAGAGAAATGAAAGGAATGGTAAAATAACCTGGAGAGAAGTTCTATCACTGTCATCAGTACTTTGCCTTTTAGATGAGTGATCTTATTTCATGCTCTTTCCTCAGTCATCTCCTAGCAGAGATGGCAGAAACATTTAAATTATCTTAATTGCTCAAGGAGAGTGAGAACACTTTTTAAAAAATGTTTATGGCTTTTTTTCCAAGTAACTCTGTACACTACCAAGTATGCAGCACTGGTTGAGTACTTGTAAATACATTCCCTGCTTTATTCCATGCCTTTAAAACAACCTTAATTCACCAGCAGATGTTAAGTCATGTGAGTGTTCCAGATACCCATCTGTCCCATGAAGGTTTCTAAAGACCACAAGTCACAGGCTGAGTGCTCCCACCAGTGGGGATACCTGAGGTCATGGCTAAGATGTACTATTGTTACTTTCAAGCAAACAGATTTAGACATGAACATGGATTACAAGGCATTTATGTAAAAATGGCTGGTTTAACTCTGGATGATTTGCAAATATAAGGTTTTTACAGTGCAGATGTAACTCAGTTCCCAAAGCCAGTGGAAGTTTCACCAAATGCTACTTGAATAATCAGAGTTCTAACAAACATGACCCTTGGGAGAGTACAGAAAGAACCAGGTTTGTTTAGCCTAGAGAACTGAGGACTAAGAGGTGACACAATAATAGCTTTCTATTATGTCAAATGTTGCTATGAAAAAAGTGAGAAATAAACAGTTCTTCTTATCCATTTTGGAGAGGACAAAAATAATGGGCTTAAATTGCACCAAGGAAATTTCAGCTCCCAGGGAAAGCTTTTTTTCCCCAAGTCTAAAGGCACATTGCCTGGGTGGGCCACTAAGTCCTCATGCTGGCAATTTTTAAGAACAGACCTGAGAAAGGCTCTTTCAGGATGCCTGAAGTAGGATGGATGCAGTCTCAGGAGAGAGGGAATGACCCTTCAAGATCCTTTCCAGCTCTGTTTTTTTTATCAATTTATAAATCACTGAGAACAAGCATTTAGTAAAATCTTCTTGGGAAATCTCTACTGTACTATTTATTCATATACCAACACTGTTGTGTTTCATTAATTAGCATATTTCATCAGACAAGTACAAGCCTGTCTACAGCACAAAGCAAAGACTGTTGGCACAAAGGAGTCACCTGTTGAAAAAACATGCAGCAATCCATGTCCATGGAGTTCAGCAACTCCCAGCCCACTTTTCTGCCTGCTGGGGATGCTCAGAGAGCACAGCAAGGCTGTTAGATAAGAGATGCTGTCCCCAAGAAGATATATGATTCTCAAATACTATGATGAGATCCACACCTGGAAAATCCTCATGATGCTCCTCTGCCTTCTTTATGATCTCCAAACATCCATTTTAATTTCTATAGAAAATTTCCCTCAATTGGGAGGCAAATACATCACACAAACCAGACTATTTACACTCATATGAATATTAGTTTGTAGTGTTCTTTGTTTCTCAGGCATCTTTGGGTTTGCAACGAGGAATTTGAAGGATAAAATAAAAACTCCTAATGCCAGGCACAGCAAAGTGCTCTGAATTTAGAGTTAAATTATTCTAAATCTGAAGAAATGGATCACATGCAATTCAGTGACAGAAATACTGTCTCTTAACCTAATTTTATAATGCAATCAGACTGACCTCTCCTACACACAGTAATTGGGAGAAAAAGGAAGAGACTCCAACAGACTAAACAGAAGCTACCCTAGTTTTTAATCAATAGGTCTATTCCCACTGGCTATGTATTTCAGTTCAGAACATTGTAATTAAATATAGTGATGAGCTGCATTCTTTATGAATGAAATCACTTGCTCTCATTTAGTTATATATATGTAGGTATATATAAAATAGACTATAATGTATTTACAGCTAAAATCCAATAATGTTGAGTCTAAACGAGAAAAAAATGCAAGAGAGATTTTGTAAGAAGTGTTAACTTTGAAGGAGAAAATTCCTTTAGTGTACACATGTCAGGGGTTCTTCAGAATACTGGAAAGATATTAGTAGTTTTGTTCAGACATAATGTTACATATTATAAAAATAATAATATAAAATGACACTTAAAATCAGATTCAGGGCCCTAAGGATAATTGATGTCATCCTATTCCACCAAGTGTTCCCAATGACTCCCTGTCATCTACTTACAGGATTAAGGTGAATGGGGTCCAGTCCTACATAGATATTTTGAACTTACTTTCCTTTGAAATATAAAGGTTTTAAAAGAATTTCCAAGCCCAAACAGTAATACTGGAAAGTTCACATACAATTTACCATTTTGCCCATAGGCAGTTTAAGATACTGTAATTGGAACTACCATTGCTTAGCAATGACACACACAAAAGTACTAAAAGACTTATGAAACAACTGCATTTCTAATGAAGTTTCACCACTTCATGTTAATAGATGAAACTATGATTTCTTCTCAGAAATGAGAGAAAGAAATCCTTGTAATTTTGCTATTAAAAAAAAATATAAAGCTGAAAAGCCATATGAAGGTCCTCTGGAGACAGGAATATCTCCATTCTAATCCCCAGTGATTAGCAGCACATCTACAGTGATTCTGCTTTGCATAAGAATATCCTTTTGCCCTTGACTTTATGGCAGGCTAAAGTTAATGGGCCAAATGCATCCGTTGACTGAAATGGTCTTACTCCAAGGGTAAGTTTGGCTTACCAGACAGAAACACAGCTGAGAGCAGCCTAGAGAATGCCATCATGAGAAATAAACCTACATCCTGCCACCACCCCTTAAGGATGTTGCTTTACTTAGAGGCATATTCAAGGTCAAGTGTGCAGATTAGAACGAACAAATACTGTTTTCAAACTATTACTTCTTGATTTAGCAAGAGATTTACTTAGTTTTTCAGCTCTAAGACACTTGGAGACAAATATTTTATACCAAGGGATCAATTCTGTGAAGTTGACATGCACAGAAGCACCCTGTGCACCTGCACAGACTAGTTGCATTAAAGAAATTAAAGGGATAGCTTTTCCCCAAAATTACAAATATTGTGTGCTGTTTTCTGACACATCTAATATCACTTTAATAATACTGCAAATTAATAGCACCTTCTACTGGTTGTGTGTTCCATGAGAGAATTTATTCAGCCAAATCTTCCTCATTCTGTTCTGCAGGTACCTCCACTGAAAAGCCTCAGTATTCTGTCAAAATGGAAAGTTCAAAATACTCAAAGTGATGCCAGCAACAGCTACTTTATAAAAGAGAAGGGAAGTGTAAAGAATATATTTTTCTCCACTTTAACAAAGGAGCCAATGGATATTGTACTATTTATTAAAGGATAAAGCAGCAGTGTCCTAAGTTAGGACACTGAAACTTCTCTGTATTACTTGTGAGTCAGCTTAAGACTGATTTTGTGTGAAAGATGGGATGTTCAGAAGAAGTTATTTTCCTATTTCAAATGAAGAGAAGAAGCTTCTGGAAAGAGTTTGCAGAAGAACACATTCCAGGGTAAAAGCACCATCATGCAAAACTTTTAATGCCATGGCTAAGGGCATTCCTTTGCTCAAAACACAAAGCCTTGCTGGTTCAGCTGTAAAACAAAATGTGCTACACATCTCAGAGGGTAAGCTGACATAGAGAATCACCTCATGGAAGAATCCACTTAGCTGAGTGAACAACCAGCAGACTCTTCTGGGGCTGTCTGAGATGTGGCAAATCAAACCACCAGAGTCTGTGCTGTGACATAATAATAATGCAAATTATATCAATAACTTTTTGAAAAAATACAGGTTTATGTCAAGCAACAGCAACATACCAAAGCTTTTGGCAAAACATACTATGTGAACATTGCTTTTGATAAATATTTATTTATAGTGGTTTTATTATATAAAATAGGTTTTTAAACTACTATAAATTTTTATAGCAATTATTTAATTTCTTGAGTAAGAGGACAAAGAAATAAAAGTCACATATGGCTCCTGGAATTGCTAAAACAGGGTTGTATCTCTGTTAAATATTTTCTATCACAGTGAACAGTCAGTACTCTGTGCAGGCCTATGGCAGATTCTCCTACTTCTGATGCCTTTCAGAACAAGTTCATTGCCCACATGAAAGTTATTCTTTATTTAATAGAAGCTATTGGGCTTGTATCAAAAAATTCTGTGTGGCCCAAGCTGGATAATAGTGTTTAGGTGAATGTACCTAGGCCTGTTCAGATACCCTAAAAATGCTCAGGTCCCCAGGTATTACTAAAAAAAAAAAAAAAGAAAAAAATTAACTTTTTAGATAGAAAATAATCTCAGCCAGTGAGAAGGGTATTGAAGGGTTTACCAAGTGCTCCCTCTTCTACCTGTGCCATCCTTAAAGGCAGGTCCTGCTTTCAGTTTTGATTTCAGGTACTCAGTGATTTTTTGAGGGCTGCAAATTCCTGCTGTTGCATGGAATAATGTTTCTCTTTCTCTGAAGAGAGATTTGGGAGCACTTCCTCTTCAGCTACTCCCTGGGACTGTCCAGCCCTGGGCAGGTTCAGCTGCTCATACCACCAATAACAAACATATCCTTTCTCCCAGGATTTCAGTCCAGTTAAAGGAACATAATTCACATTGGAAAGTAAAATGCATACATATATGCTTGCACTCACACACAGACATACACATACATGATAATAAGACTACTTGTAGGGCCCATACACTACTTTATATATGTGTGTGTGCACATATGCACATATATAGGTGTATGTTTATGCCAGCATAGACACCTTTGATCACCAGATAAGCCATCTCAAACATGTTTTTCAGGCCAGACCAAATAGACTAAAGGTTTCTCCTGGCTTCTACTTTCAACTCTGTTGTAATTTGCCTCCCTAGACCTCAAAACTTTGTGGAAATTGTTGCAGCTTGATGGAGGAAAGAAATATTTTCTAATAAAAAGCTTAAAAAAAATAAAAACAAAACAACACTTGTGTAAACCTCTTTTCCTAAAATCAAGGACTCCAATTATAGCATATTATTACATGAGGCTGCCATGGCAGAACTTCCAGCATTTGAGTATATAAATCCAAATATCTCCCATTTCACCAGGCATTGGTCAAGGCACAAACAGGCTTCACCATGCCTTCTTATCATGGAGTTTAAATACCAAAATAAACACAGACAGTCTCTAGATCATAAATACCAGCTGTGGTACTTCTGGAGGCAGATCGTCTGAACACTGCTGCTTGTGGAGGGAATTCAGACCCCTCCATGAGCAAACAGCAGTTGTGTGCAGTCATTCCTCAGTGGAACAACCACCATAGGAAAGTGCTGTGCACACTTAGCAGGGCTTTTATCATAATAATATATCTGAACCTGCATACATCTATCTGCTGTGGAACCCTGAACTATTTTTGTTCCTTTGTCTGATCAGAGCACGCTGCCTCTTCTGCTTACTTCCCCATCGGAGGATGGCATTTCCACTGAACCATGAACCCGCTTCGGCATCGCAAATTTTCCTGGATGTTTCTCAAAACGTGTCACAAAGTGAACATCCTTTGTCTACTCCAATTATATCAGCATTGTTCCCTTCTTCCAGCTGTCATTTGAATATCTTCTGCTTGCAGCCTTTCTTCTTCTAAGCATCCCGGCCTTCCTTCCCGAATCCCCACGTGTGTGTCCGATCACAGAAGAGAGTCAGCGCGCTGTGTGATGAAATAAGGGGAGGCTGCCACTTCCTCACCCTTGGTTATATCCTGTCCTTGCAGAAGGATCTGATCCTGCATTACTAATGGATCAAAGGTCTCCCAGTGACTTCAGTCAGAATTTCTAAGTCTAAAAATGAATCCAGATGGAGACCATAAATCTGCCTATTCATTTTGAGTCAGCCAAGCAGAGTTAGATATTTGAGATATTTGTCGGAAGAATATTTTCACCTAAGAGAAGAACTTGTACAAACAAGACAGGATTTGGAATAGTGCAATATTTCTATGCAACAATGGAATCATATTTACACATCCATTTCAGTCTAATTTACACTGAATTAGTTCACTTAGCTCATTTACAAGAAAAATAGTTTAAATCAAAGTGCAGCCCTTGTTGTCATAGTTCTGCTTGGGAAAGGCTTTTTAACTGCAATGCCATGACTACTTCATATTATTGGGGACCCACCAATATCATTGACCAAGGGATGGGGAGTAGAGAGAGGAGGTGACTTGGACCTCACAGCAATCCTTTTTCTGTGGAGGGGATATGGAGGCTAATTGCAATTTTTCTTTTCTCCCCCTCTACACACATGCATTTGTACAACAGCTCTGAGAAAACTCAAGACTACTATTGCGTTTTTCACTGTAATAGTTTGCCAGCACACACCACTTGAGTGTACTGATCCAAGCCTGTGGAATTCCCTGCTGTGGGGATAACCACAGTCCTCCTGGCAGAAGGGCTGCTGCAGCTTGCAGGCTCACAAAGCTCTGCAGAGCTCTGTGGCAAAGAAGGACAGGAGAGAGCAGGAATAACTCTTCCACACGTTGTCATAATCCACATCCCTAAGACAAGGCAGGCTGAAGGAAGGGCACACAGAGTTTTAGGGTCGTCCTGCTCAGCTGAGTCCAGCAGCCCAGAACCTGCTGTTCCACACATCCCACTGTCCCCTGCTCCCTCACACACTGCAGTGAAGGAGATTCTCCTGCCCCAGCCATGAGGAATGCCTCAGCCTCCAGCATGTGGCAATCCAAGCTTCAAAACATCTGCACAAATCTTCCAGAGTCCCTCAGTACACACAGAACAGCCCCTCCAACCCTCCTCTGCCCCTCTGTTGCACCCTGGTGCACCTTGACACAAGACAGACCTGTGGCAAAACAACTGGAAGGTTTAATTAACCTGGTTTGAAGTCAAGGTTCACACGTATGCATGCAAGGGCTGGGGGGGGGAAAAAATGGCTACAAGAAAACCATAATAAAATTTGGCTTGCAAGACTGCTATTAAGGATATTCATTAATACTCATTAAGGATATTCACTCAAAATGTGTTCTCTAGACTGCTGATCCCTGATATCTATATACTTCCCACATTCTCATCTCATTGTCTAGATTATTTTCTCCTCTTTTGAAGGCTTTTCCTGGAGACTTACACTTCAGAGACCCCTTCACATTCTTTCCCTTTTTGCTTTATTTCAGATTAAGTGCCCTCCCACAGGCTCTCATGACTAATACGCATCCATAAGAACCTTTGAGCTCAAAAGCATCACATTCTATGAACTGTATGTGTTGTCCCTGTATTTTGTCAAACAATTCCAGACATAAAAATGAGAGTCTTGATGAGACATACCTCAAGCAGATGGCTCCCTACAGCTCTAATTTCCTGTTAGTTTTTGGAGATTTGTAGAGAAACCAGTGAGGTAGTAGATATTGCAAAAAACCAGTTATTTATTTTTTAAATAAAACATCTGATTTATGCCCATATTTAATAATATTCCAAGCTTTAAATGCTTCGATTGGTAATTTATCTCATTTGCAATTCTTATATTCAGACAGCTTCCCTTAGTAGTTATGAGTTTATTTCCTTGTTTTCTAGAAAACCTGAAGCATATGTTATAATTAATTAAAACAGAATGAATATGTTAACAGCTCCTCTGTGTGACATATTTCTCTATCATCCTGCTTTAAAACTAAAGAGGAATGGCACATGCATAATGAAAGACCCTTCATTACTCAGTTTTGTACTGTAAACTCTATCAAACATTTTTGGGAGAAAACAGGAGAAAGTGAATTCTCCAGAATATTAAAGGTTTCAGGCTTTCTAGAAAATGAGTCTTTCCCTGAAGCTGCAGGCTTGCAAAACGGTCCTTTTCACCAAAAGGTTTGGACGTCAGCACAGGCAGCCCTGCGTCACATTTCCTGTGCTGCAAAGGTTATGATACGGCAGCTAGAGTCAACACAGAGCCAAACTGCAAATTAGATTACAGAGCTGAAAATAATTAAGCAATAATGATAGAAGAACAGGGTATTTCCTGGGGCTTAATGACCTGCTGGGAGGAGCTGAGGTCTTTAGTGTTACTTCCAGCTTAACATCAGGAAGAAAAGTGCTATAGTATATTTTTTACTGGTCCTTGTGTGTACAGAGGGCAATGCCATGCTGTTGCTACTCCCAGAGAATTAATGTTCACAGCACTAGTCAATCAGATTTATTTATTTGCCATCAGACACAGTCTGGGGCACTGCAGGTCCCTGTCTACAGCAAAGTAATTGGAGACAAGACAATGGGAAATGACTGTCTTGGCCAGTTTCTCTCATGCAGAGGCAGAGGGATTAAATCAGTTGTCCACTAAATGTGGTCCTGCTGCACTGGATGGGTGGCTCCAGTCATCTCTTCTCATCTCTGTACAAAAGAAGTTCCACTGCCTCATCCTCAGGCACCTCAGGCCTTTCTCTCAATCCTGTAATCTCTAGAAAGTCTCTAATGCATCGTATTTGTGTTCCCAGTTAGCTGCATTCCTCTCCTCCATGCCTTTTCCAACTACATCCCCACCCTTCTGCCCTACAAGCCAGCAGGTCCCTGCCTGGTGTCCCACTGTGCCAGGCAGAAAAGGCTTTCCGGTGCCCTCAGCCTCTCCCAGCCTCTCCCAGTGGGCTCCTGAGGGAGCTCCAACCCACACCAGCCTCTCTTTGTGCCTCCTCTGTGGGTGCTCAGGTGAGCCTGTCCCTCCCATTGCCAATCCTCACCCGTGCTCCCAGCTCAGACAAGGAGCAAGCCAAAGGAACCCAGTTCCTTTCTGGTGTTTGTGTTTTCAGCACAGAGGAAGGCATAGCTAACACAGTAAACTTATTTTATCTTCTGATTTTTCTGTCATTTACAGTCTTAAGTTTACTGTAAAATGGCTAGGAAGCAGATGAAATACACTTGTTTCCAAAGAAACAATGTCTATTTGAGGTCTAGTTAATGTCAATGGGAAACAGAAAAAAAGTAAAAGAAAAAAAAATAAATAAAAGAAAAATAAAAATAAAAAGACCACACCCAAATACTCATTTTTTTAAAATCCCTAATCAAAATAGAGCTATTCTGCAGAATTCAGGAACTACAGTCTCCTTTGCAACCCTGCTGGAGTCATAGGAGTCACCCTGGGAACAGATTTGGCCCATTCTGTGGAAAACAGAACTCAAAGGGCAGGGTGACCTATTTTGCAGCAAGAATGTAAATACAAGTGAGAGAGTATTTTTTTCTTTTATTTTAATGACTAAGCTGCAGAATAAGACTCTAATTTCTAGGCCTGGAGTTTTGTTCAATGAGGCTCAGCAACATGAGCCCAAGACTTCCTTCATGTTGTGTAAGAAATCAGTAGTAAACTGCACATTAAGACATGCATTATAACCTCTTTTTTATCAAATTATTATTACTATTACTGTAAGATAAATATTATTAAGTATTATTTTACACACCTGGATCTAAAAAGTGCTTCACAAACTGGCTGAACAAACCGTACAGCAGAAATCTCACTGCCTATTCCTAAAATGCAGCCACTCCTGTAACAAAAACCAGCAGCTGTTAACACTGCACAGCTGCACCAGACAAAACCTTGGGGCATAAAATGAACATGATGACTCTACTTATCCAAAATTGCAAGTGAAGTGTAAGTAGGTAGAAAGCATGGTAATAATCCAAATACAGAGAGTGATACACTGCCACTCTCTTGCCAGAAGCAGGAGATTGTACTTACAAAGACATCAGTCTTATCCAAAACCCCTGCAGATCTTCGCCCACTACTGTCAAAGGCAGTCTCCAGCTGCAAAGAGAAGGTCACAGTGTCCAGCTTTCCAACTGCATCTTATTTTTAGAGCATCTCAAGCTATCCCCCAAGAGGGCTGCCTAAGACCGGTCCCTTTAAACCAGGGGTTCTCACAGGTGCTGCAGCAGGTCACAAAAATCCAGCTTTCTCATGAACAAAATGTGTTTCCCATTTCCCCTCTTACAACAAGCCTCTTCCTTTGTTAATTTGGATGTTTAAAGGAGATGGGAATGATGAAGATGACTTTTTAAATTTTCCAAGCTCTTTCCCTCCAAAGGAAAATCATTTGCTCAGAGTGACAGCATAAAGGACAGAATCTGCCATCTTTCTTCTTCATTAAATCAATTACCTTATAGTAACATAGCAGGATATTGTGTTAAATATTGCCATACATGTTAGCATGTATGTACTCTAAATACCCCATAAATACACAGTGCTTCATCTTCCAGCCAGGACTGCAGGCCCTGATTCTGATATCTCTTGTGTCACAACAGAAAAGAAGATTCTCCAGTAATTTCAGTGCCTTTAGACAATTTTTTCAAGTGAAAAAGTATTTTTCAGCCTCATTTGTAATAGCAGACAGTTCTATAATCACCCAAAGTTTGCATTAGCATGTGTCATCTCCAGATGCAAATTACATAATATGGTATTTTTTTTCCCTGGCTCTCTTCAGATCGTGGTTGTCATGAATAATTGTCAACTAGCTCACAAAAGGAGAAAAATACAAAAGCCCAGTAATGTTTTCATCATCAGAGACACAAGCTTTCTAGATGTCCCTGTAACATACAGTATTCCCTCAAATTACCTCTTCTTGCCTCCCCAGTGGCCCTGAAGCCTCTGGAGAAACCCTGTCCTCTCTCTGTCTCACTGATGGATATCCCCACAGTGAGGGGTAGAGAACCACTAAGCAGACTGTTAAAAATATCTGCCTGCCATGATAACAACAAGAAGAAAGGGAAGATTTGCCTAAGATCCAAGCAATGGATGAAAATGTCCTTGGACTGTCAGGTTGCAGTGATGAAAATGCCTTACAGCCAGCAAGAGAAAAGGGAGAAGCAAGGATGCCACGCCAGCAGGTGAGAGCAAAGGCTTTTTACTTCACGTCTCCTAGGAATAGGATAGAAAGATATGCATTTCTCAATGGGTTTTGTTCCCTTCTCCCTTGTTTATGCACCTCTAGCTGACCTGATTATGTCAATGCCTCCTGAAACTCGTTATAGCAAGTTCTCCCCATTGCAGTGACACTTCTGATGAAAGCAGCATTGAGCTGACCTGGGGAGAGGCAGCAGATTCCTGGAACTGGCTGTGCCTCCTGTGCCACCCTGAACTTTACAGATCAGGGTTTGCTACCCTAAAAGGAGAAAATGGCAGCACACTCAGGGAGGCTGCAGGGCTGGGCCCTCACCTTTGGGAGAAAAGGCAGGCTCAGGGTGATCCTCATAAAGTTTTCATAGAGTGCTTTCTGTATCTTCCTTTTCCCCTTTCTTCCCTGGGGAAGGCAGTTTCCATTAGGTGTATCAGTGCTAGAAACAAAACCTGAAGCCCCCTGTAACACTAAGATGACCGTTCTTCAGGGGACAGGGTGCTTGTTTACAAAAACATCTTATGGCCCAACACGAATGCACTTTGTTAAGTGTTAAATGTGGTGTGTATCTGCCAGCAAAGCAAGCATGTCAAATTTACAGCTGTGACTAGCAGAGATGAGAGGATTTTTTTGCTTAGGTGGTAATGTGCTCTAAAAGGAGAGTGAATCTGCATTTCTTCGGAGGGAAAGCTGGGATACAGCCAGGATTCCAGCCAAATGATGACTCCTGATGTTCTTTCACTGGCTCAGACTCTCAGCTCCTCTTTTTGATTTTGATGAATTTTCCCTTTTACTACCATTTACCTCAATTTCCTTAAATAGTGAGAACTTAGGAAACTCTGATTGTTTCATTTCCTTTTTCTCTGACTTTGACAACATGTGATGCTGGATAAATATTAATTCATTGTAATTTTTTATTTCCAGAACATAATAAGGGTCCTTTACAAGAGGAAGTAAAGTGTATACTTCTGAGCTACTAGCAGCACTTTTTCAGTAGCACAGAATTGATGTAATCTTTTCTGTACTACTTGTGACCACTGATTTTGTGGTACCCTCACCATGGTCACAGACAACTATTTTGTGCTTTGATTTGACTTTAGTGGCAGGTCAAAAAATAAAGCCTTGGGAATAGTAATAAGCATCAGAAATCCTACACATGGAAACAAATATTCCTTTAGTACAGTATCCAGTAGTCCTGCTGATCTTATGGCCAGTCAGATAGTATTTTAGGCTCAGATTTTAGCATTTTACCATATGAATTAGGCGATGCACTTTTTTTTTTAAATTGATGAGACTGAGAAATAAAAAAAAATTTTTAAAGCAAAAAATATCATCAGTTGTGATTCATTCATTTTCTATTCAATATGTCTTCATTTGAAGCCTGAACACTTCTTTTGCTATTTGTTTTCCTGTTCACTAGCACCTCTGATTTAAACACTAAATTCTTCTAAAATAAAGTTACCTGACTTTTGGCCCCACCCAAGGAACTTCACCAAAAAAACACAAGAAGTAATACATTTCATTATCTGTCTTTGGTTAGGCACAAGGCATGATACAAAAACATGCTTTGATGTTTATTCTGTGTAAGAAGTCCCACTGCTGTGAGAAAAAAGAATAAGCAAATTATGGGAAGTTTGGGCATGAAGAAAAAAAAGACCATTAATGGGTCCCTCCTCTGTATGGTTTTATAGTTTATCCAGTAGAGTGTAATATGCCCTCCCTTTCTGGCAAGAAAATACCATTCAAGGGAGGAAGATTCCTCTGCCAGAAGCCAGCTTAGCCAACAAGGTCTGAAATGTAATTGGTAACCTGACTGGAATGCTCTTCTGTCAAACTGCAGGGGATACAACCATAGCAGAGAAGAGGAGAAACAGGAGAGAACTTGTTTACCCTGATGGCTTATGAGAAGTTCAACTTCATAGGATGAGCTTCAATCTTAAAGTTTCCTTTGATTTATACACCAGTATCTGCTTGGCTACTTCACAAACTTTAGGCACATCATTTTTAACACCTGTAGCAATGGATCAACCCCACAGACCTACTTACATGGAAACAAACCCCAAAGAAACTGAAACCTTTTTCCAACCCACAATAAAGGAAGAAGGCTTTAATAAGCATGCAGTCTGTTTTTCTAATAAAACTCCTGCTCAGCCTACATCTATTCACCATGGTGTCCTGTCAGCCTTCATGATCAATTCCCAAATTTGATTGCAAGCAGTTTTCAGCAGGGATCATGTCTTCTTCATCCCTGTGGACATTCAGATGTCTTCTCTGCAGAGCCATAAACTAATAAAAACAGACACGCACATCCATCAGCTAACCCGACATAAGCAGTAGTCACTACAGACAAATCTTTGCATGTTATTAGACTTACACAAAGTGTAAGAGAGCAACAGCTGAGGAATGAAAATGAGCCAAGGTGAGATTTTCCAAGCTAGCCTTCGGGGAACATGAGGACATGAAACACGCACCTTCAGAAGACCCTGATTTCTGGCTGCCAAGGAATCACTTCCTGAATTTCCTGGGCCATCAGTGACAGAATCTTGCAGGAGAAAGTTTTAATATGGTCAAGTTCTACTGCAGACTTGGTGTTTGGTTCTCAACTCATTAGTCAGCCCCTCTGAGCCCTTTTTGAAGCAGCCAAGGGCAGCTGCAGGCAGGGCAGAACTGTCCAGGAAAGGGTGGATGTGGCCACTGCCAGTTGTCACTGCTGTTACTCTCACCCTGACCAACATGCCTAGAGCTAGCATGCTTACATTTGGCTCTAGTAAGTAGGGTGTTTCCCCCCTGAATTCCTAAGCAGGGTTTATAATTCAGTTATATGTCCTTTCTGTCCCCCACCTTGACCAGAATTAGGCTGTAAGAATCCCTTTGCAGGCTGGAGCAGGTTTTTTAATTCCTCTTCCTTCATTCCACACAGTACATTTCAGCCTTGGACATTTGGCTCTGAAGGACTCAAGGGCAGAGTGTGTGGGATGTGACATTTACCAAGACTCCTCTTTCATTCTTGTTTCAACGTGCAGGGCCAGGTGAGAATTTTGCTTTCCAATTTTTATAAACTCTATCCATCACACACCCATGCAGAAAGCAGTGAAAAGGAAAGCTACCTTCAGCATGGCAAAAAGGAACTGGCCTATGGGCTGAGTGCAGGACTGAGAACAACACTTTGACTCTGAAAACTTTACCTTGACATTATTTCAAACTGAAACCATTTAACATCTGCTCTCCACTTAAATGAAGATGATAATCATTTTTTGGCTTATATTTTATCTGTTTTCAAAATAACTGTATGCTAAGGGAAGGGAAAGGGGAAGGGGAAGGGGAAGGGGAAGGGGAAG
>VZTR01029882.1:321651-335358 GCA_013400775.1 Chaetops frenatus
AAAAACAAAAACAAAAAAAAAACCAAAAAAACCAAACAAACACCACACCCAGTGTAGTTTTGTCCCAATGATACCTTCCTGTGTCAGATCATTACCTCCTGAAGAGCTCTCTATGTGCAGTACTCACAAACACACAAATGTGGACACTTTCCATCCATCCCCACGCTCACATGCAAACACACTCACGCTGATTTTACATGTTCTGTCTCCATGTGGGAGCTGTGAGATTGCAGGAAGGGCTGGTAGCAAGGTTTCCCAATGCTTGTTATGATAAACACCCTGCTATCAATTGCCTGTAACTTTGCCAAACTTCTCCTGTCTAGCTCCAGCTGAACTTTTTCCGTGCCAACCATGCACTGCAAGTTGAATGCTTTTTGGAAAAAACTGCACTAGAGCAGCTCAGTGATCTGGATCAGGGAAAAACACACTGTTGTGTCTGTGCTGAAAAACAAATAAAATCTGGGTAACCTGCTAGGATACATGCTCTTACTAACCTCATACTTTTTAGCATGGATTTAAGCTTGTCTGGAGGACTTGAGCCTTTGTTCTAAGAGTGCTTTTTGCAATCCACATGAAAAAATGCCCACTTTGGCCTAGTGACCAGACTTTGAAGCCTCCTTTTCCTTGCAGCTGCAAATCTGGAAAACCTTCAGAGCTAGAAGTTGCCAAGGGAGCAGGGGAATCCTGCACAGCCTGTGGATTGCTCGGTGCTGCTGGTGCAGCAGGGGATGGACCAGCTGAGCCAAGCATGAGACTTTGCCATGGTTTTCAAGCTCTCCTCCAAGTCCAAGGCACAAGGAAAGGATTGACTCTACTCTGCAAGTGGAACATAAGAAAGCTGGCTTGTATAAGCAGATCCCTGTCTCCCTTTCACTGTGCCCTGAAGAGGTGGCCATGTCCCCATCGAGGACCTGAGAAAGTTCATGTTTAAATCTATGTTTGAGAAAAAGAAATGCTATTAATTGTCTTATGAGTAGCAAATCAAGGGTTCTTCTCTTCACTTTTGACTAATACAGCATGAACATTGGGTGCTAGCCCACTCACAGTTTCACTTAACAGACCTATTTGAATTGAGTCACACTACCTGATAATGTAGACATCTCTAAACAGCAGAAAGGCAACGCAAAACAGTAGAAAACTGGGTTAATTTGTGCCTTTACAAGTAGAGGCACATATTTGTCAAAATTTTCAAGAGTTCTTTTTCTCTGGTGCATAGGGGATGATCCCCTAAACAACAATCTGATTTGTGTGGGTTTTTTTTCAGTGTTCAGCTGACTTTAATCAAGAGGTTTGAAAAATCTTCCAAATTCAACACGTTCAAGGTGCATTCATCCATCCTTGCCACAACATCTATCCAGTCTCAAGATTTTTCTGCTAATCTAATAATCTTAATAAAGCAATTTCATGCTCTGGCACATCTGCTTCCAAAAGACATTTTGCATTATTTTTCTGATTGTGTTTCTGCAGCTCAAGAAAACTGAAATGAATGCTACAATTTACACTGAACACTGTTGAGTTCCTAGTGGAGATGACGAAAATATTGTTATGATTGGACACACCATAATATGCAATAAACGTTTAGGGAACCATAAGACATAAACTCACTTGTGTTCTTCCTTTCTTATGGTTAAAAAAATTGAGAGGATATTGACATTTTGTCCCAGAAGCTTACAGCTTTCTGTTTCAGGAAATATTTTCCTCCAATATTCTTTGTAGGGTTTTTCAGCCAAGTTCTTTTACCTCTGACTACATGGATTCACAATAATTCTGTTTTACACTCCAATAACACTAATGCTAAGAAGTTTAAATTGTGAAAGCTTTACAGCTTCCCACATTGTTCCCCAGACTAGTTCATAGGAAAGAGTATCCCTGACGAACAACTAATCACAGATAATCTCCATCTTGCCGAGACAAGAAGCAATGATGGTTTTTTTTCATTCATATTTTTGCCATGAAACGGTACAGTTTATGTTCTGAAATACGGAGTTCACAATGCTACTTGTTTGATTACTTCCTAGTCAATAAATCCATAATCTCCTGGGCTGCTGAGTATCACTATTTTTAATGCTGGAGGAAGGAAAGCCCAGTTGGAGGAAAGCACAGAGTGTAAGGAAAATTTTGCTGGGAGACAACACTTAAACGCTGGTGTATGTCCTAAAGGTAAAACCCAACACAGCCTGAATTTCAAACCCTGCTGCAGTGCCTGACAGATTCATGGCTGCTTCTCCCTTTCTCTGTCCACTGTACTTGCCAGTTCCTGGAAAAGAGTTGTCTCTGTCACTTTTTGTATCCAAACAATATCCCCCTAGAGATTTAACTGCTACACAAATAGAAATATGACATAAAGGACAGAGGATAATTTTGGCCTGCTCACAGTTTTCGTGTCCATGGGTTAAAGAAAGTTAATAAGAGAGTTTACTGTGTGTACCACTTGAACACTAAAAACGTTCCTCAAGAGGTTAAAAGTTCAAAGTTGAGTCAAAGTCTGCACTGCCTCCACTCTTCCCTTTTAATTATCTGAGGTCAGGAAGTTAATAATACCAGAAATCCCCAGTAGAGACCTCTTGCTCAGTGTATGAACTTTAAACTTGTTCAGCTTTTTTCAAAGGGTAAAAAGTTCAGTGAAAACACAGTGGATTTTCCCTCTGGTCTCCACCAATTCAACCTCAAGGGTTAAAAGTTTAACTGTAAAAGAGGAACCTTTGTTCTCTGAGCTACATTTACAGAGTTCACTTATTAAAAGGTAAAGATTTCAAACAGCAGCTAAAGTCCAAAGTGATTCTTTTCCATAATGATGAAAATATCGCAATAAAAGCAAGTCCTTTGATCTGTTATCACTTCCCTCAGAAGTGACTGTCAAAACTTATTTTTCTCTTTATTTTGAACTTTGGACAAGTAATGGAGCCACATGGGTCCCTAAGGCCATGTATATCTGTTAAACAGCAACATGCTGCATTTGTGAATTTGCTGTACATTTTTCAGGCAGGCAGTATCTTTTCCCTACTGAAACATTCGTGGCAGATGTTCCTCCACCAGGACTTTTTGCACAGTTTGTTTCACACAAGCTCAGGTTCACAGCTCTGGCAATGGTGAATGTGTCAAGTATAGGTGTTCTCACTATCTTCACTCTCTGAAGACAAAGATCCTCCCGCTGATCCTTTGGAAACTATGCTGCTAGAGAATCTGAAAAACAGTTAATCTAAAACATATCTGGTTTTATACAACACAGTTGAGATTTTAGTTATGGGAGTTCCCTGAAGGGTATTCAATAGGTGCAAAGCATCTGATATCAGTTGGTGTGGGTCGAAGGTTTCCAAAAAGAGGAAAAAAAGCAACAAAAAGGTTAGTTTTGTTTTTAGGATTTGTCCCGTGTCTAATGGCCAGGATAAGTATTTATGCAACTGAAATAGGAAATGCCCTTGGCTTAGAAGATAATAGATTGCTATGCATGAATTTGAAAATCCTGAAAACAACAAATTCTAATTTGAACCTTCCTTAGGGAATCTCTTATAATGTGAGTTTTAGATTGCAATGGTGTGAGTGGCCTTTTCATTAAAGATCAGCCTATTAAAGTCCAGATATTCCCAGAACAGCTCATTTCCCAGTCCTGTTCCATTTATGAAGAAGTTGAAGCTCAGCATTTCAGCCTTGCTGTACCCACGAGCAAAAAGCCCTCACTGTGTAGCTGAAAGTTTTGCTCTGACCAATACCTGTGACTCTGTGCTTTGATGCAAACCTCAGCAAAATCAGTATGAGCTCTCACCTCAGAAAGCTCTAGGTCTGCACATCTCGCTCTCAGAACAGAATTCAAGATCATTCTACTCCACCTGACCCATGCCTGGGAGGACTACTCAGTTTTGAAAAATTAGGTTTTAAATTTAGGGCCGCTCTCAAATTTCTTTAACTGGGATGTAACTCACATATTGCATTTCCAGACCTTTCTCAGAGAACAGTGTTGACTACTGTGTCTATAAAATGCACTTTGCAACGAACCTGCAGGTTTCTAAATTATCCTTTCAGTTTTTAATTTTCCTACAGACTTTGCATGACCTGATGTTCCATTTAACCTATCATTCATCAAGCAGTTATACAAGCATCTCTTCTTTATCATTTTGGTCCCTTGTTTACACTGTCAGATGTAGACCAGAGCAAAGATAAGCTTTTCTTGATTATTCTGGGAAACATTTTCTCTCTCCTTTATGAGACCAACTCTGGAGCTCTTTCAAGTTCAGTTCAGCAGGAAATATTTGCTGTTCTGGCAGAACTGCTTTACTAGGTCCAATGGTTCCAAAGTTCAGCTAAAGAGAGTGACCTTAGGTGAGGGTCTAGTTGTGCCAGGCCTGCTGTGTTTCCACCAGGCTCTCTGAAGAGGGTGCCTGGAATTAACTCTGCATGACCCTCTCAGCAAGCTCCATTCAGACCACAAACTCACAAATTAACAACAGATTCTGTAGGTTACAGAATGTAGGCCGTCGAGACAGAGGAAAGGACGACTGAAGCTGATTATGGAGCCACTTGTGAGACTTGCAATAGGTAGCATTGCATAATTTTTTATTGGTAGAGGTCCCTTTTGGACATAATTGCCATTTTACTCAACTAATTACAATTATGCTTAATACAAAAAAGAAAAAAAAAAGCACAGACTGTTCAATACAGCTGACACTGACAATATTTGTGCAAAGCATGACTGTTTCACAAATATAATCTGAGTCCAAGTGATTCCAGGACCAAATTGAATACCTGGCAATCAGACCTCCATAAATTATCATTTTAAATGGAGCGTACACTTTCAGACTCAGTGAGATATGAACAATTCTAGTCCACTTTTGCTTCTCTATCAGCCTCCACATATGCCCTTTTGTTTTTAACTATAGCTAATCCATGTTTCTCTGGACTAACTTAAACAGGCTTTTGTTGTGTCTTAACCTTCAGGCTAAAAAACTGTTTTACTTTGCAGTGAAAGAAACTTCCTATGCAAAACTGCTAACACCTGCTGTACTCTTTTGAAACTGGGTTGTTGGGGTTTTTTTGATAGTGCATTTGTAGCCACAGAGTTTAAAACCAGTACTTCAGAGTGTTTCTTTACTCATTCCTGCCATCATGTCACCCCCTTCACAGGCATGCATCTATACAAAAGCACTTCTGAATGCAAAATTCACCCCCTGACAACCAGGGCAGGAGAAGTGCTTTCTGGAACAAGAGCTCTGACCCCAGAGCACCATCATGTTGCACTGGGAAGGTTAGAGGATCACACTTCCCACCTGCCCTCCTGGCTGGGAATGCAGTCAAGTGTTTCCACCCTCCTGTTGTCTCATTCTCCTGCTCTGTGTATTAATATACACTGCAGAAGTTTAAATTAAAACAAATCAGCCACAGTCTGGGGTAGCTTACATGCAACCACACATGCAGATCTGTTGCCTTTGCATCAAGGGTGGTGACCTCCCCACTGAAGAACAGGGAAAGGTGCTGACTTTTGAAATTTCTCCCAAATGAGTCACTGGCACTGGTGAGAAGAGCCCTGAATGACACACTGTACTGGAGGGGGTGAGGCGAGGGGCAGGCACTGGATGTTTTCAGTATCTCTACTCTTTGTCAGGACTCTACTATGGCTTGTTTCATTTGCTGTTCCTCCTTTTCTTTCTCTGCTAAGTCATTCTGCACCACTTGTGCCCTTTTACTGTAAGCCTAACTGACAAAGCTCTGTCCCTTGCCCTGCAGGAACGTGCTGCCATGATAGATACTGGGAAAAATCAAAGTAATTTGAATGTCTTTCCTACAGAGGAAGCTCTTCTGGATTTGCTGCTCCTCATGACATATTCAGTATGAGAAGAGAAGGAGAGAAGATAGATTCAATCACCATATGCTACAAGAAAGCCACCCACAGATAGCACATAATCTGATGCTATAGCCCCTAAGTTTAGACCTAATGGGTCCTCCTGAACAAATGGATCTTGCCTCATAATGCAGCCCCTGCTCATCTAAAATGGAAAGAGCCAAGGAAAATAGATGGATGCCAGTTGTCCACAGTACATTTCACTAGAAACTCAGTGAAAACTTGTGAAAAAAGTCACAGTGAAGAGCAAACTATCTACAGGCAGCTCTAACAGGCACTCTGGACTCTTGCTATTCTTTTATTGTAGCATTTTCATGTCTATTATTTTACTGGGCAGGACCCACTTAATAAAAGGATAATGTATCTTGTAAGGAGATGATCAGATTATCTCTCTAATAGCTGCAGACAAAGGTTATGTGAAAAGAGAAAGAGCCTCCCCTTCTGCACCCAAATCTTTCTGCAGCTGATTCATTTGCAACCCCTGTAACCACAAACAACAAATCTTAAAGGAATTGCAAGATTAATGTTAATTTGATGATTTACTAATTCAGAGGAGAAAAAAATCCATTCTCCTCTTATGAGTGCAAAATCTCCTGAGCTCAGAATCTGGCTCATAGTTACACGCCAAAATTATGTCCTATGACACCAAGAGAAATGAAAGGTCATAAAGCTCACAGTTTTCAAATAATCCCTCAAGACCCAGGCCCCTAAAGTACTAAGCCTTTTGTCCTTTCAGGAACAGCAACAAAGGGAAATTCTTCAGTATGTGAAAAAAGTCTGGAGCAAGCTTAGCAAATGAAAACACATGGCAGGGCTCTCATCCCCCATGCAGGGAGCACACACATGGAGGGAACAACTTGGACCAGCTTGGAATGTACTGGCCACTGAAACACAGTTTCTTCTAAAGATACATCCAACTTAAAAGAGAAGAATGACCACAGAACAAGAGAAGGACGAGGACAGAACAATATAAAAATGGCTACATACTCCCATCAGAACCACCTGTGGGATGAGTAGTCCCAAAACAATGGGGTCTTTCAAAACACCCCACAAATTAACTTAAACACACTTCTTTTGAAACCAGTTTGTGTGTTAGCTCTCTCTTTCCTTTTACAAAGAGCATTGAAGGTCATTACAGCAAAGAGCTTCAGGCAAATTTCTCAAAGTTCACAGCACCTCATGAAGAAAATTCACTTCGATAAATTATTGGGTGATAACTAATATGAATTCTGAAAAGATTTGGGCAGTACCCAGAGGAAAAAAAAAATCTGCTTTGAACTATCCAAAAGTATGAGTAAGCCATGTAGAAATAATTAATCATATACAACCCATTATAATTAAAAGTGTATTCTTAAATAGCTTCTTGATTGAGAACAAATGCCTCATTAATCTGGGACATACTGACTTAGGAACACAAGAAATGTCAAGCAGAGAGTGATGACTAAAATGACACAGGGCTCCACATGCTGCATGTGCTCCATCTCAGAGGCTCACAGACAGCACTCAGTGCAAAGGCCAGTGAATGTGGTGACTTAGAAAAAACTCCACCAACATCTGATTTTTTTAAAAGTCAAATTATTTCACTGTAGACCACTAAACATTATAGGAATTCAAAATGGCTGTGTTATCATCCCATCTGCCATTGTTTGCAGTCGTACCTTCTACTCCAGTGTTTCTCTGAGAACATTTCTACTGCTACCACTTTTGCTAAAACAAAAATAGATTGTTGCAGCTGCATCTCACTCCATGTCCACATACCAATTTCTGGACAAAGGTGAGTTTGCTCTGTCTGTGATACAGGTGAATTAAGAGGGGTGGAACCATAGTGGCACAACCCCAACCCTGATCCAGTACATCTTTCCTCACAGCAGGGTTTGCTGTCCTGGGCTTGGTACTTTGATATTCAGCCAGCCCAAAACAAAGCAAGCTCCTTGAAAGCTCCTTTCTGGACTGAAACATGCTTTAAAAAGGCTTCTACCCTTCAATTTTATAAAACTTTATTGCTGATTTTCAAAGACTATAGTCAAAAAAAATCTCTCATTGTTACAACACTGTAACTTAGAGAAGAAATTTCATTACATTAATATTTTTCAGTAGAGTCTTTGGTGCAAATAACATGATTTATTCTTTTTCCTTAGAAATTTAATTTTGTTGGTAGATTTCACCCAGGGAGTCAGAACTGGCTCAAGTGGCAAAGCCAAGTTTTTCAGGTGTTTACACCATCAGCAGGTAGCAGAGCTGCACCAGGCCACTTTCAGCTGCAAATTTGCTGAGACTATTAGGCCATTTGGGCTCAACACCAGTTTGAAATGAAGAAGGATTTTATAGAGCAGCTTTGGATATTTGAAAACTCAGTTAGCACCTCTTTTTTTCCTGCAGTCTACATTAGGAGGGCCATATCACCATGACCATGAAGCCAGTTTCCTCCCATGGAAAAACATCACCTTTGATAAAAATGCAGATGCAAGTCATGTTTCCAGTTTCTCAAAAGAAAGGAAACTTTCTGAAAAAACCAAAAACATATGTAGAGAAATTTGGATTTTGCTGAATTTTTTTTTTTTTTTTTTTTTTTTTTTTTTTTTTTTTTTTTTTTTTTTTTTNTTTTTCTGATTCAGAAGTAGCTCCCCTGTACTAATATTGTCTCTCTGGCTGAACTTCAATGGGTCACAGGAGTTATCTTGTGAGCTGTTTATGGGAGCTCATGATAATCTGTCTCATGTCTTGCTTCTCCTCTATGGTCCAGATTGCATTTCTTATTTTACAGAGTGAAGTTCAGGAGATTTGTTAGACGGGGGTTAAACCTGCTACTCTTTCAAAATGTTTTCAAATTTATTCAAATTCAATTTCTGTGCAGTGTAAACTGTACAGATACATACGAAATCATGTTTAAATAGCCTGAAAAACAGTCTTACAGACAAAAGAAAAAAAAATTACAAGCGTGGGGGAGTGTCTTGCCTGCACCAGCTGTCTGATCAGAGGATAATTCAATATAGCATAATTTACCTTTCATATGTAACCAACAGGACTTCAGAAAAAAGTACTCAAAATCTCATTGAAAGCTTAATTTAAATGAGAAACACCAAAGTTATGCTTTGTCAAATAGTTTTGAACAAGGAATGCTTTAAAGGACATCACAGATTTCACTGAGCTACTCCATGGACAGAAAAGATTTATATCCATTAAATAAAGTACTCATTGCAGGTTAAGTTCTACCATCTCTGGGTATCCACTGTCATTTTTCAGTAACATAGTTAAAAATGTTTAAGCACATATTCCTAGAATAGTACTGTAATTGGATCATAGTGTTTATTTTACTGTAGTTCATCCAGTTGTCCCTTTTTCCCAGCCTGGCAGCTCACTTTGGGGACAGGCTCAGCTCCCACCACTCACCATCACAGAGGCTGCTAAGTTTTCACTGGTGATCAGAAAAATGGGAAAAACTTGTCAGGAATACTGTACTCTGAGAATTCTAGGTGCATGTGAAGAGATTCCCAGAAAAAGTTGTGCAGTTCCACACTGCCAGGTAAAATGTGGGAGCACGACAGGGTAGCTGTGAGTTTATTGATCACAGATCCACACTCTGATCAGTGTGAGGAGCCTGAATCACCAGGCAGAGGATGGCAGGGAAAAAGTGGATAATTGGCTCAGTGTCCATTCAGGGCACAACAGGATTCTTACAGAACTTATACAATTTTTGCCTTTAGCAGCAGATCCCGTACATCATGCCCACGTGGTTCCAGAGCAAACAAAACAGCGTGGCAATAAACAGAGGCTGGGGTCACAGTGACCTGACCATCAGCAGTGGCAGGATGTCCACTCTGGGAGCTGGGATGAGATAGCAGAGGCTGAGCCAAGCCCTTGACTCTGAGCCAGCCTCCTGAGCCTCCCCTCCCCGTCACACTGGCTGCCACTGCACAGGACATGCTTTCAGATGCAGGGCAGGAAAAGTGACTGAAATTCTGTGACCTGTTCCATATCTCTTTGCCTGTAACAATCCCCTCAGTGTATTGGATCAAACTCTCAGGCATCCTTGCACTTCTCTACTTGCAAACAACAAACATCAAAGCATTGTCTTTCCTCTCACAGCACCAAATGATGCCCAGTGGATATTTCTGGTTTGTGGTAGCTCCAACAGTTCATTGTTGTCATTGATCAACTGATCAATTATCTGCCACATGACTCCACCAAATTCTAATAACATTCCTCAGCAATTTAAATATGTGGTCATATTTTCAAAACACACCTCAACTTCACACAAACAAACTTTCCTAGGTTATAGTTTAAAACAAATCCTCAGATAATCTCTTATTCCAATTACATTTAATCCTTTAAATAAACTGCAGCAAATTAGAGGCAAAGGTGAGAAGGCTACTGATATAAAAGAAAGTCTATGGGGGGAAGATACTAAAAGAAAATGGTAAGAAAAACTTTCCTGTACTACCCACATGTGCCATCTGCACAGTTATGGAATCAAGGCCTGGGCTGGGGTTTTTTTTCTGTTATTTGAGTTATAAGAGAACCATATGTGGCAGATTTTAGAAATGCATTCCTTGTACATAACGATGCTGCCAGTGGTCCTTGCGTGGATCCAAATTTGGTCCTGCTGAATACAGTGTACAGCTCCCACCTCTGTCCATGCAGACTGCCCCTCAAACAGCACAAACATGTATGTCCCCCTCACCAGAGAGGATCAGGCTGCAGCACTTTTGAGAGAACAGTCTGGTCTTTTCAGTTTTAGTCATATCCTTCTTTGCTTGCTAATGCGAATTTTAATGGGTGACAAAGATCTTTTTCATATTGAAAATCATCTTTTTTGTACTGAACCGTCATCTTTTTGCTGACACTGTCTCAGAGTTGGTCTAAACTTTATTAATAACTTTGGTGTTCATCATGGTAACATTAATAATGAAGGACTCATTTGGTATTAATCATGATACCATATACATGTTTGTGGAAATTCCATTGCAATCCAGCAGTAATTTACTGTTTCTGCTAATCCTAGTTGAATATTTCAGCACTACAGCACAAAAATAATTCTGAGAATTGTCGAAGTCCTTGGTACACTCTGCATACTTGGTAAGAAGTTAATGACTATTGTTATTGCTTTTATTAATTTGCTTAAAATGTATTTCAGCTGTCTCATAAACATTAAACTGTCTTTCAGGGCTTGCACCACAGTAGCATAAGCATGATTACCTAATGCCTTAACTGCTTTTAACAGCAGTTTAAGCCATTCCTTTATACCCAGGAAATTGAGGAGAATTCATACTCCTTCTGAGGTAGCTCTGTTCTCTGATTCAGTTTGGGTGCAGTGGACAGCACCACCTTAAACATGCATGCTGTTTGCAGCCCCTGGCTGAGCAGGGCTCCTTTTAAACCTAAAATCTTAAAAATCTACTTTAAAAACTGAGATTTCAAGTAACATTCCAGATGTCTTTCAGCAAATCAAGATCTTAAGAACTGACTGGCCTAAAATGATATTGATAATTTCCTACCTTTTCTCTTGTTCATCTCAAATCTACTTCACAGCATTTCTCAGTGAATCTAGGAATAAAATGTCTTATAAAAAAACTTATGGTATAGGTGTTACAGTGCCTCTCACTACCATTCATATGAATTTCTAACAGGGTTAAAGGGGAGGATTTCCATTTTCTAATTGGATTTCTTTCATAACAGCATTGTGTCACTAACCAAGCCTAGGTGGCACATTATGACTGCATGAGAGTGGAGTAAGGGAAGACATGGCCATGGAGTAGGAGTCAGGAAAAATAGATCTGTTAGAGACTTCTTATGGTTATGATTCATTCAACCATGCAGCCCTTTCCTGGGCCACATATTTTGCCATCTAAAATGAAGAAGACATTATGTTGAACTTGTGGAGTTTCCATGCAGCTGTCAGAGTGGATGATCAAGCTTCTGCACTCAACAGTCCATAAAATTCAAGTGCAAGCTCATGTGGCACTCTGCAAGAAGCATGGTCAGTGTTCTACTAATGCTTCAAAGGGGCCAGCCAGGCTTAAACAAGCCATGGTATTTCACAGAAAGTCCCACTCAGGGTATTAAAACCCAGCACTGCATAGAGATCACAGTCCAGCTTCTGTTGGCCCTGGTCCTGATTTGTACCATGCTCTAGTCTAGAGACACCAGCAAACAGAACAGACCTCACTGTTTGCCCTTTTATTACCTGATGCCCTTGCAATTAACTCACCACCACTCAAACTCAGAAAATACATCCAAACAAAACTACCAAGTATTCTCTCCAGCTCTGTGAACAAATGCCACTGAATTTTCAGTTGTTAGTAGCTATGAAATGGGGCAGGAATAATTGTCTCTTGGCTAGCCATACTCTTTTCACAAATGAAATCACAAGAAGAAAGAATTCTGTGCTCTAGACCTCCCTTACATAAGTACTGGTGATGAATTATTTCTACTACCTCCAAAACCACTTATGCTTTTTAAATATAAAACTTGTACATCCAGGTTAAAAAAAAATTTAAAACTACAACTCTGCAATGGAAAGAAAACTCATTCTTTTCATATGTGAAAACAGACATTATGTTGCATCACTGAAAGTGTTTCTATAACAGACTCAAAAAGCATAACCATACTATGAGGAAGACTTTCAGCTGACTTCAATACTCACTAGAAAATATTTAGCTGCACAATTATCTTTGACTGGACAGCAAATTTTTAGATAGCCAAATAAAAAGAAAATTAATTCTGCCCTACAACTCTTCTCTGTAATTCAAGACTGTATTCACCTGAGCCTCCCAAGAAAAGCATGCTCAGAAAGAAACCTGTTCTCTCCCCTTCAGTTCAGCAGTGGTGGAAAGTCCCCACCAGAAAGACAGGTCAGTAAAATCATACTGTCTTGTAAAACCCATATTTTAACAGGGAAAAGGCTAATGAATGATTCAGTGAAACAACAGTAAGATTTTTAGGAAATTCTTGCATGAAAACATATCTTAAAAATGTATCATCGTTTATGTCATAGTCAAGTGTTATCATAGTAATAATATATAACTACCCCTTCACATTTATGTTGCCTCAAATAGACTTACCAAAGAAGGTAAGAACTAATACTGTCATTTTACAGCTAGCACAACACAGAGCAAAATATCCCTTTCAAAGTTGTGTAGGAGAGCACACAGAGGATTCAGGCATGCTGCATAACTTAGCTTTTATTATATAGCTATATTTCAGCAAAGAAAACAACCACCCAACCAACCAAAACAAAATAAAGTAAAAAACCCCCACTGAACAACAACCAAAACAAACAAACAAACAAACAAACAAACAAACAAACCAACAACCCCATATGATATTCTTTGCAGAAGATGAAAATAGTGTTTTATGGATCTCTGGCTGCATAATGAATCAAAGCCTTACTACAAAATTCTCCAACCTGAAGTATCAGTTTGACAGGATTCAGAGTACAGGGAAAAGGAACAGTTTAAAAATGGTGAGAAATAAAAAGAAGCATTTTATCCAATTTCTAAAGTTCTTTCAGTAAAAAAATTTATAAAACAGCACCTATCTACCCCAGTACTTCCACATGAACTTAGTTTATGTGACACAGCTATTCAGGGATCCCATTCTCAGTGTATCCTAAGATATTCACATATTTCAACCTGCCTGCTGTATTTCCAGAAACGTTGTGCAAAGATTTATACTTCCCACATTTCTTGAAAACGCTGTGAGTTTCCCAGCTAGATAAACACGAACACATAGATGCAGATGCACAACAATACACAGGTGAACAAAAAAGCTGAATTACCAGCTGCTTTTTAGGAGTGGAGGGCTGCAAAATGCAACTTGTTTTGCTTAGGACTTTGCAAATTTTTTGGGGGGGTATAAGCTGTTTTCTTAGGTCT
>VZTR01029882.1:335412-353338 GCA_013400775.1 Chaetops frenatus
AGGCACAGCCTTGTTTTGAAGGCTGTATTTTAGCTGAGGGAGGTGGCAATGTGACATCCGTGGCAGCTGAGGGCACATCAGGTGGCATGTCCCTCCCAGCAACCTGGGAGACTTGTGGGAAGTCCAGCATGGATTCAGATCCTCCTAAACAACAGGCCGTGGGACTTACAGGCCTGAGGTGGGGATTTGGGACACGTCACAACCCGCAAGGAAGGGCTTGAATTACAACGAGCAAGAAAACGCTAAGACTGGAGCTATATTTTAAGCGTGTAATCTCCCATCATGTGGTATTACTCAGGAAGCTGCTTGAGCTTGGGGGTGGAAGGGCTTATTCTCTTAGTGAGGGCTGGTGCGTTAGCAGGAGATTATGGCAGGGCACGGAACAGAAAAGGAAAAGGATTGCAGTGCCTGTGACGTAGGAGGGAAAGGAGGTTACGCAGCGTGAGCCGGAGAAGGGAAAAGATCCACAGGCACAATGGGAGGGGCAGCTGACAGTCCCTGTGCCTGATAATGACAGGGCTGACACCCTCGCTGGCAATAAAAATCGGTTGCTTCAAGTTGGAACCTGAATCCCAAAGCAAGAAGTCACTGAACACCCATTTTGAAGGGGGGGAAAAAAAAAAAAAAAGTGTTAACTGTGAAATATATATTAGATTAGTAGCTATGGGATTAAGCTTAGCGTTGCGGTACACTTTGCAGTACAGGAATTATTCATCCAGATATGCAAAACCTGCTTACTTGATAAATGGCTGAAGTCCTCAAAAGCAAGCTGGATAAGCTGACTCTGTTGCTTTCACTGGGGCTGAACCCGTGCCAACCTTTTTCAGAATCAATACCTAGAGATGCTTCCAAGGCATCACAATAAAGTGTTGGCATTGTTACAAATGAGAAAGCACCCTCTCCAGATCTGCATGTGCCTGCTGCCTTTTGGACAGGTTTGAGCTTCTAAACCTTTCATCCCTCTTGCAGCCACACAAAAGAACGACTGTGCACTTAAGGCAACCAGTGGGGATAGGGAAGGTATTTAATAAGGTTCACTGCAGTTTCAACACCCAATTTATACTTTTCCAAAAGAGATAAAAAGCAATAAGGCTGCAAATCCCTCTAGTTAAGACTATCACATCTCTGCATGCATATAAAAGTAAGCAGCTGCTAATTCAAGACACTGATTTACCAGACATATGAAAGGCAAGATATTTTTTTCTAAAAAAATCAATAAGTGAATTAGTAAGGGTTTGGGGCACATTGGCTCTTGTCATGGTCATTCCAAGTGCTCTTTTGTCATCTTGTCAGGTGGAAATCAAATAAAAAATTGTTATTACTCTTTTTTTTTTTTTTTTTTTTAAATTGAACAAGGCAGAAGCAGTATGCCTGTTCCTTCTCTGGGGATTTTTTCCACATATTTTCTGTCTTTGATTTTCAGTATTTCACTCTTGCACTGATCTTCCCTTGTAATTCTTCTACATTCTCTGCTTTGTGTTCTTCTGGGCTCTGTAAGTGTTATGACACCCAGTCCCTCTTTCTTAAGGACCTGCAGAGTTTTTAGTACTGTAGGTACCAAAACTTCATTAGTTCTTCCTGACCACACTAGGCTTAAAAAACCCAGATCCCACAGGCTACATGTAAATCTATTATTAAAAGCTTTTTGAAAAAAAGTTTAAAAAACCTTTGCAAAAACTGAGACTGCTCTTGATAGTTCCTCCATACACCTCAGCTGTTACTGTTCTAGATATTATTTATGACCATAATGCTCCTTATTGGGCTTTCTTGGGTGCCATGTCTAACCAGTCAACTCAGGTGTTGTTTTGGAGGGTGGGAAGATAAAGGCAGAGGGGCAGGAGAGCAGGGTAGCACAAGCATCAGTAGGAGAAAGTGTGGAAGAGATCCCTAACAGAGGAACTTCAGCCACTATAATTACCAGAGCCCCAATTTAACTGTGCTACACTGCTTTTTGCAAAACGAGCTTCTTATCTATTACAGATGAAGCTGAGAGCTTCAGTTTGATGGCCTAGTTCCTTTCTGAGGCTATCTCCAGAGATGCAGCCTTCCTGGTGACTTTAACAGCACCATTCCATCAGTTTCTTTAAATCTTGGATATTTCACTTCATATTACCTCCATTATCAAGTTGCTTTGTTCTACAGCTTTGAAATATTATATAACACCAATCTCCCTTGTCCCCTTGAATACAAAATATTACTATTAATCTTTTTGTAACTGTGAATCTAGGTTATGTAATTTCTTCTACAGACTTTTTCTGAAGTTGACAGAAAATGCAGAAGAGGTTTTTTCCTGATTTAAATTTTAGAAGTTGTTCCAAATGAAAAACTGCTCTATTGGCCTTTAGGCAGAGTATCAACTGAGGCAGACATATTTAACCAAAACAGAGGATGCACTGAAACAGATAAGGTGCTGATAAAGTCTTCTAGGCATTTTCAAATGTAGACTGAAGTCATTACAGAACTTAGACATGTATCAAAAATATAAGGCTGAAATTCTTAATAAGGAGCTTGGCAGTTTTCTGCCATGGTATTTTACAGATTCTAACTTCAGTGTTTATTGCTTCTTAAAAATTCCTCAGGTAAAAAAAATAAACACTCAGTCTAGGTACCTCTGACACATGGAATACATGCTAAATTTTTGTGAAATACTGTGAGAAAGTTAACAATTAGACTCTCTACATTCACATTAAGAAGCATCATAAGCTAAGTAGTACCAGTGATGATAAAATAAATTATATTCTTTTTAAGGCTATGCACCTAAAAGCTGCTAAATGAAAAGTGACTTTTACTCAGTGGGCAAAGCTGTTAGATGAATTTCGAGTCTTGCAGACTGAAAAATAAAATAAAATAAAATAAATGTTATCTTTCTCTGAGTATTGAATTTAATTCAGATTCCCATTCAGGTCTGAATAAACTCAGTGGGCATTCTCCATTTATCTTCAGCGAGCTACAGATCAAGCTCAGGAATCATGTTACAGCCCGAGAGGAGATACTATTGTACTGCCATTGTCTCTGCTGATGTAACAGACCTGCAGCTGAATAAGCTTCATTTCTGAAACTTCATAGACTGATAGACCAACTATAATACTTCTTATTTAATAACTGAGAAAAATTAAAATCAGAAAAGCCCATTCTAGAAGTGAAAAAGAAAAAATAAAAAGCTATCTTTTTTCTTATTTTATTTTATTGTATGGGACCTGTTATGGGAAAACAACCCCAAAATTCCAAAGTTTAACAATAAAAGGGCTGTAAACAGTAAGTTTACCTAGAGCAGATTGCCCAGCACTGTGCCCAGAAGAGTTTTTACGATTTCCAAGGATGGGGATTCCACAATTTCAATGGGTAACCTTGAAATTGTGGAATCTGCCATTGCTCTGTCACCTTCACAACAAAAAAGCTTCTGCTCTGTTGAAGGGGAACCTCCTGTGCTTCAGTCTGCGCTCACTGCCTCTTGTCCTGCTACTGGACATCACTGAAAACAACCTGACACAGTAGTCTTTCTACCTTGCTCCAGATATTTAAATACATTGACAAGATCCCCCTGAACCTTCTGTTCATCTGGGCTGCCCAGTCACAGCCCTCTCAGCCCCTGGAGCCTCTCTCCTGTGGGGAGAGGCTGAGAGAGTCCAGGTTGTTCAGCCTGGAAAAGAGAGGGCTTTGGGGAGACCTTAAAGCACCTTCCAGTGCCTGAAGGGAGCCCACAGGAGAGGTGGAGAGGGGCTTTTTACAAAACTTGTGGCGACAGGACAGGAGGCAATGGCTTCAGACTGAAGGAGGATTGATTTAAATTTGATATTAGGAAGAAATTGTTCCCTGTGAGGGTGGTGAAGCACTGGCACAGGTTGCCCAGAGAAGCTGTGGCTGCCCCATCCCTGGAAGTGCTCAAGGCCAGGTTGGATGGGGCTCTGAGCAGCCTGGTCTGATGGAAGGTGTCCCAGCCCGTGGCAGGGGGTTGGAACCACATGATCTCTACAGTCCTTTCCAACATAAAAAATTTTATGATTCATCAGAAGAACAAGAAACAATCGAAGTGTTCACTCATCATTGTGCAAATTAGCTCCAGTGCCTCTTCAAATTAATCTGCTCCTTGACACAGGTAACCCTGGGAAAAAGAAACACCCTTCCAGGAAAAGCTTCATCATTTCCTTTCTCTCATGCTGAATAGGCCTTGAAAGCCCACAAAAACCATGAGACAGCATGAGAAAAGATCAGCCATGGCTATCCTACATATTCTGCTGAAATAGAAAAACCTGAAGCTGTGGATTTAGGAGCAGATTCAAGGGTTTTCACACAGCCCAGCAAACAGGGAAGAGGTATCTGCCCCTCTCACCTGTACAGCATGGCTCACTATCCCCCTGCCTGGGGAGCACAAAGACACTTCTGGCCCTTGGCTGCTGACTTTATTAAAATCTTTCATTTTCTAAACTTTCACCTGTAATATTGATAAATGAGATCTTACTGGGTATGTTCAAAGAGTTCAGTAAGATCTATGGCTAATCAGGGCAAGAGCAACCTGTAAACACTAAAAATGTCACCTTTTAAGGAAAAAAAACCCCAGAGAATGTATTTTCTCCTAGTATACACCTGGCTATTTTATGTTGCTGCTATGGTCTTGCTTCTGACAGAATTTTTAAAATAGGGGTAAATATTTATTTTCCCCCACACCTTTCTTTTTTTTTTTTTTTTTTCCCTAAAGAATTGGGAAGAACAACAGCAAATACCAATGCTTGTGGTGATCTAGAAAAAGTATATTCGTGATTAAATTATTAACCAGGACTTTCTATAAGGAGAAGGTGTGACTGGAAGTATCTAGGCTGAGACAGACATTCTTCTGCTTAAAATTCAGCGTGAAACATATGGAAAGGGATACACCAGGATGAATTCTGAAACACTTACACAGAATAATGTGGGAGCCAACCAGCTGCTGTTTAATTTAGATTGTGCAGTGAATAACCAGTGTCACCTGGCTACAACAGGGAAATAAAAGGTTAATAAAACTCACTACAGGCAGGTATTACAAGAAGGAAACTTTCCTGCATTCCTCCGCCAGTGTAAATATTGGTTATTTCAGGCCCATTGCTTAATTGGAGATTTCACTACTAGATACATAAAAATATGTAGGCTTGAACCAGTTCTAGAAATGAAATACTAACAGAATGTGAACTGAAATAAAGAGTAACCAGGTTCAATAACAGTTGCAGGAACTTGCCCACAGTGACAATGCATTTCAGGAGACTGCCTGAATACATAAATGTAATTTAAAGTTAGGTATTTTTTCAGTTATGTGAAGAACTAACAAATTTGAGAGAAATGTGTGAACACATGTTAGAATTCTTTGCTCTTAATTGGATCACTGGGCTCCAATTGAAAGCCTGGATCCTGAAAAATAGGTATAAAACATAGCATGCAATGTTTTTTACATCGATTTTTGGGAAAAGTAATGTTTTTAAGAATCTCCACGGAAAGTAATTTTCTGGCATGCACAACCATCAGACATGATATCTCTTTGCTTAGGGGGGCATTTTCATACCAAGTTTTCACATTTGCTGTTGTTGATTGCATTCAATCCAGCACTTCCCATGGACTTCTAAGGGCTCTGGGGGAGGCCATCTGTAACCTAATGTTTTCTACCTCGTCTCTTTAAGTTTCTTTGAAACTTAAAATAGATTTTTCAGTAGAAAAATCTTTCCTCCTTAAACTTCAGTTGTTTTATTCTAAGCCAATTATACTTTGCATTGAAAATATATACAGCTGTGACACTTCCAGAAGCTGTGATATTCTGTTAATACACACCTTCAATTTCATTAAAAACCTTAGTAAAACTTATCCTGATTTCTCAATGTTAGATGCTAAGCTGTGGTTACAAGGCTAAGTTCTGTTTTATCCTAGAAAATGTGCTTCTGTAAATAAAAAATGACTGGTTATTTTTCAGCTATTCTGTAACTCAAAACACAGCACTACTAATTTCTGCAGAAAAACAAACTCAGGGAACTGGAGTACTTATTGTGTCTGTCAATAAGAAGCCCACGTGGTCCACAGCAAGATAACTGAGAAAAAGGTTTGGTGATCTCTGGTTTAGGTACCTATTGAATGACAACAAAGATCATGGTCTTATACTTGCAAAGTACTGATAATCTGAACTAAAGCAGACCAGCATTAGATAGCATTTGACCAGTGAATTCATATGACACATGCCATGATGCTCCCTACATAAACTGAACTGATATGCTCTGAGGATACAATTACACTTCTGATCCTAAAATACATAACCTTGGAGAGAGTTCCTAGGAAGGAAAACAAGAAAAATGAGTAATCAACATTTCCACTGGGAAAACAATCTCACTTCAGTCTGCAGTCTCCACCAAATATTCACAAAACCAGCTTTAGCCTGCTTTGGAGGTTCACAAACAAGTCTAAAAAGTACTCTTAGAAAACCCAAGAAAATAAATAAACCATAACCAAAACAAAACCAAACAAAACAGATCACGTATTTATTTCACCACCTAATGACAAGCACTAGTGCTACATTACCAGGCAAAACTAGAATGCATTTATGAATCTGTGAAGCACAAGTTTCCTTCTGAGATCTCAGGACTTGGATTTTACTTTTAACTGCTTATGACTCAGTCTCAAGTTTGTATTCAGACATGTGGAATTGGAGAATTCATTTTTGTCTGGTCTCTAGTATGTAAAGTTGTACTTTGAACCAGCCACAAGGAAAGAGCCCACACAAGGGGCTAAAAGAAGTGGTATTATATTATACCAAAAATACTGGACTACACAGAATTATGATACAGGCAACAATTAATGGAAGATACCACTAAAATCCAGTTTATGCTTCAGCAAGTATAAGAATTTAGAAAGTTTCCATCTTAGTTTCCAGCACATTTCTCTCTTAATATTTGCACAGCAATATTTTCTTTTCCATCCATGACCTGTCTCAGAATTTTTCTGCTTGTTCACTCTTTTCTATTGAGAAGGACATCTAAAACACTTAATCCAGATTTGACCCTTCTCAAATTTAAATCTCAGCTTCCAATTGGTGACAAATTTTAAAATGCTGATTTTTTTCCCTCTTCTACTAAGACCAAATAAATCACTCCTTCAGCATGTTCAGACCCAAAGTGCTTCTCAAAAACCTGAGGCAGTCTTTAGAAGGATTAAAAAGCTATAATAGGATAACCCCTCAGAAATCAATAAACAAACATCTAATAATGGAATGCACACCACTCAACTTTTCTATATCAGGTGAAACATTTCTCAGTAATCAAATTTACCTCAGATCCTTTAGGAATGTTGATGATCCACACAGCTGCCTGAAATTAAAAATTGGAATATGATTCTAAGTAATTTTATTTAATACACAATAGAAATTTATCACTGAAAGACTTGTGTCAAGGGTCCTACAGCATCTTATCTAAAAGGATTGTGATGAATTTTCACTTGATTCAGCAGTCGCCCATGTTTTTATTACTAAAGCCTCCAAAATAACTGGTGGAAACACCACTGACATGATGAAGTATCACACAGTGTGGGTGGTGCTGCATACTAAAGGAAACTCAGACTGGGGTATGTCCCCAGTGCAGAACTCTCAGGCCAATTCTCTGCTGACCTGCCACTGCTTTCTCTGCACTTTAACATGGCACTGAAGACCCTGCCCTCTAATTCCTGACCTTACAGCTGAATTGGAGGGGAAAAGAAAGTAAAATGCTGTATTTTTAGTATTTTGTATTTCAGAGAATTTTTTTTTTTCCTATGGATGTACTGCTTGGAGATAGAGAAAGCAAGGAACAACCTGGTAGGATTGTACTATTAACTACTGTCCATTGAAATAAGTCTATGCCTTTTTTTTTCCACAGAAAATGCAGTTTTACAAAAACTGTTGTTTTCCACAGCATCAGCTTTTCCTTGCTGCTGTACACAATGCATTTTCAGAAACTCTATTTTAGCAAAAAGGTATGTTACTGTAATGACCCTGCTAACTGAAAAGAGAGGCACCAGAGGTATCAATGAGCTGATGTGAAGCACAGGGAAGATCCTGATGTCAGCCTATTAGTCAAGACTTTTATCCAAGTAACTGTGCTTCGTGGCTCTGTGTACCTTTGGCACACATAGAACGAGCTGTTTGAGAGAGCTGCTCTGTGAAATTCGTAATGATTTTTGCTCAAGGCAAGAGGGATAACAAAGAGCCACCCTTTCAGCAGCCAGAGGAGGCAGGGGTGGACACTGCCCAGCGAGGAGCAGCAGCAAACCTGTGCAGTGGATTCCTACAAAGACACAGCCTCAGGTTCAGCTGCTTCCCAGGATGGATGTGACCACTGCACTTCAACACAGGAGCTGAGCAAAACTAACAGGGAACAAAACCAAATCTGATGCTTTTAGAAATGAAGTCATGGCCTACTTTTACTTCCTGACCCCAGGCAAATGATTGACATTGGAGCAGACTGTGACCTGTTTAGACTGGTTTAGTGTGTCAACTGCCACCTGGTTTTATGTCATTGAACATGTAATGAGGCTCACTAAATAAGGCAGACCTAACCTAGAAAACTGCATCAGTCTTCACTTATATTTTTAGGGTGATTTCTTCTCAAATAAATTTAAATACCAACCTGAGTCATTCACTGTGAAAGTCTGTACAGGCTTTCCTGAGCTATCAAGAGAGATTTAAGGATTCTAGCCAGTTACTTGGTGCCACTTTATTCTGAGTTGGGTATTTTTTTTTTTTTTTCTTTTTTTTTTTTTTTTTTTTTTTTTTTTTTCCTCGAGCCGTGCTCTGCATTTGCATCTGCAGAATGAAACAATTTTGTGTTTTTCCTTCTTGAAGAGGGATTAGAGAGGGGGAAGCTGCGGGAATGGAACATTTTCAGGTGATTTCCACCTGCTCTTTATCACCCCTGTGCTGCAGCACCCAGGCCCAGGGCAGGAGAGCCCCAGGCAGTGCTGGGATGTGAACAAACACCCACAGGATCCACCCCTGCCTCGGGGAGCTGCCTGAAAACAGAGTNGTGTGTTTTTTTTTTTTTTTTTTGTTTTTTTTTTTTTTTTTTTTTTGGGTGGGGGGGGAATGTTTGGTTTGTTTGTTTGTTTCGGGGTTTTTTGCTGTTTTGTGGTGGTGGCAGGTTTTTTGTTTTGGGGTGGGTTTTTTGGGTGGTTTTTTTTGTTTGGTTTTTTGTTGTTGTTGTTGTTGGGTTTGTTTGTTTGTTTTTGTTTTTGTTTTTGTCTTTGTTTTTGTTTTTGTTTGGGTTTTTTCGTTGTTATTTTGGGTTTTTGTTTGGTTGGTTGGTTTTATTTGGTTGGTTTTTTGGTTTTTTTTAAATGAACTCTCATATTATGTGTTGAGAACCTGCAGAGAAATGTCAGGCCAGAACCAGAAGCTTCTGTGTTTTCAGGAGAGGGGAAACACCGACACAAAAAGGGAGAAGCCATGTGCCAGATCCAGTAACTGGCCAATGCTGCTGCTCTTCCCCAGCAACAAATTAACATCAACTATTTTCATTACTAGCACTGGACCCAGGTGAGGAAACAGGAATCCTGCTGCACCTTTTCCTAAAGGTGCCCAGT
Organism: Chaetops frenatus; assembly: GCA_013400775.1. NCBI lineage: Eukaryota > Metazoa > Chordata > Aves > Passeriformes > Picathartidae > Chaetops > Chaetops frenatus. The sequence goes on from VZTR01029882.1 coordinate 344,974, forward strand.
GCAGCTGTTTCTGATGGGGATTGTCCCAGCCTGCTGCATTTCTGGGTGCCCTGCTGAGAGAGCCACTATCACCCTGGAGCTCAGCTACAGTGCCCAGGGGAAGCTGAACACTTGCTGCCTTTTCCTCTCCACACTCTAACAGAGAATCAGCCTTATCACAGGGCAGGTTTGTGATAGCCCTGGCTCTGCCCTTGCAGGAAGCAGCTGATGGACAGGACTGAGCTGGGGGAAGTGTGGTGGCCCCACACAACAAGCCCCAAGATGGGCCATAACAGTGTGGCTCCAAGGCCAAACCCAAGCTGCATGCTTGGCTTGCTCTCACAGAGATGAATTCCTACTGCTTTTCCTCCTAAGCTCACATGAGAAGTAGGGCACTTGTCAGCTGAAGCTTAACCCTTTTAAATTTTTTTCCCCTGACTGAACACTTTTTTAAAAAAGGATGATGATTTAGTCCCATTTTCGATGTTATTGCAGCATTGGAAGGTCTTGGATTAGGCTTTTGGATGTTCAGGCAGCTTCTGGATCTGCTGCAAAGCAATGGCTTTAGGCAGTGCCTATGTTTTGAAAAATATGCAGATACTTTCTGCAACTTGTTCAAACTGCAGTGCTGGGTCTAAACTCACTGACCTACTTTAACTTGTTTTTTGAGCGGCTGAGTTTCAGACTTATCTTCATTTTATCTGGATGTCAAATATTGCTCAGTTTTCAGAATTATTGTGCATGGCTCTGTCTGCAGTCGATCTCTTCTCCGGGTAGGTGGTTTCCTGCCCTAAATTTTCATTGCTAATTGTAGTCATTCCTAATGCACACAAAAACCACTGTTCCAGGCTACAATATCAGCAGTGCATGCTCTCATCCCCGAGAGGCCTTCAGACATCTGGGGCATTATGCAGCTAAGTACTTCCACATCTGAACATATTGAAACGAGCACATGTTAAAAAAAAAATAATAATACTTGCAAAGTGTTTGTTGCCTTAAAACTGAACAGCTGGCAGGCTCTCAGAGCACCAAGCCCATTTGCAGGGATGGAAACCAAGCGTTTGGGGAAAGATCAGCCAGCAGGAGTCACACGTGGTTGGGCTGTCAAACCGCAGGAGAGAGATGCACATCTTTGAAGGCTCCCCATTCACAGAGGCAGCTGCCCAAGCCGTGCCAGCTCGTTCCATTTGCTGGAAGAGGTGGCCCCAGATCCTGGATCCTGGTGGGCAGATGCTGCTGTTCCCGCGTGGTGCTCCCGTTCACCCCCGGGAGCCGTCTGCCGGCGGCCCTGCTCTGCGGCGCACGCCAGCCACCACCACGGGTCCTCCTTGCCAGGAGTGTTCGTGCTTCTCTGCAGATGCACCTGTGCAGCTTCAGTTTCACCAGCGTGAAAAAAAGAGCAGCACTTCCAGACATTCAGAAGCTTCTTCTCCCTTTGCTGGGCGCATTTCAGTCTCTGTCAGGTGCTTGGTTTGTGGAAGGGCTGAGATTCTCCCCAGATGGTGGCACCGATGACTGGCTGTGCTGCCATTTCTCCACACATGGAACACCTTGCTGAAACGGCTGTAGAACCCTTAGCTGGAAGCCAGCATCAGCTTGTGCACTGTCTCCTGCGTTGTGCTCGTGTCTGACTCCGAATTTCTCCATGACAGCTCCAGCAGGTTCACATTTCCATAGACTGCCTTGACTCTGAGTAGCTCATAGATGTGGGCACAGTGTAGGTGCCACACCAGTCACAGTATTTTTACTTTGTCCTAGCAACACCTCAAGACACTGTGTTGGTGGTGATCCAGCTGGCTGCCAGATTTTATTGAGTCATTGGCGGAGGAGAGCTGCCATCAGCAGAAGTGCTCTCCTCAAGCCCCATCTCCTCCTTTCTGAGCAATGCCCGAGTGCCCCTGAGAGTCCTGGGTCCCAGAGGCCTCTCCTGTGACATGGCACAGTTCTTCTGTTCTCCTAGGACAGGAGGAAGTGCCCACACCCAGCACCTGTTTGGTTTTAGCGTGTGCATCATACCTGACCGGGTCAGAGCAGCAGCGTGACCCAGCCAGAGAAGAGCATCAGTACACTTGGTGCCAGGATAAGAGGGTGCAAACGGCTTTGACATGATCCAGACAGGCCCAAAATAATCTCAGGTCTTGGCAGAGCTGACACAATTTTTATGACGAGACTTCAGACAAGTCAGAACTCGTCAGGAAGCACAATAATTCTGCTTTTTAAAAATGCACTTGAAACGTTTGAGAAGTTCCTCTTCCTCAGCTTGGGGCTGTTCCCCCTGTAACAACATACACTAACAGCCCTGGTTATATGTATTTTTAAACAAACAACCTCACAGAAGAAAATGCTGGAAATTTAGAACCAGCAAGGGCTCATCCTGGCCCACAACCTGATGGTCAACACAAATATGGTACAGCAACAGAGCCTGCTCCTCTGCTTCAAGCTACATCTGTGTGCTTGCAGAAGTAGAAATTAATGAGTTAACTTAAAACTTTTTTTTTTTTTAATAGGAGCATAAACAGAAGCTTCTTCAGCAAACCATAAAATTTTGAAAAAAATGCATAATATGAATGCCTGTCCATTGCTCCTGCAGACACCTGGTTTCCCAAAAGGGCTACATGGGACTGAACAGCTACAGGCTCTGGAGACAGACCCTGGTGCTGTGCCTTCTGCTGGATCATTGCCTTCTGTCCTGGAACCAGTTGCTTGCCTACAAAAACAGATGATGATCTGATTAAAACAAAACGTAAAAAGACACTTTACCCCTCCTTTGCAATGCTTGCCTGCTCTCTACATTCCCCAGTGCAGGTGCTCCTAAATTGGCTTTAAAGAAGATCTTCTCCCAAGTGGTAAATGATGCAGATTCCTTGGGAACACACTGGATTTAGATATGCAGGTTCAAAAGTCCACAGTTGTTCTTGCAAGAGACCTCTGGTTTCCCTGGAACAGACACACAGGCTCAGGCCCTGCCCAGGCAAAGCCACGTGCAAGAACCAGGAGCTGATCACAAGAATGCCTGAGATCAGAATTTCATGGACTCCAAACTGGCAGCATGGCCGTGTGCTGGACTCCTTCTAAGTTAATAGGAGCAAATCACAACAGAGTTTATCGAATCATTGCTCGCTTACAGAGTCATAATTTACTTTGATACAAAAACATAAGCCCCAGGAGTGTTCGCAAATTTAATGTTGTGTTCTTTTCTTTGTTTAAGCTGGGACAATAACAACGTGCATTAAAACCTTAGGAACAGTTCAGAGTGACACTGTACCATTGGAAAAAAAAAAAAAAAAAAGAAAAAACAAACAAAAAAACCCCCAGAACACCAAGAAAGCCACCATGGGAATTATAAAAGATGAGGCTGGCACTGGGAGATGAAATTCACAGGCATGGCTGAGTTTGAAGTTGTCATGGTACCACTGCTACTATGTGTGAATCACAGCACCATCGGACCACCCTCTGAAAAGCAGCAGTTTTGCCTGTGTACAGAGCAAGCAAAACCTCAGAACAAACTGTTCTGTACCTCCCAGGAGCTCACTGTTCACTCTGATCTGGATGTCTGGATCCAAAGTTTAAAAAGTGGTGAGATTTTGGGAAAATTAGTAATTTTCTGCAAGCTAGGCTGGACTCCACCTTGCCATGACGTAATGGAGTTGCAATTCCACAACCTGTGGATTAAGTCAGAAGTGCCAGAAACAAGTACCTTGTCTATGGCAATAATGAAAATGAGCAGAATCGCTGTCAGTAATCAATGCTTTTATTGCCATTAGCCCTTTTGTGCTCTGCTACACATTGTAGCGTGGATAATTCATCACTACCTTGTTAAACTTATTTTGCAAATTTTTACGTGAATATGTGGGCTAAGGTTTGTTCCCTTTATTGTTACACTCCTAATAATAGTGTGCAGCCAAGTGTAAAAGATCTTCTGTCTTCTCAATTAACAGACTATTAAGCTTTCCCCTCAGAGTAATAAACTCCTGAAAACTGGCAGGGGCAGCAGTCCACAGATACATCTTTTTCCCCAAACTGCAGGCTTTCTCTTTCCAGATCTGTGTGGAATGTTCTAAACTAGATTTTTCTGGGGAGACACACAGAAGGTATGTTCACACTAACTAACATGCTAAACAGGTGAAAAGTCATCTGGTATACAAGTACATATTTCAAAATATTTATTTCATTACGTATTTACTCATGGTACACAAATAATCTTTAGAGACTCTTTCTCATCAACAGATATTTTTCGAGTAGGGCCACAGGGTCTCTGAGCATCCCTGGAAGAGACAACTGGAAAAAGCAAATATGTTGTCAGGATGGTTGAATTCACTGACTTAGAAGCATCTGCACTGTTATCAAATAAATGTAGAAGGCCATAAATTCCAGAACCCTCACTCTGAACTGAGGAGTTGGGAAGTGCTGAAACCAAAGATCATGGCAAACTCTCCCTCCCTGCTCCCAAATGCATGGTCAGGTGTCTGTAGTTTACCTACATTTGTAACTAAATGCACTGCTCTTCAGTCCAAGCCTCAGAGTTCCCCACACAGAAGGTAAGCAGGGTCAGGCTGCAGAGGTGAGGTGTTACCACACTCATTAAGTTACGCCACAGGAGAGCCAAAGATCACACCCAAAAGCAACAGGGCTGCTCTGTTTTCACAGTGCAAAAGTTAGGGCTGGGCACTTACAGCTTAACAGGTCTGGGGGCAGAAGATGTTCTTGCATAATTTTTGAAAAGGATAAACAATTCCCTCCTGAAATTTATGATCTGAAGCCTTGGTAAAAAGACCATTTGCCCCTTCTCTCCCTAGTTTGCTTAGAGAGCAGCCAGGATCATCTGCTACCTCCAACTTGGCTCCTCTGTGAGTGTGCAGCCCCAGCGAGTGCACAGTCAATAATATGGAAAAACAGAAGGTGCAAGGAGGTTCTCTTACAACTTATAGAGTGGGTAAGGTCTTCTGCTTCATCAGACTCTGTTGAAAACCATGGCTGGTTTGAAACCTGCCCAAGAGCCATGCTATACCAGCCAGTTTGTTATTTTCCTGTCCCTTGCAACCAGAAACCAAGAAGATTTCCTAAAATTCACTACTAGGAAGTCCCATTGCATTCTTTTTCAGCTTGCTGTGATAAGATGGTATTGTCAGCACTAACCTTTAACTAAGTAAAGCCTAGCCTTGGGTTCTGTGTGGGAAGCACCCCCACACCAGGATATACTTCTCTGTTAGTTAAAACCGACTGAGTATAAACAAAGGGAGGCACCTGGGGACTCAGAGCCAGCTGCCTCCACATAGCTTTTCCTGCTTTTACCTCACTACTACTCATTTTGTAGATCCAGATGACACTTCCTTTTTGTTTTTTTTTTTTCTTCTCTGGGCAATTTAATAAGCAACTTCTTTTTCATCCACCTTTGATCTTCTCTTTTCTTCCTTCATACTTACGGGGTTCATAGATGTATTTTTCTAAGGTATCACTGGACAATCCCACAGCATTAGGTCCCCTTCTGTTTTCTGATCAGCTCCATCACACACGCCATAGATAATCATTCTTGTTTAAAATTAAGAAACAACACACTCCTGAAATAAGGATAACCAATGCCCAGGTAAGGAATTAATTAAATAAAGCTCTTGTTTTCTTTGCAGCTTTTCTACATTTTCTATGGTATTGAAAGCTCTGGATTGACTCAGCCCCCAAAAACCATCTCAGTACCATCTGTAACCAGTGTACCTTGAGTAGCTTCAAATCAAGCTCAGTTATTATTTAGCAGTTCCATACATCCAAATTATTTCCTCTTTTCCTCTTATCTTCCCCTCACCTTTATCTTCAAAAGCTCCTTCAGTTCCCACCATAAAACCTTTCCTTCCAGTCCAACCTGCCTCACTTTTCTCCTCCTTCCCCCAGCTGCCTCTTCAAGTGGGAAGTCATCTTTCTCCAGTGTCAAGGATAAAATTCACCCCACACAGAGCAGTTGGTGTCAGGTCCACTTAAGCCTTCCAAAGAATTTCACCTCAGATGACTTTCCCCTCTCCTCCTCCTCCAGACTCATTCCTTTCACAATGCTTTTCAACAATGACCTCAGCCAGATTCCTTCACTACTGCTAACTTGTACCAGCACTTAATGTACTTTATGTGCCTGCAGTGGTTTTTTTTGAGTTTGTAATAGGCTGCAAATTCCTTGAAGCATGTCTTGTTATATTTTTGTATAGCTCCACTCACTCTGCCTCTACTTAATAAATAATGGCTACTCTACAGGAATGCTCACTACACACTCCTCCTGCTTTAAATACCAGCCCTTGCATTGTCAGCTTTCTTAATTTTTCTTTTGTCTCCCTGAGTCACTGTACCCATCTTCTCTGTGTTTACATACACATTCATGCTCACTGACATTTCTCTCCACAGAAAGAAATGCTGAAGTAACCCTCTGCACCAAAATTCCTTACCTTGCACAGAAATCTAAACATTTTGATTTAGCTGTAGTGTCAGTTTCCAAGATTTTCCACTTTTTTATTCTTTTACGTATTTTATTCTACACTTATTTTTTTATAAAAGTTCCCCTTCCCTCCCACAAAAAAACTGAACCAGAGAGTATAAAAGCACTATTTGTGTTCTCCATGAAAAGCTATTTTAGACATGAGAGCCCATGTTTAAATTGCCCTGCTGTTGCTATAAGAAATATATGGCAGATGATAAAAAACCAACATGCTAAAAATACACAGAAATCTTGAGTACTGGAATTTAAGCCTAAGTGAAAGAGCTTTATGTTGAGGAGAACACAGTGAGGTGGAGCCTGGCTGAGAAAAACACTGGCTCCCACAAGCACAGTCACAATAAGGCTCTTTCACTGCTGCAAGGTCTTATTTACTTGTCCAAGCCTATTAGGGGTTAGACCTGCTCTACAATTGCAAGCCTGGGGTCAGCTTTCACAGGTTTCAGGTACAAATTACAGCCAGTGCCCTGTTTCTGCTTTGGTTACTCACTGGCTTCAGAAACCTTTCTTTCATTTTCTTCACTCACGTTGGCTTTTAAACTTGCTCATTTAATGCACTGCAAGTGAGTTGCATTTCCAAAATGTTTCTCTTGCAAGTACATTTTAACCTAGTTTTACTCAAAGGTCTCAGGTGAGATAACCCAAGCAGGGGCAGGGTTAGAGAGTGTGATTTGAAGAACAGATGCAGACAGGAAACTGCATCAGAGTTGTGGAGTTTACTGCCTACTCTGTGATCTGTCACTTGCCAAGACCTTTCTGACCAACAGGGTTCCACATCATAGCATTCCCAGATGTTGCCATCTGATGGGAATCTTCACATTCAGGTGCTCCAAATTCAAAGGCCAACCCACATGCATTTTAACACATCAAAACTTGAGATATTTCAAATTATACTCTCTTGTCTATCTCAGATATTTGTGCAGCTGATACTCCACTAGCATTGAAGTCTCTAAAACAAGAACTCTTTTTTGGCCTATTTAGCAGAGAAATCCTGACATATTGTACAACCATAAGCCCCACCTGAAATTTCATAAAACCCCACATTGTCAACTGCAATGCAAATCTGGGGATCTTCAGTAACAATTTGTGGACCGTGCCTATTCTCCTCTCTGTGATAATCGTGGTAGGAAATACAAACAGTCACGACACTTTACTGACAACCCCTGAAAGCTATAGATCTCTGTTTTATATAGATGCTGTGGAAAGAGCCACCCTTGCTCGTGGGAGGAAAACTGCAGGGATTGCTGCAGAGCCCAAGTAAGCAGAGATGAGAGCACAGCTGCAACTTCTACTGTGGAAAAAGAAAATACAACAAAACAGAATTCCTACTTCCACAGGAATCTCACCATTTCAGCTTTGTAAGCTGACTTTGCTCAGATGCTGATAATAAGGCATCCTGGTACCACAACTCTCCTCCTGAGGTCCTTTTCTGCATCTCGCTCTCATGCTGGACTCTCAGCAAGCTCAACCCAGCCACCCTTCCCTCTGGACTCAGGATGGATCATCTGCCCAGCTGGCCACTGTGTATCCCCCAACCCCACTGGACAGCTGTGGCCAGCAAAGCTCCATTACACTGCCCTTTTTTAGTACCCCTTTTAATCCCTGTCAGGTCTCAGGAATCTGAGTATCAGGTAAAAAAAATTAGTATCTCTCTAAGCACTCCTTTGACCAATATACTACTGCAGCTGTGTCCTGGCCTTGATGCATTTCTGAACAGAGGTTTCTGTGCTTCATCACCCTCTGATTTGGTCCTCACTGCAGGGACTGAATTTTGCCCCATGAATGCTGTTCTCATTCATCTGACCCTGACCCTTCCACTCCTGGTTCCCACTCCAGAATAATTCTTGAATTGAGCAGAGGAGGAGAATGAACTCAGGGCATCCAGAGTGAAACTGCCAAAAAAAAAAAAAAAAAAAA
>VZTR01029882.1:353359-419457 GCA_013400775.1 Chaetops frenatus
ATTAGCTGTGCCCTGCTCTACAGATGTTTCCACAATTGTCAAGAACTTGATCTCCTATGCTGAACCCTGTGGTTCCCTGCAAGGCACAGCATTCCATGCCACAGGCAGCCACGTTCCACATCAAAAGGGACAGCACCGTCTCGGCTCCTGTGGAATCGTTTGCTTTAGGCCAACTGGGCACAGGCTCAAAGGGTGACACTGGCACAGCTGCACCATTAATGCAGGCTAACAGGAACACAGAAGATGACTGGAAACCAGCTGCTACTTCTGCAGCCCATAATCTACTGCCAAAAATCTCCATATCCCCTTGATCCAAACCGGGAGATAGAAAAAAACTGAAGTAGGCAGAAATTTATACAGTGCTCAGAATCGTGTATGACCAACATTACCATTTCCTGCTCCAGGCGCCCCAGGAGCGAGGCACAGCAGTTGGCCTGGGTCAGAGGAGACTTCTGCTCCATGCAGGAGGTTCCTGGGACTGTCAGGAGACATTGTGCAGCAGCACTGTACTGTGTTGCAGGCGTAATTTGAAATCAAACAAGGGATAGCAAGCCATATTGTTCTAGTGGAAGCACAACAACAATGTTCATGTAAAAAAAAAAAAAAAAAAAAAAGAGAGATAAAGATGGCAGGAAAACTGGAATAGCACCTTTCTGACAAAAGGGAACCAATTTTTCAAGTGCTAGGCAGATGTTGGAAGACAATGAAAAAATCTGTTGAAGCCACAGAATACATAAAGTGTTGGGGCTTTTTTTATGTAACTAGCTTTATCCCTAGACCTTTTAAGTTTTAAAGAGTGAGATGTATTCACTACAATAGCTGCTGTCAGTTTCTAGACAATTATTCCTTCCACTTCTAAATTAGCAACTGCAAATCTATGGCATGCAAAAATACAGGATGATTCTTTGGGCTGTGAAGCTTTTCAGCAGGGGATTTCAGTGCCTTTTCTTCCTCTATCAGGAGCTGCCACTGTTTTGTCCATGTTGAGAGCAGCCAGCTCTCAGCTCTCTGCATCAGATCTAATGAAAATGGCAAAATTTGGCCTCCTGGGAAGCAACCACTGCCTGCACCATCATAGTACCTTCCCTCTGGGAAACAGGTGGTGGGACAGAATGGGAGCAGGCAACAGGCTATCAGCTGGACCATGCTGAGGACACTAAAAAAAAATCCTCTCTCGTTTTCCTTATCTGACCTTGAACCTGCAGTTTTTATTCTGTGCCATTTTCAAAAGCAAAATCTTTTGGGGGGCAAAAATGGCTTTGTGTCATGCACTTTGCTTCTTTCTGCCACAGTAAGCAGCATTCTAAAATAAAGGGTGGGGAGGGTACTGGGGGTAGGTGCTGTTAGATGGCATCACCTCTCTTCTCAGTGAGCAGGCACTATGCAATGCCTTGGGTGAACACTTTCAGAGGAGAGACCAAGACACTGCATTCAATACAGCCAATGTATAATGCAGTACCTTAGGCAAACACTTCAAAGGAGTTGTCTAAAAATACATACTTCTTTTGTCTCCTCTGCCCTTCATGGGTGATGACTGGGCTCCTGTGTAGTTTAAAGATGAGATGAAAGGACTCAAAATAATAGGTAAGAGGAAGGGGGGAAATGGCATGAGAGTTAACAGTTCCTTACACAAGAGACAGACATCACTGGATGCAAGGATTACCTAGACTGTTCTTTCCAGATTTTAAAACATGTTTATATGCTGACCAACCAGCTCCTGGTACTTGTTCATGATGAAACATCAAGCTTCTTTAGATTTTGGACTAGGAAGTAAGCAAACCTGCATCAGTAATACTCCATGATTTAAGTGGTGGTACTGACCTCTGTACACTCAGCCAAACGTGTGCTGGGCTGCAGCCAAAGCCCCGTGGGCAGCAGGGCAGGGAGGGGATTCTGCCCCTCTGCCCCGCTCTGCTGAGACCCCACCTGCAGGGCTGCACCCAGCTCTGGGCTCCCAGCACAGGAAGGACAGGGACCTGCTGGAGCCAGCCCAGAGGAGGCACCCAGGTGATCAGAGGGATGGAGCAGCTCTGCTGTGGGGAAAGGCTGAGAGAATTGACATTGTTCAGTCCAGAGAAGGCTTTGGGAAGATCTTAGAGCACCTTCCAGTGCCTAAAGGGGCTATAAAGGAGCTGGAGAGAGACTTTTTACAAGGACATGTAGTGATAGGACAGAGGGAATGTCTTTAAACTGAAAAAATGGTAGATTTAGATTTGAAATTTGGAAGAAATTTTTTTTGCTGTGAAGGTGGTGAGGCACTGGCACAAGATGCCCAGGGAAGCTGTGGCTGCCCCACCCCTGGCAATGTTCAAGGCCAGATTGGATGGAGCTCTGAACAACCTGGTCTAGTGGAAGGTGTCCATGCCCATGGCAGGGGGTTGGAATGCAATTATCTTTAAGCTCCTTCCCAAGCCAAGCCATTCTATGAACCTACTACCTATATGACATGAACAGCTACACAAGATTTTTATTTCTTGGATTTATCTATTTCTTGCTGCAAATGCTAATGAGGATTTTTTTCGCTATGACCATGTTAAATAGCAGAAATGAAGTGGGATTAGAAAGTAAAAGGCACTTGAGAATAATATCTTGTAGCTTGCTATTTTAGGATTCCTCTTCACACTCTTTCTGCCTTCTCCACTTAAAATAATTGTGGCACAAAAGCTAAGACCCCCAAGTCTCTGGTTCACCACTGCACAGGCAAAGGACAGGCAGACAGACACACTCATGTGGGGACAGCACGTATCACCTGAAGGGCTCCCTGGATGTCCAAAGGTGAATCCCATGCTGAGCCATTTGTGAGGGATGTGAGAGTCCCTGAGGCTTCCTGAAAAATCCCAACACCACCAAACCAAAGGTTTCTTTCAGAGTAAAATGTGAATTCAGGAAGAAAGAAATGCACAATTGTATCAGCTACTGGAGGAACTTCCATCCCCCACAGAAACCCTAGCAAAGCATTTCCCAAGTCATGGCATAGAAGAGACTGAGCACCAGGGCATCCAACTCCATATCATCCTTGAATTTCATCACTTATTCTCTCTCAGTCCCTGTGACGAGATTTGGGCATGGAGGCTAGTCAGGCAGAACTGGAAAAGCTGTAACGTTTTGCTAGAGTTACAGAGGTGCAGATAGGCAAATGTAGAGAGGTAACAAGAGACTCGATGTATCTGTCTCAGTAGCTACCCACAACTCATTTGTAGAAGTAACCTTTGAGCTCTGTACAGAAATTTTCGAAGGAATTTGAGCCCGCAGAAGGGTGTGACTCTGAAAGTCAGCAGCAGCTTCAGTAAAGACTGGGGCCAGAGAGCCCCCACTAACTTACAGAATAGCCCACTTTGCCTCCCATTTAGTGAGAAATTTTCACCACCTCCCCAGACTGGATGAAGAGAAGGATCCAGATCATCTGTACTGTAGAGGAGGACACAGTTATTTCTCCATCTCTCTCCAATACCCCACGATGTACTGAAGGCACACGTTGACTTTAGTTGTGGAAGCAGGCATCAGGTCTATCAAACTGGCACATTCACAAGTCAGTTATAGGTTTTCTTGCATTCAGCTAAATTCTGAGTAATTTAACCAGAAAAGTAATCTGGAAATAGTGACAAATCTCTTTATTCATTAAGAGCAAGCATTCCTTAGAAAGCCAAATCAAAGTGGGTTGCTGTGAGCTCAGATCAGCATATGCTGCTTCATTAGCAGCATTGATAGTTACCAGCAGAGAGGATTTTTATGCCCCAAGTTTGTGCCATGCTCCCTTTGAGTCACTCTGACAATCATAAGGCAATAAAAATATTATCAGTGATAATTGCCTGCATATCCTAGCCACTGCTCTAGGCTCCTATCAAGTCCCTACAGACATTCCCCTGGGTGTATTCCCTAATGCACCAGGCTGTGCCATACAGCAGAACACTGTCATTCTATTCTTTAGTTTCAAACCCACATTTTTCTTGGCAAGTTTACAGTTAGGGAAGAATAATTTGCTTTACTTCTATTATTTAAAAACGTTTGTAATACTGCAGTTAAGTTTCTCTACTTTTATAAAGGCTTCCACAATGCATAATCCTGCAAATGATTCATCAGAGTCCACACCTGTCCTTGACACCCACAATGCTACAGCTCGTTTCACTCAGGAGCAGAGAAGTCTGGGGTGCCCAGTGCCACAAATACAATTGCCATCCCCACCCATTTGGAAATCTCTGAAAAATAAATGAAAATTTCTTCATCCAGCAGCTGTTTTGTGAGAAAACCCCATCAACACCACATGCAACTTTCATTTTGTGAGGAACAAGCTGGGGACCAAGAAGACTCCACATGACCACAGGTCTGTATTCACTGGCAGCGTGAGGCACTTTTGAGTGAGTTCATTCTGAACCACCAAGCAAATGCTGTTAACATTCACTCAGAGGGGAATGTTTCTTGGGATATCACACCTGTTCCACATCCTCATCACCCCACAGGCTGCTTAGCACACCACACACCCAGCTCTGCAGCCCTGCTTGTTCTGGTAGACACAACCCAAGTTTTACTCGGTGTTACAGCACAGCTGAATAAATACAGTGAATTTAAAAGAGCCTAAATGCCCCCACGAAGTAATAAAAGTCAGAGATATTCAGGTGTTCCATGAAACTGTCCTAGGGCATCACCACTGGAGAAACAGTGTTGGCTTTGCCTGGTGGGCAGACTCAAAACCAAAAGAAACACAGCACTGAGGAAAGCACGTATTTCCAATTATTTCCAAGCTGCAATGCCATTAGAAGACTGGATTGGCTCCTTAGGGATATTGCTTTTCCAGGGGGCTGCATTTTGGCTCAACCACTGATGGCTCATGTCAAGCCTACTCACAGAGAGAAGAGTCTGTGCAAAAGCTGGGTCAGGGTCCTTTCCCTCTGAAGCACAGCTGAGCATCACTGGTGGCACTACATCCATACCACAGGGTGACGTATCCAAAGAGACACAGCATCCCCATCCTAGCCCATTCTGGATACCAAACTATTAAAATGCTCACTTACATAGTTCAAAAAGTCCTAGCTGAGATGTATGGACTCAGAACTACTGTTTTAAAATTATCTTTATGTATTTTATTTTCTGCTTTCCAGAATGCTTCCAAAGAACCTCAGGCACATAAATTATTGCTGAGACCAGGAAGCATAGGATGTATTCATGAAAACAGCTGGTACTGTTACCCAAGACAGTCATGACCTATCCTGTCTGCTTGCTTGCAACTGTACAGCTCCAGACACTGTCTGGATATCCTGGAACAAAAATTTTCTGGAGAAACAGCACTTGCACTAATGCTGCAATCCATCATTTGTACTAATGTCATAAGCTGACTTAAAGAACTCCAAAGTATGATGGAAGTGCACTGTTAAACCTTTGTGTGGGCTTCAGGGACAAACTGTGTTCACTTGTTCTACATGTTTGCTTAAGAACATAAATAGAATAAACTGAGAAGTCTTCTTTGTGATACAAACCAAAGTACATTTTAGTGGGAAAAAAGATCTTTCTGCCCTGCACAAGGGACTTGAACAATGTTTTAACGTTCAAAATTGTTTTCACATGAGAATTCCCATTTAAAGGTTTCCAGTTTATGGTCACTGATTTCAAGTTAATAAGCAGAAAGGTATTTAAATAAAATGTAATACAGAGCTTTGTGAAGTAAAGCTGCTAATGTGATTTAGATTGTTTCATTTCCAGCTCCACAACTCTCAGTTTCCAGTCAGCAGCCTTGCTGAAGGCTGTGTGTGCCTAAGTTCCTTGAGGTACGTTTGTTGTCAGAAATTTGTATCAACAGCACCTGATACGAAGAGCCCACTAACACTCCAATAATGGAAAGTACACATGAAATAAAGCAGATTTAAAAACCATCAAGACAATGCATTTTTCTCATTTATTCAAATCTTCTGCAGGAAGTAAACACTGAAAGATTTAAAAAAACTTCACACTGCAGTATGTACAGTTTTGTGACATCACATGAGGAAATTAATTTCTAATAAAAAAAATGAGACCAGTTAAATTACTGAAGACACATCACAATAAAACTGGTTGTGGTAAAATCCCAAATTCTTATGTATGGCAATGAAAATCAATACTTCTTTGTTTTACAGGGATGGAATAGTCCTGGTACAATATTTCAATTATGCAAAATGGAGTCCTGAACTTACATGACTTATTATAGTTGTATGAGCACTTCATGTTTTAAAAGTAGGTTTGCATTTTTTTTTCCAGACCCTTTTGATTTGAAGCACATTCTTTCACAAAGCTAAAATACCACAGCAGAAGTCATGTCCAGAAGTGGAATACTGTTGTGTTTTGAACTGACCTGACTTGTTAAGACATTTTTTTTTTTTTGCCAACGCACAGATGCACAGGGTCCCCCATGCACTTTTCATGCAGCAGGTAATCACAACTTTAAATAAAAGAATTTTTCTATACATTCTTCCAGACTTGCAACTGTATACATACATGCAAAAGTTTTTAAACCTATGTGATCGTATTTACACTTATACATGGAATATACATAACAAAAAAGATTAAAAGGTTTTTTTCCTTTGCATTAGAACAATACAAAATATGTATTTTTCATTAAGGAAACCACTATTTACATCACCTTTTAAAAACCAATTTCAACATATTATAGGCGTAACAAGTCAACATATTTACATTATATATAAATATATATATAATATATACTTACCAGTTTACTCCTCTGTAAGATGTGGCAGAGAACAAACTGGTAATATCATGTCACTGACGTCAATGAGAGCTGTAATACTTTCACCAACATTTAACAGGGAAAATTTAAACCACTCATTTCTTTCTTTTTAAAAACATTTGTAAATTAAAAATTTAAAAACATCACTAAGAGTAAATGGCTAAGAAAAGTGAAAGTTATGGCTGAATTCCCTTTTGATCTCATATAAACCTCTCAAACTGAGCTGCCCAGCTACGTGGTACCAGTAGGGAAGCCCTCCAGCTCTCCACCTTTGATTCTGCAGTCACGCATTACCCACCATCATTTCCTCAAGCTTTGGCAGAGGAGACACTAGAAACCTGGATATCTGAGTGGCAGACACTTCCCTCTGGAAAGAAAAGGCATATCTGTGTGGCAATTCCAACTCAATCCCCAGATCCAGCTGGCTGGGGCGCTGCACAGGCGCTGGTGGTGCCCCCTCCAGCAAGGCACAACCCAACAGCTGCAGCCCCAGTCCCTCCCAGCTAAGCGGGGCCAAAGTTAACTCAGGTTTGAGTTCCCAGGGGCTGCAATTGCAACTCTAAAGTGTGGTATAGAGACCAGTCTCTAACTCACTTCCCACTGCTCTGAGAGCTGGAGGCAGCTTTCCCCCAGCAGTCCCAGCTGGCTGTAACTGGGATGTGCTCTCCCATCCCTCCCTGCTCCTTTGATGGTCAGGTCACACACCAGCACCCATTCATCCTGTACCACTCTGCCTGTACAGCTGCTGCTGCTGCTGAGATCTGCCAAGACCCCATTTTGCTTCAAATCTGTAGTCTCAAGGCCTAGAGGAGACAGGGGTTGCTGAGAGTGCTATTCAAGAGATAACCTTAGTTTGCAATCCATCTACGTACAGGGACTGGTAGAAATCAGGGATCTTAGAGCTGCTTGGGAAAACGTGGCCAGACCTACCAGTCT
The DNA here is from genome assembly GCA_013400775.1 of Chaetops frenatus. NCBI lineage: Eukaryota > Metazoa > Chordata > Aves > Passeriformes > Picathartidae > Chaetops > Chaetops frenatus. Next base: position 361,008 of record VZTR01029882.1, read on the forward strand.
CTCCTGGGGCAACAAACCCAGCTCCAGCACCCCTCTTTTCTGATGGAAAAGTCCCCAAGGAAAAAAAATAGCAACCCCTTTCTACTCACCCATGCTACAAGACAAAAAAATAATTAAAGAGCCTTTGGTCCTAAGGTGTCAATGCTGTAAATGTGGATGGGGTAGATTCAAAGAAGACCTCTCTTCCCTAGGGAGGGGGTAACACCAGTGATACTGGAGAATTTCATACAGGAGGAGACTGCTGCCCTCTTAGCAGCTGACTGAGCATTTCCTTGGCATGTCCTGCCCTCTCTCAAGGGCCTCAGTGTTGTTACCTGCTGTTTGAGATTGAAATGTTTACAAGAGATAAGATTCTCCCATGAACACCATGTCCCAAACTTAAATTCTTGTGTATTAGAGTTTACTGACGTCTGTGAGAACAGCAATACCCTTTCATTAACATAAACTAAAACGAAAGCTAAATCCTTTAACTGGTCAAACTGCTAACATTTTAACTTAACTGTTTTATAAAACTTTCAAAACTAAATGTTCAAAAGTATATATTATAACAATAGACTACCCTAGAATAAATACAGAGGTCAGCACATTGCTCGATTCCAATATTACTTTTTGCTAGGGCCAGAATCTCTTCCCCACTCTTCATCTCAACTGAACTCTGAAGAAGTTTTTTCAACCAGATAATTCCATATTTTCTCACGCTGCATTTTTCTGTGGAGCCCTTCAAGCAAACTAAAGCCCTGTATTTAGTCTGGGGACCATCTATTATTCTATATTGTATTTATTTCCTACCTATATACACACCATTTCAAGAAAAATAATCAATTAAGACTTTAAAAGACATTTAATGGATGGAACAAATACCATCTTTTTAATATTTCTGCTGGGTTGACTCATATAAAAAGAATTCAGTTCCACTGTCAATCCAAAATATACTTTATCTCATTAATGATTATTCTATGAGACATCTGAATTGTCATTGGGCCACTTATAAATGCAATATTAAAGACAAAACAAAATTTTATTTTTATATTATACTTCAGACAATGACATTTAAAATGATATTAGATTTGTGTGAAGGTTTTAAAATATAAATCTTCTTTGTACAGCCCATTAATATATTATGCTTCACTGAAATAACATAAAAATATATCTTTAAATTGCTCTGTTATTTCTCATAAAAACCAGGGGGAATGTTTTACACCAGATACTGCCAAATATTTGTGTTCCCTAAAAGAAGGTATCCCCTGGAGGGGGGCAAAACAGAATAGTGGTGCATTTTCCAAGCTGTCTGACAGGAGAAGTCCCTTTCAGTAGGAACTGCACTGGAAAGAGGAGGAACTGATCTCGGGCTGGGGACAGGGACAAGAGGGGGACAACAGCTGGCTCTGTCTCAGCAAGCCAGGAGTCTGGGAAAAGAATCTCTGAAACCAAACCAGACAGGAAAAGAGCAAAACGCCCCGTCACTCATCGTGAGATGGACAGAAACAGCAGTTTTGTCATGTCATCGCCTCGCAGTGGTGAAAAGAGACAAAATTAAAGCAGAGTGTAGCTTCCATTATTCGTGCAAGCCAACTGCTTAGCTGCTTGCTGATGGCAGAGAGGATTATCTGTGAAATCAAGAAGCCACAGAGGACCTTTTTTCTTAGGGGAGTAAAGAGCTCAGCAAAACTTCTGCTTGCACAATAATTCATATAATTTAGAGGAACTGAATTTTGTCCTCTTCCTCCCCCCAGAGAAATAAGGGCTGCAAATGGAGTTAACACTGACAGTGCTAAGGGGAAAGCAGAGCCATGCGACTCTTCCCCAGCCAGCAATTCTTTTAAGGTGTCTCAGCTCTGACTGCAATTTTCAGTTCCTCCCATCTCAGGCTGATATTGCCAGAAGTTACAAATCACAGCACAGGTGGGGATTGAGGAAAAGGGCAGGGAAGAATTTCTCAGACATATCCCACTATCCATTACAGAACATGACAAAACCACAGTTTTATCCTCAGTGCTACCTGGAAAATTATTCTAAAGCCAGATTTTCTGCAGTGAAAGGGTAGTGCACTAAACCATGCATCAACTGTTCTGAGAGTAATAAATATTGGCAGATTATAGATTCTTTTCCCTGGTTGTAAGAAGAGGCCAACACATTTTTCATTAAAGTCCTATTCCACCTTTGAGTGAAAGTCTGATGTGCTGCTTTTAGTGCAGCTGGTGTTCTTCCACAGGGAAGCAGGACAATTCCACTCATGGCCTTCACAAGCTTTCCTCACTGAATACATGTACTAAGCTTTCTCAATCACACTTCTCCAAGAGGCATTTTGGCTTTCCCCTTTTAGGCAGGGAAGTGACAGGAATGTGCCGACAAAAAGACTCATGCAGTACTTGCACGGCCTATGAAAATCTGCCTTTTTTATAAAAACCTAGAAAAACCCCTTAATTCTAACTAGTAACTCGTAACTACGGCTAAGAATTCTGAGGAAGGCATTTGTTGAGAGCAGGGCAAGGAAGAAAAATAGATTTTACACCACTATTCTGGCAGGACCACAAACAAGATTTAAAAATAACAATACAAATTTTGGAAGCACTAAAAAATACATTTCAGTGCACTTCAATTATTAACACTGATGCAGGTTTTCCAATATGACAAGCTAATACCTTGGACGGACTGCTCCATTTCTTAAAAGTTATTCTTAAAATTTCACAAAACATATTAAAACATTCAAAAAAAAAAAGAAAAAAAAAAAAAACACTGTCTCTATGCTCAGGCTTCAAAAAAAAAAAGGATTATTTTACAGGGAGGGAGGAAACGCAGCATTACCACCACCTAGGCTGTATGCTTACACTTTCTGTTATACCAAAAGCTTGCAGATCCAAATAAGACTCTGATCAAAGAGTACTCATAACTTAATCTGATACATACAGAAACATCTTGTACAAATTACAACCCTTCTAGTTTCCTTGTGACAATCTACTGTAAAGCAAATTTTATCTACATGTATTTTAAATAACATCACCAGAAAAATAAAAAGTTTATCAAATGAAAACATGTTTCAATTAGACCATGCGCTTTTTTTTTTTTAAATCATGCTCAATTTATACAGTAGTCAAGTTCATACTCATTTTTCTTTTTTTTCTTTTTTTTTTTTTTTAACAAAGATTCAAAACCGCTGATTGTAAACTCACTGAGGAGGCTGCAGTTTATTCTGGCTCTTTTTTGATTGTTCTCACTTTTTCCAGAAGTCCATGCACTTCTCCATTCACACCACCATGATGAGAGGTGTTACTCCCCATATGGCTGTTGTAAGGGCTTCTTAAGTTACTAAAAGGCGTTTTAAGCTCTGCGTCAGATGTCAGCTCCTCTTTGATTGTAACATGAGTTGAACTCCCGGTAAATGAAGGCTCATTCCACATTTCTTTGTCATGTGCTTCTTGGCTGCTGGCAGAGCTGCCACCTTTCTGTAACATGTAGTACAATATTGGATTGGTTTTGGTCAGTCTTGGAGAGTCTTTCTCATAATCATTCTTGTCCATGCCCGTGATGACCCATCTGATGGGCCCCTTCTCACCGGGCATGGAACACATGCTAAACTGGTCAGACTCCTGCCTGGACACTGTACTCCCCAAATGTTCAGGGAAGGGGGAGCTGGCAGGACTTTTTACTGCTACAGGGTACTGAAATGTTCTGTGATCTACACAGTTGTTCTGTTGCACAGGGCTTCCCACCAGTGATCTTACTGAAGAAATGGTGAATTCAGGTTTATTGATTGTTGCACTGGTTTTGTTTCCTTTTTTCTTGCCCTCTGTTAGTATGTTATTCCTATGTTGTGACAGATCTCTCTCACAGTTTTCTGAGAGAAGCAGCTGTTTCAACACATTAAAGCCTTTACTATCTCTAGACCAACTCCTATTTTCAGTTTCACTATTTGAACCATGACTTACAGCATATTTAAATTCAGCATCACTTCTGCTGAATTTCGGTTCTTGCTGGTTAAGCAAAGGCCCGTACAGTGCCTCGGTAGGAGAAGGGTGATTGTTTGCAGCATCAGACACATTACTTTTCATCTTTTTTAATGGGCTTTCCAAAGGCTCAGCATGAAGCTTCCTCTTCTTCGGTACTGTGCAAAGACTCTTGGATTCAAGGTGTGTCAGCTCGTTGTTTCGGTGACTCCTGTCCAGCTCATCTGCAGGGTAATTGTCTTGATTCTGTCTCAGCAACCTACTTAGCAGGCCATTTTTGGAAAAAGAGAAATCTTGAGGTGAAAGAGGCTCAGATTTCAAATCCTCAGATGCCGGAGAAGCAGCTGTGTTTCTCTGCAGTGAATGAACAAACCCTTGGAATTTGTTACCCTTGCATTCTCTTACTTGTTGTGCACTTGAGTTATAAGGAACATTTGATTCGTCAGATGGTTCAGTTTTTATTTTCACCGTCAATATTTGCTCATTCAAAGCCTTGTCTGTCTGTTCTTGAGGACTTTCATCTCTTAAAAGCATCCTCTCTTTCTTTTCATTTTTACCTTTACTGGGAGTTCCCAGAAGCAGCTGAAGGACAGTGCGCCTTTCAAGGAGATTTTCTATTTCCGAACCTGGAAGTCCTTGTTCAGTGGGTGCGGGCTGACAACTGAATATTTTGTTATTTTCTTCATGCATACTCAATTTATTCGTAAGCAGAGGGCTGTTCAATCTGTCAATCAAGCCCACAGGTTTATCCATGTTCCCTGGCAGCAGCTGTTTGCTAGCTCTTTGTTCCTCACTCGACATGGAACTCTGCATGCCGCACTGAGCCAGGTTCTGCAGCAGCTTGCTGGCACTGAATGCCGAGGAGTTCTGGGGACTCTCGGTCCTGCTCAGCTTAGCTCCTTGCATTTCTTTGCTTTTGGACAGGTCTATCAAGTGTTTAGATGCGGGATTCATCAGCCTGTCCGGCTGGATGCTGCAGGCGTAGGGCGGCGAGCTGCGCTTGACAGCCAGAGACTGGTGCGAGAGATTTATGGGAGAGTCTGCTTTTGTGGAAGCCAGCAAGGGTGGAGTGCTTAACGGAGTCATTCGGTTGGCACTGGGACTGTCACTAACAGGAGTCCTTTTCCCAGTCTGTACAGTGAATTTTGCCACATCAGCCGTACTGTGTGGTCCCTGAGGGTCGTTACTCTTGTCCACCTGTTCTTCACTCTTATGCCCAAGTAACAGCTGAAGTAGTGTTACTTTCTGGTGGGGGTTCAGCTTAGAAGCTTTCGGAGTGTCTTTCTCTTCCTTGTTCTCTGGACAGGAAACTTTGGGATCCCAGTTACGAAGCAAAGACTGAGTCAGGTTATCCAGTGATGCAGGTGGACCTGCATCTGGTTTATCTGTCCTCTGTTTAAAGGATAGGTCTATAGGAAGACAGTTAGAATGAGAGCTTTCATCATCACTGCTGTCTTCTGTAAAACTGGGATTGTTGTCTGAGTACTCATCAACAGTTGTTGGTGTGCTGCTGTCTTCAAAAATGCTGGCTCTCTCACTCTGCTCACGGCCCTTCACGTGCTTGGTGGTATTCTGGCTTTTCAGCAGATGTAAGAGCAAACTGTTGCTGGGAGATGTTTTCAGGTTACTCCTTTCCACAGTACTTTTGTATCCCACGGTTTTGGGAGTTGAGTGCATGATTCCCACCGAGCTCTGAAACGGTGCCATATTGCCTTTGCTTGTGCCCGTTTTGGGGGACGATCCTGCCTGACCGTTGAGGTGGCTTGTCATTCCTTTGGCCAAACCGAACTGGCCCGCGTCCTTCTGAGCACTCTCTTGTAATCTGGCCATTGCTGCAAGTCTCTCGCTTGCAATCTGATTGGCATTTTGTGCTTTTAAAGCATGTTCCCTGGAGTACTGCTGCAAGTGGGCTTCACTGGAAAGGAGCAGAGCCAGCTGGCTGCACGCTACGCTGGGCTTGGGCGAAGCAGCAGGGCTGGATCGTTTCTCTACCATGCTTGCAACAGCTTGTAATCTTGCAGCACATGACAGGGGCTCATTCATCACCTTAGGGCCGCTCTGCACCGCATGAGGGGACTCTATAAACCTCTCTTTGGGCAGGTTCTTAGTTATGTCAGGCAGGCTGTTGTCCAGCTTCTGATCTTTTGCTTTGCTCTTCTTCAGCAGAGTCTTCAGGTGGCTGGATGCAATGCCATAGCACCTTAAATCTTTCTCCACTTGTAGAGAATCATGGCTAAGGGAATACCCTTGCTCCTTAAGACTCTGTCTAATTTGCTGTGACAGAGCAACGCTCTGCAGCCTAGAGCTGAATGACTGAAGCAAAGAGGCAAGTAATGTGCTATCCTGTTTGCCTTTAGGCACATTTTCAACCATGCCAGCCAACAAAGCTTCCTTTTTTCCATCTAAATCCACAATGGAATCAGACAACCGCCTTCTCTTTGCTGCATTCCAGTCTTCTGAAGACTGCAACAGTCTTGCTTTTTTGAGGTGCAGCATGCCAGATCCCCGATATGTACTTGTGTTAAGAACTGGACCATTACTTTGACAGCTGGGAAATATATTTCCTGAAATCTTAAAGTTTTGATCCTCCCCACTATGCCCAGTGGACTTTTTGTCAACTGCAGTACCTGAGCCTCCTGCTGCTTGATGCATTAGTAATCCCTCTAGGTAAGTTAGAACAACAGAATCCTGGTGCATCTCAGAGCCAAGCTCTTCTCCATGAGTCATGTTCAATAAAAGTTTCCAAAAAGGCTCTGGTTCTGTTCACTTCAAAGACTAGTTTTGCTCAGTCAAGATGCAGAGTTAATAACTGGGTAGATGTCTATAGTGTTTTCTTAGAGACTTTCAGAAACAATAGAAAATGTATTATCCTAGGCAGGCTTTTCCCAGTGTACACTGTTTGGTGAGCCAGGTTTCCAATCATAGCAATCAGCTGATATCTAGGATATTTATGGACGATGTCTAAGAGGAGCACTCAAAACATGGTTCCACAGAAACAAAGTTCCATTAAGTATTTGCTGCCTTCTTTCTTCAGGAGGCCAGCTTGCTTTTCTTCCTTTTCCATCTCCACCAAGCACATAAAATTCCTAAGTCAGAAACAGAAAACAAAAAACAGAAAGAAAATATTTAGGGTAAGATATAATTGTATAGGACTATTTTTCCTTTAAAAAAAACAAAACAACCCAAGCCTAACTCCCCACACATTGTCTTAGGCAGAGATTCAGAATACATAAACAACAAACACATTCCAGAAGAAACTAAAAATCAAATAAGGGACAAAATACATGGTAACCAATTTAAAGAACTTCATGAAAACAATTCTGAGACAAAGTTTTATACTAAAATTAAGCTTACTTATCTTAAGCACACCTACTACAAGCCTTCACTAAATTTCATTATTCTGCAGCTAAAAATAAGGAATAGCAAACCTGAAAGGAAAATCTTGAATCACTCTAAACACAGTTTTAAAAAAATTCCATTGAATTTTACTTCCCAGTTGCATGAACTTTTCTTCTGCAAATGTAAATACACAGAACACACAGTCTATCACTCTTCAACTGAAATAACAGCAAAAGGCAGGCCTAAAGTCAATGTTTAGTTTCATGTTGCATATGTTTTCAAGTAACAGAACAGGCAGCATCACATATATGAGTGCATTTTTGTTAGGCAGGTGGATGATACTGCTAAAAGTAGAAACTGAGTTGTTAGTGCTGCCCAGGACTATGTGCTAATGCAAAATCCAGTATGGTAACACAACAGGGGTGAAATCTGTTGTTCTTACAACATCCAACCACCACAGGTCATTAGAACTATCATGTGATAAGAGTGGTGAAAAGGTTGCTCATCCCTCCTGATGCAACATAAATCCTGGCATCAAAATCCTCCCTTCCCTGGAGGATTTTCACCTTTACGTTCTTTCTGTACATGAAACAAATGATGGTAAAGCCAAACCAAACCAGTTCTTCCCTGAAGTCTTGTTATTCTCCAAGAGTGTATAATATCTCTACTCAATACTTCCTTGGATAGGGCAGTGTGGTATAAAAAGCTGTTTTAAAATGCACAGCAATGGTGCCTCTGCTGGATGCATCTCTTCAGTTTCACTCATAGGGCTGCTCAATGGCAGCACAAACATTTCAGTCACCATAGCTCAATAATGAGACCATTCCACCACACCTACCTCCTCCTTCACTCATTCAGTACTAAACTGGCATAAATATTCAAGATGAGCAAAGGTAAGCATCCTTCTGTATACTGATGTCTACAATTTGCTTTCACAGGCTAAAACTCCACTGAAAACTTGTATTTACAAGTTTAAAAGGGATGTACACAGATGAAATCCTTGCCTCCTTAAAGTGAATGAATATTTTATGATTGATTTCCCAGAGGCTAGTTTTTAATTCAAAACCTACAGGCAACTAGAAGTCAGAAAAGAATCGAATCTTAAAAGAGTAAAAAAAAAAGAACTACTAAGTAGCTGTAATGTTAACAGTCCTTAATCTCCCAGGGCAAATATCCCCTTATTTGGTTTTAAGTTACCTAGAAAAACTCTAAAAACGGAGCTATGTTTAAAAAAATGCCCCAAACAAAAAAATTTAACTGGCAATGCATTGTAGTGTAAATGTCTATACCCATGCATTTAAATATCAAATGCAAAGCTGTTAGCTATTACTGAGGTCTCAATACTTCTCTCAGAAATACATGTCCACATTTACTAGCATTTACATAATTACCTGTAGAAGGCACAATGTTCCTTCAAATAAGAAACAACTTTAATGTGGATTCATCTAACTGAAAATTACTGATCATCTTACTGTTCCTTCAAAAACCTCTGCACCTCTGGGTGGGCTTTTGCAGAGTTTCAACCCAAAACCAGAATAAAAATTACAAATGACAAATCCTTAAAAAAAAATAAATCAGTATTGCCAATGAAAACATCAAATATCCAGCAACAGTAACAGTATTACAATTAGACTAATTTCCCGAAATATTTGGGAAATATCTGGAGATCACTTTATCTGGAGAATATGTTTTTCCAGCTTCCAAAAGTAAACTGTTTATCTGCAACCAAATTTTCATTTTTCAAACAGTAATGAAGCTGACAATGTGCTGTTATTAAAAAGGAGCAGGTAGCACTTGATATCCTCTGTATTGCATTTCAGACAACAAAATTGAAATTCTATCAGGATTTATGACTATCTGGTAAAAACAAGGCTTGCAGGTCACCTATCAGATAGGGTCCCAAACAAATGCACCATTAAGCCAATATTCAGCACAACTTTACTCACTATACCTTTGGGTAATTCAAAAAAGACAATGCATTTATGCAAATCCCTCAAGTACTCCAAAAGCCTCTTGCAGATGACACTTGTAGCCAGTACAGTTTATATACAGTAACTATTCTAAGAAGTTTTTTGCCATCTTTTTAATTTTTTATTTTAATTACCCAGTGCTAGGGAAATAGCGATGAATTTAATGAAACTGGGTTGCTGCAAAGAAGCTTCTTTAAAGAAAATGAAATCTGGAAAGCACTTAACACATAAGAACGGGACATCAGCAATCCTTTTAAAAAGCCTCTTCTGATCTAGTGCTGCAACAGGTATTACAGAGCTAAAATCTCACATGACAATGTCTATCTGAGGTGTGGTCATGCCAAATCCAAACCAGCTTTGGAAACTAATGTTCAGCAGGACAATAAGGCAACCGTTCAGCCACCTTCTAAATACATACAGACTGCACAAAAGAACTTCCCAGGATGCACTGAAATGTTAATGTTTTTTTCTTGAAATTAAATATTAAAGAAATTACCTGAGCAGTTGTAAGGAAAAAGAAAAGAAAGTTAAGAGGAAAGGCAGAAGAAAGAGAAAGGAGAAGTCATACAGCAACAGATCTTATTTCCTAGTAAGGGCTAAAGCAATTACTAAGATCTACAAATCTCTGGACCTAAATATTATATTTATATTAAATTATATTTAATTACTGTGATAAAATAAATTGATAAACTGATGTGCTTTCCTGACCACAACTACTCTAAGGGCACTCCTTCTATCACTTCTACTATCTTGTCCAGACTTCTGTACCCTGGGAAACAAACAATGCAATTGTTTTGCAGATCCTCCAGGAGCATCCACCGATTACAACTCATTAAGCTATGTTTACCTAGACAAAACTACAGCAGTGGCAGAACCCACAGCATAAATGCTGGAACCTGGTGAGACACTCCCCAAGTGATGCACACCATGAGAAATCAGTCCTACAGCCCTTTAAAATGTGCCCAGGGAGAGACTGTAGGCAGTAAAGGGAAAATAAGGGAATATTGAAATGCTCACTGAACTGTATACATCCAGAATAGTAATTCCACTTTTGGAACTTGTTGAAGTTTTTCTTTGTTTGCAAACTACAAATACATTTATCTACCACAAAGATTTTAAATGAATAATAACAACAAACTTTAGTAAGATCCTTTGCTTACTGCTGCTGCAAAAGATCATCTGAGAACACAGCTTTTAGTACGTTAAAGCACCACAGAACCAATTGCTTTTTGCTCCTGAATATTTGTTTTTGACTTTCAAGGAGTTCTCTGAATTAATGAAAACCTCAAGTGCAAAACCTAACTGGAGACTCTAAACAAAGAGCAGAGTTTTAGTTCACCCAATATATATGCATTTCCTGCTATTTAAGAAATTATAGACAGGTCACAATTTAACTAGCAAAATTGCATTCTTAAGACATTTTTCCAATATCCCAGACAAGTATTTCCAGTTAAATCCTTTTGCTAAATGGAACAGAAAACCACAGTAAATTAACAACACTAGAATAGCATTATTTGAGTAGGAGTGCCACGTAATCTATTGGATAACTCAAAAAATTTAGTATTATCAAAGTGTCTTCTTCTGCAGTCTTAATTCAAGATCATTGGGAAAAAAATCTTACAGAAACCATTAAGGTATTCATTTAGCAATCTGGCAATGGCTAGCAGATTGCCCACATGAACATTTATTAGAAGAGAGATTACCCAAACTCATGCACATTGTTAGAATGATTAACAGAGGTGCAGAGCAGTGTATGTTCACACAGATAAAACATTTTTATTAACTACATTTCAGAGTCCCTTCATGACGATTAAACTCCTGCAGCAATTTTACATTCCATTTTTGAGTCGAGATGAATCAAAACATGCATTTGTAAAGCTAAAATCAAACTGGTCTGTGAAATAAAAATATTTTATTTTATTATTGTCATTTAATAAATTTTGTGTTCTAATGCTTAGCTACTACTGGAAGAGCCAGAAAAAAACTCTCTCACTAGCTTCACTGACTTCCCATTCTCATATTCCCAAGTGCAAAGGCTCCAGCCCACCACATCAACCAATGGCTCAGACTGTCATTTTAATTATTACAGATTTGAGGAATGCAGTACAGTGATTACAGTGGCAGCTTGGGATCCAGCGGTCCAATTACTCACTGTGCTGCAGACAGGCTGTCTGACTTCTGGTTTTACTTCTCTGTAACCTGTTTTCCCAGATGAAGTAATAATAGATGGAAACTTCAGAAAGATAATTGAGGATAAATATATTAAAGGCTGTGTGTTGCTCACCAGCTCCAATACTAGCACTGAGTAAGTACCTAAAACACAGGATTTTAAGCGATTCCCCATTCTTATGGCTGCCTGCAGTGAAAAGTTGAAGAGCACAGTGAAATGAGGATCTCAAAAAAAATTCCTAGATGCACTGGGAATTGCAGCAGAATATTGCAGCAAACTAAGAATGAGTGGGGGTAATGAGACTTGCTGTCCCAGAATTATTTTGTTGTTAAGCTCAATTTGCACACCTTTGATTTCAGCAGGACGGATGTTTTCAGAGTGCTGGTAAAAAGCACTTCAGTCTTTAGCTGGCTCTTTTTGCAAAGGTTCTGAGCAGTGAAACAAGCCCTGATCAACAACCCCAGCACCGAATGCTCAGAGCTGCACAAACCAGCAGGTACTTCAAAGGTACTTAAGCACGTGCTTTAAGAGAATCAAGTATTTAAGTGCTTTGCTTTCCAAAATCCAGGCTTTATTTGTGTCAGAAATCTGTTGAGATGAATGGAGCAGCTGAGACCTCTTCACAGTTTTGATTCAGGCAGCCAAGACATTTTGAAGGTTCCCTTTGCAAATGTAATTTACAAAAAGACCAAAAAGAAAAGGAAAAAAAAAGCAGGAGTGATCAGATGGCGGAGCAAAACTCAGCAATAAGCGAGTGAATTCTCCCACGGCTGCACTCAAAAGAACTTGGGAATCCAAAAGCCTTTTTTTACGACTGATTCATTTAAATGACATAAATCAGGCTCCTCTCCTACAACTGTAGGGTATCAGTTTGAGAAAGCAAAAATAAGCTTCTTCCCAGGAGCTTGGCACATTATTCACTCCTCCTAGGCCTGCTGACTGACTCCAAAAGACATTTTAAACATGGGAACGACAGCCTATCCCTTTCAGACAGCTCAGGCAGGGCAGGGCACAGGAGGAATCGCGTTGCAGCAGCAGCAGCAGGAGCTCCTGCTGCTGCCAGGAATTCTGAAGGGGCTCCCGAGACTCGGAGCCCACCAGAGCTGGCATTCCCTGTCCTGAGCTGGGGCTGTGCCCTCCAGGCTGGCACGGAGCACACGGCAGCATCGCTCCCTCTGTCCAACAACCCCTCGGACAGTGCAGGATTAGCAACAGCCACGGCTCCACGGCCAAATTCGGCACCAGCAAACGAGTGGAAAAGCCTTCTCCCCCGTGTTTTGTTAAGCTGGGTGCTGCCAAACCCAGCCCCGACCTGACTTTACGTTTCAGACAGCAGAGAGGTGTTGTTTTCTGCACTATGGGGACGGGGCAGCGGTGGGAGGGGGGGTGTGTGGAAAGGAACAGACCCAAACTGGCCCCATCAAAACCTGATTATTTCAGCAGTTTAAATAGTAGGATTTTGAAAAATACTATAGCAAAGCATTTCCATGACAGATAACGCAACAGATCAAAGAGATGCAAAATGTACCGTTTTAGGAAAGCACACAAACCCCGAGTAACTGAGAAGTCTGTAAGCCACACAAAATCAACAGGAACGAAGAACCAAGAGCATAGCAGGCACAAGACAGTTTTTCCTCTGAGAATAAGCCCTGACAGAGCACTGGAGTAAAATGTTAGAGAACCAACAATTGAGTGGGGAAGAAAAAAAAACCCAACTGATCTCGTGGTAGAGACTATTTAGATTTACTTCAGCTTTTAAGAGACCACTAAAATGTAAATGCTGATTACTGTTGTTGCTAATGGTGGTGCCAGAGGCACATAAGGAAGGGGAGGCTGTTCCTACACACTCCATTTGGGGTGTGGGGAAAGGGGATTCAGTCACCTCATCTCAAGTGTCCCTCCAGCTTCTCAGATTTCACATGGGATTCTCCAGTCCGGGAATCTGTGACTCACTCAGACCATGGAATCCCACCCCATGACAACAACGAGGAGCTTTGGGATGGTACGTAATATATATCAAGGGGGAAACACAGCATTTCCAGTGTGTGCTGAAATGATGTGTGGAAATGTCAGGGAGATTTCCATTTCCACGCAGAGAGCTGCTCGGGGAGGTGGCCAGGCGAGGCAGCAGACCCTGCCAGGAGAGACACGCACATCAGAGCACCCTGAACGTGAAAAACCCAAATTCTGTGACTTCTATTACTGTGGCTCACTTCATAAACCTACCAGTAAGGAGGGGGAAAGAAAAAAAAGAAGCCCTAACAAAATACCAAGCCAATCAACCAAAACCCCACCTGAGAATTTAAAAAATCCCATCACCCCAAACGAGCTGAAGTACATAGGAAGGGGGAAATGGGGAGCAGACAATTGCCATGGAAGCTGAGTTTGTGAAAGCCTTACTAGCTGCTCTCCAAGTACACTTAAGCACCATACACAGCTTAATCCAAATCTGGCCTGCATGTCAAAACCTCCTGCTGGAAAGTTCTGCAAAGTTCAGAGATGAAACACGTGTGGCCATTTTTCGTGCTGTGACACTCTTCAAACAATAGCTCAGCCTATCTTAAATAAGTGTTTCTTATTCTAACAAGTACAAGAACAGAGCATCACAAAAATAATCTCTCCTAGATGCAGAATACCCCATGCCATTTGTGTAACTTATTATTCACCTGGTGTTTCACAGACATTTCAGTCAATTCCTCACCCAGACTCATGCACAGATATTTGTTCTTACATATACTATTGGAGGAATGTTTATACTTTGTTCTCTAATGGTACTGTAGAGGACATCTTCGAGTTCATTCCTTGATCATGATCTGCTAACACTCAAGGCATGAACTTAGAAACACACCCTCTGCCAAGTCACTGCTGATCGTAAGGAATGAGGAAGAACAGACATTCAACTTACAAATGCCACCTGTGAAGGAATCAAGTATTGGACATCGAAACCTCTCCCATCAGTCACTGCTCAAAGGTTGTCTTCTACTGAAGACAAAAAGGGTAGAAACTAAAAGATAATGCAGAGGAGTTATACTCCCACCCCACATCTATTAAGGACAGGGATCCAGAAATAGCTGTATGTATCACTAAATCTCAACTAATGTGGGTAAAGGTGTTGATCCTAGCTCAGAAATATGGTGAGCACACAGGCTTTTGGTTAATTGACTCTTCTTATTCAAGAGACCAAGAGCGAAAACCACACAGAAATCTATACAAAGACTTGTTTTCAGAGCAGAGGAGTGCATAATATACAAGAGAATGGACAAAGGATGTACCTTTCCATCTTTGGTAAACCACTTGCCTATAAATAAGGAAATAAAAGGAAACCAAACCAGATTTCCATTCCCTCCGACACCTATAAAACCAAATCACTGAATATGCATTTAACTCTATGTCAACTCCCCAAGAATGAAACTTGATTAATATACAGTGGAGAAATCGATGTCCTCTCCTGGGCAATCATGCTTTTGAGTTATGATCAATGCATGCAGATAATGCATTTCTACACAACTCTGACCTTCTGCTTGTTGTAGGGATCTAAAGACACAGGCATTTATTGATAGCAGTGCACTAAAACTGTATTTCTTGGAATAACTATGTTAGGTGGTTTGGCAAATGTTAAGTCACCTTATGTTATTTTAACCAAGAATTGGTTTCAGATGTCAAAGTGCAACAAAGGACTAAAAAGTAACACACAGTATTTTATTGACAGTAATAGCTGTGTTTCACCTGGGACCAAGCATCTCATGGTTATGAACAAAAACCACTTTGTAGACTTCTCAACAGAAGAGGTTTCAGCTAACTGAACACAAATACACATAATTCCAGGCAAGGTGAAATACAGGATCACAGTCACATAGCATTCAACAATATGTAAAAGCCCCATAAATCCATGTTAGAGACAAAGATGATTTGTGGTTTAGGATTTGGGGTTTTTTTAAGTGAATGGAAGGGACACTACAGCTTCTTGTAATAGGAGATTCCAGCTTATTGTGGATAATGTTTCCAAAGGTTGTTGTGGACATGGAAAGGCTCTTGTAACTAAATTTAAGTGGGAAAGGAAAAATCAGCATTAGCAAGATGGTCTCTACTAGCTCAATTCAAATAAAGAATTATGATTTTTTTTTCTCTCCAAAACAGCAATAAAGCCAAGCAAAATTCAAGATAAAATGTAAGTGAAACCTTAGTGAAACCTTGGGAGAAGAGGCTTATAACATCCTGTAAAGACAAAAGGACAGAGTCCTTATCTTATCACTATGCCAGAGTTAATCTAAAAACATTCACAACATAAATCCCTAGGTAAAATATTAAAGTCATATAGATGTATACAGAGATGACCATCTAAACCACACACATAAAGAACAAGACTGCAACTCATTCCTCCTACCCATGAGTCAAATCAGAACAATTAAAACACCAATTTAAATCAAAACCAGTGAAAATGGCATTTACTGCCACAAAGGCATGGCAAAAACAATGGATAACTGGCAAGGGGAAGTGTTTAACTATCCCTCACTGTAAGGACATATGCTTTTAAAAAATTTCTCAAAATTTATGCTGATAAAGGTGCCATGCATTTTAAGAAGACAATATACCATCACAAAGTTGTGGAAAGGTTTACTGAGTTCTTCATGAAGAAAAGAATTGCAATAGCAAAAAAAAAAAACCACCGGAAAAGCCCCAAAAAACCAACCCTATTTATTACTGCTTGTTCCACTACTGTCAAGAGAGTTGAAACAGGTGCCTGTGCCAAATTTAAAACTGTATAAAACAAAGCAACATAGATGTGTGACTGATTTTTGAAGAAAGTGTGTGATTTTCTACATCAACAGCATTACCCCAGAAATAAAAGACCTATTATAAATAAATCTATTACTCCATACTTGCATGTAAGTATTAGCTAATTTGGGAACCTATTTCACAATGCCTGTGAAACCAACAGCCTCACTAGGGATTTATGAATCCAGATGCCCAAAGTGCCAGTGTTACACCAACCAAGTCTGCTGCCCTGTCTGCACGTGTTTAAAACAAGGGCTGTGCTCAACAGCCTGCTGGATGCACGTGGAACAGAGCTCCTACAAGGCAAGCCACACTAAGGACCTGGTCCCAATCCAGAGAAACCCCAAAGATCCTGCCAAGGGGCTGTTCTGCAGTTCTCCCTGTGGGAAGACAGCATTACACGAGGCATGATGGAGGACAAAGAGCAGGGACTGCTTTCACTGCTGAACCCCACTTAATGCCAAACAAAAGCACAGATGCTGGTGAGATGCTTGAAGGGAAAACCCCACCTCCAGGCAGAAGGCCTATGCTGAATTTAGAAGAGTTTATTGGTGAGCTAAAGATGTCTTTGTAAGAATCATCTCCTAAACAGAACTAAAAGAACAACAAAAAAAAAGTCACTGTCTTCAAACCCACTGAAATCTTAAAAGACGACTGAAATTTAAACTGACCCAAATATTTTAATTTCTGTATTTTACTAAGGTATCCTGTGAAGCTGGAGTACAAATCCTATTAAACTGAACTTAGTTTGTCCATCCCTAAAATAGATTTGACACACAAACACAAACACAAGGTCAAGGTCACAGATCAGCAAGAGAGATTACAAAGAGGACTGATGTAAGAGCTGGCATTTGATCAAAGCTCCTGGATGTATCTTTTTTTTAGTACACTTACCAGAAATACCACTATACTACATTTTCTTCACACCTACATGCTTTAAGTATTCCCTACCTTTAAGAGCAGTTGCTCTGTCCTTATTCTGGTAAGAGCTGCTAGGCAGCATAGCAAATAAACTATGGAAAAGCTCCTATGTTAAATGCAAAGGAAGTGAAAGACACTTTTTGCCACCTTTTTCACTCTATTCAGCCATTGCTAATATATACTAAATCACAAATCTAAAAGGAAAACCCACTCAAACACACAGCAGGACCTGTGCTAGAGAGTCAGGACCTCAGGTTTTAAGTTGGAGCAGTCTGAGACGCTTACCTTAATATAACAATTGTATATTTGGATGTGCACTTCCAAGCACAACACTTGCTTATTTATCCTAATTGTCTGTGTGCACAGCATATATTTCTCAATTAAAAAAAAAAAAAAAGAAAAGAAAAAAAAAAGAACTCAAGCACTGTGCAGAACACAATCAAACTAACCTCTTCTGTAATCAGGACAACATTTACCTCCTAGAAAGCTTCTCTAATGCTGAACGCTGAGTAAGTGAGCAGATTACACACAGTAGCAACAGTTGAAAGACTCATTAAAACCCAGCTGCTGAAAATAGTCAGCAATGAAAGTCATTTACTGATCTATCCATCCATCCACACAGGGATACATTCTCACAGCTTTGAATGCATGCAGGAGAATATTTGGCTTACAGGTCAGGTCTACCACATGTACCCTTCTGATGCCCAAACAGGAGGAAGAGGTGTCTTGGGTGACACAACGTCACACTGCATTCAAAGCTGTACTGCTGCCACGAAGTTCAGATGCTCATCCTACTAAGCAGTAATTTAAAGAGTAATATGGCTTGTGGTCTTAGTTCTTAACCCCCACTTTCAACATCAGCACTGCTCTGATGTTAGTCTAGACATGACTGGGAGCAGTTTATATTTAGACAGAGAAATATGTCTATAAATAGGACTGTTTGTGTTAGTATTAAAGCTTTTACTGGAATCCATTTGGGGTGACCTGCATAGCTCACTAGTATGTGGGCATCTTGGACATTGCCAGTAAAACCTTCATGCCATCACACACCCTCCTGCACCTTGTTTCAGCTATCTAACATTTGTTTACTGATTTTCCTCCATTTCTGTAGAGGTAGTACATTTGCAGCTCTCTACCTGTATGACTGGGTTGTCTCAGCTACTGAAATGAAAAAAAGATGGAAAATAAAGTTTAAAAACTTGGTCTCCTTTTTGAAAACATCCTTCACGAGAATTACGCTGTCACCCTTTTAAGCGATAGTACTGCCTGAGCTACCAGGGCCAGATACAAATCACTCCTGAAGGCTGGGATGAGAGCTCCTCAGCACTGTGGTATAGGTGCTTTTAACTCTGATAGTGATTCATCAGATCTTAAAACAGTCACTGGTTTAAGATCAAATTGAGCTAAGTTGTAGACCTCAGGGCAATACAATTCTGCTCTTCCTTAGTCCCCCTTTTCTAAGCCCATTCACCAAAATGGGAGAAAAGGGGGGGTTGGTTAAATTTTTTTTTTCCTAAATGGAATTTCTATCCTTCCTACTTTGTGAAAAGCTGACAAAGCTGCTCGCTGCATTGAAGAGTTAGGAATGGAAAAAAAAATAAAAAAATCAGGCAATGATTACACCAAAGCAACAGAAGTTCATTCCATACCCACAAAAAAATCAGAAGCTTACTCTGAGAACCAAACACACAAAAATGTATATATAAGATACTTCACAACCAAAAACATTCTAGGAAACACATCAGCTTATTAGCAGTATGTGAAACCCTAAAGCAAGTATATTTGGAGTCATAAAGCTTATTTAAGTTTACAAACATAAAAACTCAAATGCATGAAAAAGCTTTTGCTTTAACTGAGCTTTATTACAGTGAGTAACTGTTCATTCAATGTCATGAAAAGTCTTCTCTCAAGCTTATACTATAAAAACCCTCTTTAATCTTCATAACCAAACCTTTGATAAAACAAATCAGCAGCAGTTGTGGGTTTGGGTTTTTTCCTGTTAAATATAAGCTCACACGCTTTACACACATAACCTGCAGAAGTAAGAGGTTTCTGCTGGTTCTGACTTTTAGATCAAATCCCCCACTTTTCAAGCAGCAGGGATGTGCAGGCTGCTATCAGCAGGCCATAGTGGTTTTGGCTGTGACACCATGTAGAAAATATCTGAAATCCAGTTCTTATCCATTCCTCTTTGGACTGCTGGAGCAGGCATCTTTCCTCACAATGATCCAAATGTAAAGAATTTCAAGGGTGCTGTCTTTTAAAAGGGGATAATGACAAACAGCAATAAACAACCAGCCAATACAGCAACGAAAATAAATATGACAGCTAGCACAAAGTACTTCTGGTCACTTTAGTAGTCAAATAATTCACAACAATGGATTATGTTGAAGAACTGGATGGCTATCAATGCCCCATTCTGTAAAGGTACAATTTCTACTTATTTTTTTAGAAGAAATATTGTCAGTGGTTATATTTACACGTGTGAAATGTCAAATTAAGTTTTAAAAAATCTTAAAATACCATATTGATGACTAGTGTAGTACTAAGTTCTTCAACTCTGTACCTTCTTTTTACGTATTTATTTTCCCTTACATAAGAAGACCTATGAATTTTAACAGGACAATAAAACAATGACAAAGTTAATCACACATGCAGATCTGTGCATGAGAGAGGCATCTAAATGATGCAACACGAAGTTACAGACATATGCATAGGTATCTATGGGTATCTACCATGCTAAAACCCAGTAACACATCACCAGTTTAAGCATGACTACTGAAAACAAACTAGTTTACATTTAGGATTTCAATATTCTTCTATCATTCAGGACACAGCATAGGATTTCCAAGATGTGCAACATCAGTTATTTCAGTGTTACCATTCCTTGAGTTGTTCAAGACAGAGCAAGCATTGCAGGTGATTTGGTTTCCCACATGCTGGAAGTCTGATATCGATTCATCATTGAATAAATTGGTAAACAGTGAAAGGCAGTGGGAAGTAGGTGGTGAATTCCTCTCTGCAAATCTTGTCTCAGCGTTGGGGAAGATATCTCAAAATTACAGTTTTAATCTATTCACTTAATGATTACTGGCAGAATACAGTGAGAGTGGGGGAAATTGTCATAATAAAAGACCTAAAGGACAAGGTTTTAGCAAATAAACAGGCAAAACTGCACCAAAGTAGCTCAAGCCATGTATGACGTAGTATAAAGTCATTATCTGATAGTTATTATCTATAACCACAGCTCTATTGATTCAGCTGATCAGGCTATATATTATTTCCAGCTTCCCCTGCCATTACAGAGATTTGGGCATGGCTGGCAGGTCACAACCCATGTCCTTTGTGTTATATAAAGCCATCTTTCCATGATGGAACTGGAAGAGTCATTTCCCAGTTCAATGTAACATCAATAAGTAACTCCAGTGTTTTCTAAATCAATATGTAGTCAGGCCTTGTCAATAATCTGAAGGTAAGTTTTCATTGACTGCCTGCATTATTACTAAATCACTTTTTTCTGGTTTCTTCTCTTTTTCAGTCTATACATAATCTGGCTAGAGAATGGTTTTGTTCAAATTCTCTTGCTCAATTTCACCAGTGAGTGAGACCAAAGGAACTCCACTGAACACATTAATGTGATTTCATTCAAC
The DNA here is from genome assembly GCA_013400775.1 of Chaetops frenatus. Taxonomy (NCBI): domain Eukaryota; kingdom Metazoa; phylum Chordata; class Aves; order Passeriformes; family Picathartidae; genus Chaetops; species Chaetops frenatus. The sequence continues at coordinate 381,778 of VZTR01029882.1, forward strand.
AACAGTTGAGGCTTGTGAGGACATGCAGAATCTTACAGAACCACAAACAACTCCCAAATACCAAATAAATGCTGAAGCAAATCATATCAGAAAGGAAGGTACAAGCCAAAGAGGGCAACAAAGGAATACCAGAGGGGAAAAAAGCCCATAAAAACCCCACAACCTGAAACATCTTCTCACAGGGACTTAATGCTCTTAAAAGCATACAATTTAAAATCCATTTGTTGAGAAAAAGAGAGATGTTCTGGTGGGCAGGTAAACACGTCTTCAGCCTCTCAGGAAATAGAGCAGATTGTTACCTTGGCACCCTAGTTAGCAATCTCGGGAGAACGAGATCAAGACTGCACAGGGATATGAAATGAATGATCTTCTGACTTGGAATTTGTAAAAGGGATGAGGACCAAAGCTAGTGTGAATGAGACACAGTTACCACTCCGTGTCCAGGGTGAGAAAAAATACAGATTAATAAACTTTTCAAGTTCAGGGCAGAAACTCGTACCTTTCAAATGTCAATGCAGGATCTTTGTGAATGTGGTTTTCACTCCTCCCTGCCAAAAATAAATACATTATAATCAGGATGCAGAAACTTTTGGTGGAAAATAATTATATTTCTACAGTAACAGGAAAGTAATTCTATTAATTCATATCAGCTCACGAAAGGGAGCCTGTCTTACTTCTTAACAGGGTATCAACATATTAATATAAAGTTCTCCCCCAAAGCTGGTTATATTTGTGGTTGATTTGTGAAAGTATCAGAGCTTGACAAATGAAACTGAGCTGAGCAAGCTGGTAAAGGTAAACTGCCAGGAGAAAGGGGATAGGTCTCCTTGCCTGGTTAATACTACCCACTTTGTGAAAAAAAGCTGTCATCAGGAGATTATCTTTATTCTAACACTCCCACTATCCGTTTACCCACCAGGACTAAAAAAAGCCCCAAACAAACAGCCAAAAAGAAACCAAGAACACACAACACACCCTTGGCATTGCATTCTGCTTTTCTAAAATCTTACTCATTTTCTCCTGCTATTATCATCATCACTCTCATTCAGTCTTCTTCCCTCAGCTCCCCACTTCCACAACCCACACTTGTGTAGCATTAACGACATCCAAAGACCATTCCACACTACATAAAACACAGCTGTTATTGTAATCTTTCCCCTGAAGACACTCTGTTCATAAAACCCTTTAATTCAACTTTTCAGTTGTTTTTCTCTTGCTCTAGATTAAGTTTAAAATTTCTCATCTGAGCTCTATGGACATTAATAACTTCCATTTCTATCCACATAACCTAACCACTTATTGTATCCTTTTTCCTTACCCTTTTGTTTCCACAAACACTCGTTTTTGCTGTAATACTCAGGCACCTCTCACACAGGAAATTCCATTACACTTCTGCACTGCTCCCCAGGCAAAGATCATCTACACTCTGGAGGCTCTTTCTTCCTCTTCTCCAGCAGTAAATTACCAGAGCAAAAATTAATCCAAATCGACCAAAATACCTCCTGCAAGACCACAAGCCAAAACACAAATGATGTATGTTGCTTGCCCTTCCTCACAGACTTGTTTGTTCCCTTTCCCTCATCATAGTCTATATGAAGTTTAAAATAAATACATCTGCACCTGTGAGATGCTGACAAGTTCAGCTGGATAGCAATTAAATGAAGCCCTAGAGCAACACTGGCCTCCAAAATGAGTATGTTTTCTCTTCCTCTTACAGAAGAAAAAATGCACTTATTGGTTTTGCAGTCCAACAATACGTGCTGCTGTAATAACACAGTTTTCACCCAATACCTTTCTTTTACTACGTATGATTGGAAGGGAAGGAGAGAACAACATACCCTAAAAGATCAACAGAACACAAAGATTAATGATAGGGAGAAAAGGGTACAAAACGACTGAAATATAATGTAGAAGGGCTAAACTATAGCATCAAAGGGCTCACCTTCTCTTGAGCTGCTACTTTTAAAAAACTAGTGAAAGCTGTTTCACTTCTCCAGCTGTACAATGACAATATCCCTACCCTGATGCAATCTGCTTTCACTTCAGAGGGCACAGAGGCAAGAGACTGAAAAAATACTGCTCCTGGGAAAGAAAGGAGATACTTCTTTTCAGAGAGACCGTAACTATTTACTTACTTTTAATCGTGACAACAAACGATGACATGGATGAGGAAACTTTTGAGAAGCAAGGTGAAGGCTGAGGGAGCACCTGTCCCAGGGACTGGCTAAGTGTAAACCCAGACCTCTGAAGAAACAAAGGAAGCTTCCTATGTCTTAGCTGCCTTAATGAAATAATCTTCCCAGCCCAAACAGCAGAACTTAATACTGCAAGTTCTCCATTTTTCTGAACATAATTTCTGCTCTTCAAACCAGAGTGGTTTGATTTACTGGGTCTATATCAGAATTCTGTTTTACTGCAAATAAAACGTAACCCTTGCTTCCAAAGTTGCCTTGGTATCTCTCTCCTAAATCATGTAAACCAGAGCTTGCTTGTAGCACTTTGGAAGGTGAACAGTTTGGCTGACCAAGAATAACCTACCAGGATGCAAATTCCACTTCTTTATATGCTGCCAGGTTTATGAGAGGAAGTCTGTCTGGGCTTGACATTTGGCATAATTACTATTGTAAAACGTTTTATATTCCTGTAAATTCAGACGACGACCCCGAAGTGCTTACAAACTAAGATGAGATGCAGAGATAACGAAGCGGAAATGAAGGATTGTAGGGAAAAAGTAGCTATAAGGAGGAAGAAAAGCATCAATGCCAGCAGAAGACAGTGAGGCTGTTCAAGCTGCCTGGGATGCTGCCTCACCAGCATGGAGTCCTGAACAGTAAAAAAAGAAGGGCAGAAACAAGATGATGTAGCACACTGTATGCTGTAAAACATTATAATCAACTTGCTTCACCAAAATATGAAACCAGAGGTGAAAATCTAGGTAGCACGGTCCCCAAAACACCAGCTGTATTTCTCCACCATGTCGTAAGAAGCATTTCCACTGAACCGCAATAAACATTGTCACAATGCATATAAGATGGAAAGTCCAAAATCTTCAGGGGTTTACACTATTTTTACTGTGATTTTGACCAATGGAACAAGAGGAAGGATTGGAAGATCTAAAACATCTTGACTCTAATCTGTTGCTGAAAAACAGGTGGGAGGGAACAAAGGAGAAAACCCAGTAAATTACTGCATATCCATCACCACTCAAGACCAAAAGCTCCACTTATATGAGGGCATGGGGGGGGTAAGATTCCAAAAGGGAAATTATCAGATTTTAAACCGTTCTTGCAATTCACTTCCGCATGTAAGATATAAAGCATGCACTGAATGCAACTTATTTTTGCCAGCTGTTTCGTAAGACATGAATGATTCAAGAACACAGAGTAACAACAAGCTCCATTTTGCTAATATATCTGAAAACATCCTTCTTGAGTTTTCCACAAATTTTTGTATTTCACTTCAGTTACTTTACTTAAAGCAAGTGCGTATTTTCCAAGAGCAAGCATGATCCATGTTCCTCACAGATAATGATCACAAGAAAGCTAAAAGTATTTATGAAGACTTTCTAATGCACATCCAGAAAACCCAGACTACTTGATAGGGATATGTATGCACAATGTTTGCCACTTCAGGTACTACAACCTCTCTTGTTTAAGATTTCTTTTTGTATAATTGGCAAATTTGATTATGAGCTTAATTTTTGCATAATAAAGCTCATCCAGCCATTTTTAATTTCAAATTGGCTTGCACTCCATCATGACTAGCTGAATGCTACAAAAACCTTTGACATCATGACCTCATAAATCTTGGAGCACAGAAGAAATTCTCGAAGGAGCAGGGAACTGTTGGTAAGATACTTCTTCAACTGCTTACTGTACTCTGTCATCTGTAACTATGTGCAAGTGTCCACACTTGCAAATTACACAAAACATGCATCTGAACTACCCTTCCATGAAATTATTTTCTCTGGTAAAATGACAGTCACAGGTAGAAAAGCTGAGAAGAAGAAAATGTTTGAAGTTGACTGAGCATCAGGGGCTTTCCTGATGAAACATACAACCATAATTTAAAAACTTAATACTAATACCAATAAAAAAAAAATCTTGATGTACTCCACCACCGAGCTGCAGAGTATAAGCAATATCCTAAGTACACAAAGGACACCTATCCATTCACCACATGAATCTGGAAATAAAATCCCAAACTATTTTGGATTTGAGTGAACTACAGAATTAAATTCCATATTGCTTATACATAAATTGAGGTAATTTAAAAAACCCCACTCAAAAGCAAATTAACAAGTAAGAGGCATTTCAGTTACCAAAGACATATTTCAATCTGACATCTAAATATCTGATGTTAGACAGCTGCAGCTATTTACACACTGATCATAGTAATTTCACTCCTCTGTTTTCACCAGGACCTCTCATTACATGCACTGTATGGGTCTAAACCATGTTGGAGGCTACTGGGTAGTGTCAAAATTGCATGAAAAAAAGAGATTCCATCTTGGAACATCCATGAACATATCACAGCAGTGCTTTGGAATATTGCTACTCTACACATGAGGAACAGTGAGGACAGAAGATCAAGCAGCTTGCTCAGTAATATATTAACTCCATGGCCATAGCAAATAAAGAAACATTTTCTGAATTTCAGCTGAATTACAAGATATTCTCTCTCTCTACAGTTTGTGGGTGTTTTGGTTTCTTGGCTTTTTTTTTTCCTTGCTAGTGAAACAAAACAACAATTGGGTACATTAAACTTAAGGAAACAATGGTGCTCACCACTGAAGGAGTAGGAATTGCACACTACAGTAAATGCCTTTCTCTTCCAAAGTAAGGCACATTCCTGGGATGCCCATCACCCTCAGATGGAGATGTGAGTCAGCCAAATGCAGTCAATAGAGGTGTTCCACTATACCTGCTGAAACAATGTTCTCTCAAAAAAACCCACTGCATCAGCACCGAACTAAAGTATCAGCACTGAACTAAACATGAGTGATGGCATGATGATCAAAAGTGTAATTCCACCAACCTTCCCTATTTCTCAGGGATCTAACATGATGAAGCAGTCCTAATGAGCTGGGTGAGAACTATTACATGGACTGGAGCTGCAAAGACTACTGCACAGAAGCTCTTCTGACCCACTGCCCACTTTCATTCTCTTTCCTAACCAAGAACAAGTAAGTCCTTTCTATCCCGAAGCAATAGTCTCTCACAGCAAAGTATGAATGTCTGTGCACATATCTAAGCACTTCCTTCCCAAACCGGTCCATTTTTAATTCCTTGCTTTAGAAAGCTGTTCAAACCTGAGTTTTACCAGTCTAATTGAGCTGTAATACATTCACAAAGCTCAGATGGACCAAACCACAGGGTGTGCATTCATCCCTGGTTACACCAGAGGAAAGGCAGAACTGCAGCAGACCGTGCCAGAAGCTGGGCAGGGAACAAACTGATGCTGTACCAGCAAGTGAATCCAGACAGACAGCTTTTTATGCATGTGCTGAACTGTTTGGTGGTGCCCAGCCTAAGGAATCCTGAATTACACCAAGCCCGACTGAGCCTCCTCTGCAAGGCTCCTAAGTAACTAGAATTAAGCCTGCAAGAAGAGTTTGCTCCCCCTCAGTAATCAGTATTAGCATTTTTCCCTGATGGGTTCATACCAACTCAAATTCTGGCTTCAAAAGCTGGAAGTTTCCAAACCGACCAAACTCTGTCAATAACTTGGCTCCTATACCTATTCATCTGGAGAACTTGCAGATACCTGCCACACTCTCTAGTCTTTGCCAGAGTGAGGGAAAATGGACCAAGCATTTGCCAGTGGCTGAAACATCTAAGTCTGGGAGGAGGGGAGGCAGCCCAAAGCTTCTAATTGCTAATAGTCAGTGCCACCTATGGTTGGTGCTGCAGAAACAAAGATCCAAACAAAGTAAGAAAAACAAAAAAGGTGTTTGGAACTTTTAGCAAGGTTTTATAAATGGCTTCAGGAAAACGGATTAGACAAAAAATGACTAATTATTTTAATCTATTCTAGAGAATTTACCACCATTGCACTAGGTAAGGTGCTAGCATCAAAACCAGGTCCAAATTCTTTATATGCTTTTACAATGAAGACATCTTAAAAACACACTGAAAGTTTAAAGTGCAGCTTTCTATTTTCTTATCTTATAACACTTGTCTCCTCAAGTAAAATTCATCTTATTTTTATTAGCACCTCCATTTCAACCGTTCAGCCCGGGCTCTGTTGCTGCAGATGCTTTGTCCAGTGGTCAGGAAAAAGATGTCAGAGAGTATTTCATCAGGCCTTGCAAAATCCTCCCACATCACCCCAACAAAGTATCAGCAACAGACTTTATTTTCAGGGAAAGTTAACCAACACAATAATTCCCTCCAGAGGTTTCGCAGCAGTCTCAGTTCAGTACACAAGGCCATTAATTACACAACTGCCTTTAGCATTAGCAGGATTCTGGTAGTGACAGCACTGGTTGAGTTAGGGCTGCCTTCAGTATCTGCACCAAAAATCTATTTACTTCAAGTTATGCAACACCTCCATTTCCTCTTTTCTTTACTATGGTAGAGCGTGGTAACAGAAAGAAAAGGGGTGGAGATGAGGAACAAGCATTTCACAATCTCAAGCAGGGCACAGCAACCTTTCAAAAACAGATCTAATCTGGAATTCACCTCTAAAATCTGTCTAAATAGATAATAACACTCAAGCACCAACTCTTACTTACAACTTAGATTCAGTATTTCCAGAGGAAAATATGTGTAATACAGGTAACCAGTGCTGGAATCAATTGCATACTTCCTATGTAAGCAAGTTTTGCTTTTAAAATCTGATTTATATGGTTGGGGTTGTGTTGGGTTTTGGGTTTTCTTCCTCATTTGGTGGCTTCTCCATTACCCTCCCACATTACATCAGTCTACTACAGGCCAAGCTGTATTCCAAAATTCTCATCAAGATACTAATGTCATCAGTCATGCTCAATCAGTAAAGTTGGAAGTTTTAATTCAGCAAACTACCTTCTACTTTCCATTAAAAACAAAACAAACAAACAACAACAAAAACAAACAAAAAACAAACAAACAAACAAAAAACCACAAACAAAAAAACACACACACCACCAAACCAAACCACCAACTAGGAAAATCACAGACTATCCAAGCTGATATATTCCATGCCACTAAGAAAATCAAGACAAAATGAAAAATAACACATCATCAGTCCTCTGTTAACTATGACCTGAAGAGTCTACCTCATATCTCTAATAATATGCTGAGAATTGACAAAAAACCAAAACTAAACAAAACTCCCAGAACTCTCAGAACTGCCTCTTCTCAACAGAGGAATTTTAAGAAGTCCCAAAGCAGTCACAGCAATCTTGACTGGTAAAATGTTTTCAAGGACTTGGATTTAACCACATGTCATTTTCTTTTCCTCTGATCATTTATTTAAAGTCATAAGTTGAATTATTTATGAACAAAAGTTAATTGCATTGAAATGAAGTATTGCCCTGTATTTATTTAACACCTTCTTCAGAACTCATCCTCCTGTCACTAACTGGTTAAAATCTACAAAAAATTAATACAGAATTAACCATTTCTATGACATTACTGAAATTCACTTCCAAAACCTGGTTAATTATAGTGAAGTCCCTGGATCCTCCCATCTGCTGTGTAAGTTGTGCTACTGTTTTTATCAAATTTTGTTTTTGTTACAACATGCGTTTATGTTTAAAAAAAAAAAAGTAATTTGGGGGAAGAATAGCTTACTCAAAGAATTTTTGGTTTGAATAAATAAGTTTTGGCTGATTAGTTGCAACTAAAGTCATCATATTTGAGTCCAGCCACATCACAGAGCTTCCTAAACTGGGGTTCTTCAAAAATTTTCTTAGCTGTCAAAGGATCTTGAAGATCAACAACTTGCATGTATAAGGCTGTACTCGCACTCCTTGCAAGGTGTAAAATGTAAACTCAGGGGTGCACTCATATAAATATACCCCACATGAGTTAAGTGTTAATCTCAAGTCAGCAAGGCCATATGACAGAAGTAACTATTACAGTGCATGGCTGCTGCTCAGCACACAGCATTTTCCAAGTCCCTCATTTCCTTAAAGCAACTCATTTACTTGTCACCTGCCAGGACAAAGAGTAGAGAGAGGATTTCACAAATACCTCTGTGGCTTGTGCATGGTGATAACACACCAGGAAAGATGGATTTTCATTTTCTCATCAAGTTATTAGATTAGGTTTACACGCAGATTTAAACGCCCAGGAGGAGTCTGCCACCTGTCCTAAACTTAATTAGTCACGAATGTCTGCATGACAAGAGCAGATACTTCAGATGTTTTGGAGTGACCACAAGCAAACATCCAAATAATCACCAACACAATTTCAGTGATGCCAAGAATGAAGCACTAAGCACAGCCCTCTGTGAAACAGCCTGAATTTTATTAATGGAGTGCTTCATACTTCCCACACAACTGACATCAGCTGAGCATCTGTAAAACTAGAGAATCAACTATGTAAAGTCTTCAGCTGGGTTAAGGAAATGAAGTGCCCTAGATTTTCCATTAAAATAGGGGTGCATATTTACACATTACTAAGGAGGGTGGTGGGGGTGTGTGCGTGTATCAGATATGAAGACTCAAATCCTGTAAGACTTTCCCTCAGCTTTGTTCTTGTGCTGTTTGTCACAGCAGCACGTCTAAGATTTGCAGGTTTTTATACCTCCCCTCCCCTCCTCACATATCCCCCTTTACAAACACACACGTAGGACCAGCACAGCAGATTAATAACTAGGAAAAAACAACACATTTTCATTTAAAGAGACAAACACATCCACGTTCAAGTATACTTCACATTTATCATCTTGCTAAAAGCTAAATCCATCCCCCCTTAAAACATTAATTAGAATTTTATCTATGCAGGTACACAGCAACTACTGACACTGATGTGAGCAAGTGAATATAATACAGAGAATTCAGTTAATCATCTCCTTACGTTGCCATTGGCACATAAATTTGTCTCATTAGCAGGGGCTACTTAGTTCGCTGTAGTAAACAAAGCTGCCGATACCACAGCCTCACACACTTTTCATTCATTCACGTATTTTTCTTTCTTAGACTTCTAGTGTGTGCCATAGAAGAGCCGAACGTTAAACATTCCTGGAGTGTCACAATATGTAATACAATAAAACAGATTACAACCATACCTTTCTTTCTCAGCAGTGGTGCCAAGCACAGGTACACTGTAGCAATCAATTTGTTCTGCAGACAGTAAGGCTTTCATAGAATACTAATGCAAAATCTCTTTTCTTTCTCCTTCGACTTGACTCCCCAATGCCTGGGTCCCGACCAATACAAGGAAGAGGGCAGAATGTCTTCTGCTGAGATAACCACAACTACTAATCAAGTATACGTGTTCAAGGGCACAGGATTAAACCTCCACCGGGCTTGACTCGGGCACGGAGAGCAGCTCAACACATGCACAGCAAGGTCAGAATTAAACACACACACACACGCACGCGCATCTACTTGAGCGAACTAATTTATCACACTTTACCACTGACGGCTTTTTACCTCGGGGGAGTAAAATTACATCCTGGTGAACTGACGAGGTTCAGACACAACAGTTTCCCACAACAAATCAGATCTCCGGGAGAAGGGAAGCGGGCTCAGAGCTGAACGCTCCTCTCCCGGCGGCTCAGAAACTCCGTGCCCGCCACGCTGTCTGTGTGTCTGTGGATGTGTCCCTGTGTGTGTGTGTGTCTGTGTGCAGGTGAGTGCACACACCTGTGTGACACACACCACCAGGCACTGGCCAAACCACAACCACAGCGGCAAAGTTCAAAAACAGCACTAACTCCCTTCGAGAGAGTTCTCTTTCTGATTATATTTATCTTTACCTCTTAGCATAATCAATCTATCAAGTCTAATTACTCCAGAAGAAAGCATTTTATTATTGTCTAACATAGCAAATGTCAAACAAGCTGTTCATTTACCTTGAAGTTTATTAGCATAGAAATGCAACATGAAGATGCTCTCAAAACATTGTCACTTGTATTCACAACATTTTCAAAAACCCACTTGGCAGGTTTTTATTGCCTGGTATAGCTGGATCCTGTTTTAGTTCTTAAAATAGGAAGGGCATTAACTTAACTGTATCACCCTTGAGCTGATATAACACTTTCTCTTTAAACATCCAATTTATATTTAACTTTTCTCTTTGGTTCTCTTTAAATAAAGACTTTTCCCACATTCTAGTCAGCTGTACATATGTGGATACATGTGTTTTCATAAAGGTTCATATATGTGTCTTTCAAGGAGTGAGAAGTGCAACACTGAAATTTCAAAGCAGGGATTTTTTTTCCCCCCTCCTTAAGTTCTGCCCTGTCATGCATCCTTTCTGGCATTTTTCCTTCCAGTACAAGCAGATGTACATTTTACCAAAAACATCAAGATGAACCCTACAAATTATCATCGGCGGAGTTTTAACAACACTGCTTTTGCACATGATCTGTATTGAGAAGAAAACACTGCACAAATGCTCCCCAAAATAATGCCTGGCACTTTACCTAGGACAAATTCGCAAAATATTTTTGAAATATCAGTGGCTTTGCAGAGACACCAGCAAAGAGCGGCGTTAATCAATACTGATGAGTTTGTCCTTGACATACTGACCGTGTCATCGGGCTATTGTCATGTGATATCATGTCATTTCCCCACCTGGCTCATGACCTTGTCCTTTAAATGACCCAAAGCTTCCCTCAAGTAGCAGGAGGCCCCTCCCCGCTGCCTCAGCAAGGTCGAACGGGTCAGCGTGTCCTCATCTATAATCCACCACCATTTGTCAGCAGGGAGGCTGGAGGAGGCAGGCTTGCTACAAGGGGAGAATGCCCAATTAGGCAGCTGTCACACAAAGCATAGGCTGCAAAATTATCCCCTGTCAAAAGAAAGAGCAGCTGCGGGTGCCAATTACAGCAACCTTTCAACCCTTTAGGTACTGGAAACTACACAGAAGTAAATGAAGTACAATTAGTGATAACAAATCGATGAATTAGGACAGTAAATTAGAAATTACTAGCAGGTGAGCTTAGGTCTCCCATAATATTAAGGGCACAGCACACCCCAGGCAAGGGCAGGAATATACAGATTTCACAGAGCACATCAGTTTTGTCTTATCCGTGTCTTCCTTGCGTGGAGCCTGTTTCCCTCTGTCGTTTTCTCCTCACAAGCCTCGCCTGAGCCAGACAGTGCAGGGAAAGGAAAAAAAAAAAGCAACCCAAAGAGGAAAAGTTGTAGCGCCCTATCTTCCCTCTTTATCCTGGCAAATACAGTTTCCTCCTTTCTCAGGAGGTCCTTAGAGCCAGCACAATCTCTTTCTAGTAAAGCATATTCCATCTGACATTTACTGCACTGCAAGTTCCAGCTGAACAAGGTTTACCTCGGAAAAAAAGTGAAACAAGAACAAAAACAACCAGAAAAAATAAACTCTCCAGTAAATTTTATGTCAGTTAGTCCTGAAACACTTAAATCTGAGTTAAGTGCTAGACTTTTGATGACATGGGAAGACTAATTTCTTCACATTTCAGTTCTCTGACAAATCATGCAGTGGCATCTCTGAGCATACACAGAGCCCGAAGTTTGCAAGCAAAGTCTTTTTTTTTTTTTGCCTTTTCCCCCTTAGTGAACAACTCACAAGTGGTTTTTTGTCCTCACTATTTTATTAAGCAGACAAGATGGAAAGTTACTGTGTGCTGGCACTAAAAGGCAGGTCCTACAGCCTACAGTAAATCCAGCTTCTCCTCTGGTGCATCAGGTCAACCCTTTTAACAGGAGAGTGCTCCCCACCATACCTGGGGCTCAGCATGTCCCAGGCAACCACAGAAGAGTGACCACCTTACCAGCCCCTGGCATTTACAGAATAAGAAGCCTAAAAACAGAATAAGGAAAAGAAAACTAGGAGGATAGGATTAAAAGTATGAATAATTAATATACAGCCACATCAAACCATGGTTGAGACAGTGGTACCAACACCTTTGTATTTAGGTGCTTTGACTCAAAGTGACAAGCAAATTTGAAGAACAAAATTCAAATTCCAAGATGCCATCTCCTCTTCCCAGCCAGCTCACAGTCATTTCAAACTAAGTGAAGTTGCCATTTCTTGTCAATTCTCTCCTTTAATTTCTCATTCCCTAATCCCAAATCCATCTTTAATATGTTCTTCTGCCTTACAACCACATTAAGCACTGAGGACAGGAGTGCAGATTCCTCCCAGAGGCAGCTCTGAATAATACCTTTATACTTGCACTATAATTCATACATGTACTCACACATACATACATATATTTATGCTAATGCATTCATCAAAATATGAGATGGAGTAGAAATTAAGCCACTGGTCTCCAACAAGTAATTTCCTATAGCTATCTCCTGATCTCTAGCCAGTGAGTATTTCACTGTTTAATAAAAAAAAAAAAATCTTGCTGTTGTAACTCTGATAAGAGACAGGATAATAAAACACTAACTATAAACAGATGTAAAAATGCTCATTTAACAGCAGTTGCAATAATGCTCATCAAGTTTGACATTTTCTTTTGAGTAGCATATGGAAACCGTAGAGTACTGAAAGAGTTAATGTGTTTAGAATTCAGTTTCCATCATACTTGGGTGACTATCTCTTTAAATAATTTAAATCCTCTCCATCAACTACAAAGCTGTTTTGAAGCCATTTAGCTTTGTTCTTTACATGTGTTCTAATTAAGAAATGACCTTGTCATCACACACACCAGAAATCCTGGATTATTTCCTGCAGCAAAAATCTACGAAGCCAAAAAAAAAAAAAAAAAGGACAAAAAGAAAAAAAAATTATACACTTCTTCCTTTAGCAAGGAACTGAGGAAGTTGTTGGTTGGCTGAATGCTGAAGCAGTTTCACCGCATAATTTCTGTGTGTGTGAGTGTGTTGTTGAATGTCACAGGGCGGGTTAGTGTGACCTTGAGCTGCATCAGCAGCACAGCAAGGGTCGAGATGCCTGCAGGCGCCCTTGTACTGGATTTGCAAGACAAAAACCTTCAAACTGGCTGAAGGACATCTTAAATCTCTTCAAAGGTTTTCCCGAACTAATCTGGGCTGCTCTTAGCCGGATCTGTGCCAGTGTGAGGGGTAAAATTAAAAACAAGGTCTTTGACAGGATGTTGTCTCCTCTTAACCCTTGCCGCGCAGGCGGCAGCATCGCAGGCGTGCTGGAGGGACGCTCTCAGCGCACCCAGGGAGGCTCAACCCGCAGCAATTCTTTCATAACCAAATTATGTAAGGCACCATGTACTCGGAGCGGGGCTCTTCCTCCCGCCAGCCCGTCCCTCGCCTCCCCCGGCTGCTGGAAATGCCATTTTCCCGGCACGCTGCGGGGACAGACCCAGCTCGCCGGATGCAGAGAGCTGCTCGCTCCCTCCACAAACATCCGGGGTGAAGATGCTTTCTCCAAGTGGACGCATGCTGAGCATCTTAACGCCAGGCAGGTAAGGAGGAGGAGAGTCGGGAACATGCAGAGGGTTGCTGTGGCAGGCATCAGACATGTTTTATGACAAGAAATTAAAACATGACCAATTCTCATCCTAACCTGTGATTTCCTCCTCAGTCATCCCGAGCCAAGCGGGAAGCAGAGCAGAGGATATTAACATGCTATGGGCCTACCAAGAGTTGGGAGAGGATGACTGTACACAGGGGAAAATAAAACAAATAAACCAACCGCCCAGCCTGCCTGTGACTGTTCATCATCCCACGAGTGACACACAGGCAGAGATAACCTCTAGGAAAAGCCCTAGGAACACATGGCTACTCTATGAAACCACAAGTTTACCCAATGGATTTAGCAGCTTTATTCAAACACAATTATCGGCACACTGAAGGGATGGGTGCTTTCTTCAGAAGTGTATTTGCACACACAATCACCAACTCCACCTCCAGTAAAATTCTGCCAAGTAAGAGAATGCTTAGATAGAAAGCAACATGGATCCCCACATCTGAATGTGAAAAAAAAGGCGGCACCACCACCCTCTCCCCATCTGTTTTAGTGGTGGTATGTTATTGGTCAGATTAAACTGTTACTTTCTACATGAGGAAAAAAAAAAATACAAATGGGTTGAAATAACCTAAGCTTAATCAAAAAGAACCAGCATCATACTTCAGAACTATCTTTTACTGTTTCTAGGATATCCACCAGGCAAGTCCTCGAAGAGAAAAGGAAGGAGCCACTCATACCAGCAGAGGGTGTTGTGATTCTTCTCTGCTTGAGCACAGAAGGCTTCGTTTAGTCTGGTTTTGTGCATTTTCTAAGCACTGTAGTCTGTTACACGGTAACAAAACACACTCAAGTTTACTGAAGAAGGACACAGCTTTGGCAGTTATGTCACAACTGCTATAACACTACCCTTCACCTACCACTAAAATAGATTCACTCCCTCATTCCCAAGAACCACAGCTCTTCTCACAAAACACCCTCCTTTTTAGATGCTTTAACAATTTCCAGCATTAGTTTTCAGTAACATCAGTGATGGCGCCTTCTGCATCTGCAGAGGAGGAATTTGCACCATACAGATGCTTTTCCACAGAAGGCCAGGGTGTTCCCACAGCAGCTGGTTGTCAGAAGAATCCCCATGACTGCTCAGAGCAGTCTCAGGGACTGTTCTGCCCCAGAGGCCCCAGCATCTCTGCTCTGCAGCCCCAGGAAAGCAGGAGGCTGGAGTGGCACACACCTCACCTGCCTTCTCCACCACATCACAGACCCTGGCAAATGGACACTGACCAGACCCATACATGGGGATTCACTGATCTTCCTGCACAAAAGTGTTATTTTTGCAGCCTTTCTATGACAGGATGCCATACAGGCAGCCAACTGTGGGGGCTTTAAACAAAAAAAAAGGCAAAAGAAGTTTAGCCACTTAGCCTATTACACAATTATTGCAGCACTGGGTCCTATGCTATGCTTCCTAGAAAACTTTCCAGTTTACCCCAATTACCAGGAAGAAGGTTTAGAAGAGACCAGCAGTAGTTCCCATGTTACATGGTAGCCTAGCAGAAAACATTAAAAGGAATTTTCATGGTATGACCATGTAACATCCATGATTTCTTAAGTTTCTCCAACACGTAACAAGGCAAAAATATATTACGGGTTTTCCAAACACCAAGTGTTGTGAAACCCCCCAAAATAAAAACAAAGAACTTCTATTGCAGTTTTTCAGCTGAGCAGGGTGACTCAAAGACACAACAAAAGCTTTCAAGCCACACAGTCGTTGCTGCCAAGTATGGGACACGTTGTGTGGCCCTGCCAAAACTAGAAGCCAAAAGCCAAAAATACAAATTAGCAGCTTTCTTCCAGGGCCACAACAGTTCAGTACAAACTTTCCAAATCAGGAGGTTCAGACAGAAGTAGTGAGTGCAGTTACAAAGCACCTGGCCATGACTCCAAGCCTACAGCAGCTCCCAGCACACCCACACCACAGCCACTGTGACAATGTCACATCTGTGGGGCTGGACAGTCACTCATTTCTGCCCGTCCCATGAAAGTGGTCTTTGTGTCTACAATTCCTCACAGATGGAAAGCTGCGGAGAGTAAGGCTGTTCCCTGCCTGTTCCTACCAGAGGGATACTCATACCAGCACACAGAATCTCTATCTATAAAGGACAGGATGAACATTTTACAGACCACCCAAATACGGGTTTGTTGTTGGAGGTTGGCTGGAGTCAAGACATTACTCAATATGAGGTTAGAATCTTGCTCACTTTATTGCAATTTTAAGGTATTTTTATACACATTCAGGCAAGCCACGCGCCTCATAGCATTTACAGGTTGGCTACAAGGCCACGTTCACGCACCCCTAGCAAGCCCCTTATTGGCTTTATGCAAATATGCACACATCCAACTTCTCAAGCCTTGTGGTTACCTGCATCCTGCTTAACATCCTCTTTTATACTTGCAACATCTCTCTGCTTCCTCTTTTTCATGGTTTAAGGACACTTCAAGCACACTGGATTGTAGATCTCAGCAGGATTGTGCATTTCAACATGACCATGCTCTTTCAGCCACTCTTCCACAATTCCCCCTTTTTCTTTTTGCACAATCCAGGCTCGACCTACGATCTTTGTCATCATCTTTTCCAAACAAGCCCATGCAATCCGTATAGCTAAAGCCCCTGCTAAAAGCATAATTATCATTAATGCTATTGTCTTAAAAATGGAGTGCACCCATCCCGTAAGGCCAAGCCAAATGCCCAAAGCTTCTAATCCAAAAAATCCCACGTCCTGTTGTAAGAGCTTCCATTCGTGTGGCTCCCATTTCGCCATCTGATGACTTTGTGGATTTGTTGTATACACGACTGGACAGGCTATGTGCTGCACTTCTTCCCACTGTCCCTCCAATATAGCATCTCAAATAACTCCTGACCCTCTCTGCGGAGGATTGCATTATGATGTTGCTGGTGACTCGACAGGTGGCTGGTACTCTGGTGGAGCTTCCATAGTCCCATTATTGAAACATACTTCGCTCATTGCTCGACACATAGGTTGATGCTCCCACCTCTTTGGTTCCTCATGTGATTCTGCTATGTCCTGTTGTGTTAATGTGAGATCTTCCAACTTCCCCATCACTTCCTGCATCAACTGCTCCGGGTGATTTGTTTTTGGGCTCTCTGGTCACGTTGGAGACCCATCCCTGCTGGACTGGCCACCTGATGGTTGTTGTGGAGACTCTAGCCCCGTGGATGGTAGTGGCAGATAAATTTTCTTTGGTTGACAGCCAGCACCACCTACTTTGTCTTTTGCTACTGTCTCCACCCCTATCGTAGTACTGTTCTACTACTTCCTCTTTTGTCTCAGTCTCTACTGGAGTCAGTGGAGGAGCAACTTTCTCTTCACTGTTTAGCTCTGCCAGTGTATGGCAAGGTGCCACACTATAACCTCGCTGTCCACGTACACAATCAACGCCCAAAAAGCATCCCAAGAGTCCCGGAGAAGCCTTTTTCTCACTAGTGACTTGCAATATCATTTCAGTAGCCGCTAGTGCAACCTTCCGTTCTGCTTCCACGCCTTTTAAGGCATTAAGCACTTCTCGCCAGTGAACTCCTAGCTCTTGCAGTCATTTAGTGTCTTTTCCCTTAATGATGGCTTGTCATAGGGCGTCGCCAAGTACTCTCCATTCTGCTGTACTAAACAGTAGCGCAATGTCCCCAAAATAGCCATTGCCTTGCCCCCACACTTGTGTAGCTCACGGAGCTTCTTCTCATTAGTCTGACTGCCTCGCTTAGCGAGGATACTCCAAAGCAGACTAATTGCTGCATCCCACTCCATATCTTTCCCGGGATCGCGGTCTTCCGGCAAGAGTCGGTGTGCATCTTCCGACTACCAGCTACTGCTGCCGCCTAAGCGGTGCATTCTTGCCTCCCAACCTCCATCTCCCCTTGTTGCCACAACATGCCCACACTTGCCTGCAGCTTTTGGAGAAAATCTGGAGTCTGTAGCTCCTGTAGGCAGCACTTCTGGGTCCCTGTCTGGGCGCCAGATGTTGTCAGAGGTTGGCTGGAGTCAAGACATTACTCAATATGAGGTTAGAATCTTGCTCACTTTATTGCAATTTTAAGGTATTTTTATACACATTCAGGCAAGCCATGCGCCTCATAGCATTTACAGGTTGGCTACAAGGCCACGTTCACGCACCCCTAGCAAGCCCCTTATTGGCTTTATGCAAATATGCACACGTCCAACTTCTCAAGCCTTGTGGTTACCTGCATCCTGCTTAACATCCTCTTTTATACTTGCAACATCTCTCTGCTTCCTCTTTTTCATGGTTTAAGGACACTTCAAGCACACTGGATTGTGCACCTCAGCAGGGCTGTGCATTTCAACATGACCACGCTCTTTTAGCCACTCTTCCACACAGGTTGCCTGCCCAGTCTTAATTCTGACATTTTCCAACTGTTGGTCTGAATACGCAACACTCATATTCTTAGGTTTAAACCTAAGACTTATTTTGTACACAGTGTACCTCAGTGCAGCAGAAAAAAAGGGGTAAAGATGACAGAAGTTAATATAATGTCTTCTCTTTCCACTTGGACACCATTATTAAATAAAAAAATATCTGCTATGGATGCTACTGACAAAAACATTCTCTTGGAACCACACGTCCCATCGGCATTTGCATAAACAGTTGAAAAATCATGTTGTGACTGACGACATTTCTGGCCTAACTTCCCAGCAGCACCCAAAGAAGCCCTTCATCTACCGGAAAAATGAAAATTAATGCTATTACATAACACTAGGTATATCTACTTTGTAAGAAGCTTTATCAGTAGTGTATTAGTTTTAAGTATGCTTGATATAGCTGGCCGCCTTATAAGAGGACGCAATAAATGACTTATACTAGTATAAAATAAATTAATCTTATAACTACTACTTGACAGTAACAGGTAAGGGCAAGAAGCAGTGAATAATGTAGATTAAAGTGATTGAATACTGTGATCCTTTCCATATTCTCCATATGGAGAGCACCTAGAGGAGGGCAACAAGGATGGTGAAGGGTCTGGCGGGGAAGCTGTATGGGCAGTGGCTGAGGGCACTTGGTCTGTTCAGCCTGGAGAAGAGACTGAGCAGAGACCTCATTGTGGTCTTTAACATCCTCACAAGGGGAAGAGGGGGGCAGGCACTCATCTCTTCTCTCTGGTGACCAGTGTCAGGACCTTAGGGAATGGCCTGAAGCTTTGTCAGGGGAAGTTTAGGTTGGATACTAGCAACACGTTTTTCACCCAGAGAGTGGTTGGGCACTGGAGCAGGCTCCCGAGGGAAGTGGTCACAGTACCAAACCTGACAGAGCTCAAGAAGCTTTTGGACAACACCTTCGGGTACATACAGAGCTGCATCCAGCTCTGGGGTCCCAACACATGAAGGACATGGAGCTGTTGGAGCCACTCCAAAAGAGACCACCAAGGTGATGAGATGGATGGAGCACCTCTGCTATGAAGAAAGGCTGAGAGAATTGGGATTCTTCAGCCTGGAACAGAGAAGGCTTTGGGATGACCTAATTGTGGCCTCCCAGTACCTAAAGGGAACCTACAAAAAAGATGAAAAGAGACTATTTACAAGCACCCAAAGTGACAGGACAAAGGGAATGGCTTCAAACTGACAGAAAATAGGTTTAGATTGAGTATTAGGAAGAAATTCTTTACTGTTGAGGGTGGTGAGGTACTGGAACAGATTTCCCTGAGAAACTGTGGATACTGTATCCCTAGACTGTTCAAGGCAAAGCTGGATGCAGCTCTGAGCAACCTGAACTAGTGAAAGGTGTCCATGGCTCATGGCAGGGGGGTAGAACGAGATGACCTTTAAGGTCCCTTCCAGCTCAGGCCATTCTATGATTCTGTTGTACAAATGAAGTAACCTTATGGTGCTGAGATCTCAGCTAACACCCAGGCATCTTCTACAACTTGCTAGTAAAGCCTATTTACTTTAATTTAGTTCTCCCAATGACTCTCAAATTCTCACCGCAATAATCTTCTGAAGATGTTTAGTCAAAAACAGTAACTTCCAAACCTGGCACACCTTTCCAAAAAGCGGATCTCAGAAAAACAAGGCTGATGTCCCGCCCAGATAACACCATTCATTTTTGGGGTGTTCATTTCCTGTTTCAGTCATCTCAGATACTAACTTAAGGACATTATCAACACTTCATACTACGTACACTCACAAATATGTTTTATTCTAATATTTAACTTGTGTCCTGATAATGAATTACATGAGCATTTGCAGAAGAATAAGGATTGTATCTGTGTTTAAGACTGTATTTTGCTGAATCAGGACCCTGAACCTTAATGCAGGTTTTTCTCATTGCTGTGCCAGTTTATTTTATTCAGTACAAAGCCACCAACAACCTCTGAGTTCTTCTGCTCAAGGTCATTTTTAACATTCACAAGCACAGCTTTTTGGCTGTCTGCAGAGCACAGAATTTTTTTTAAAGTGGGTTTCAGAGCAAAGTGATGCCTGGAAACATCTTTAAATAGTGAAAAACACCCTTTAAAGTTGCCTTAATCAGTTGCCTGTTAATAATTCTACTTGGCTACCTTTAATACCATAGGCTCTAATTTCGTCTCCATCTCCGCACCCACCCATATCTGCAAGGTATAAACATGATATAAAATCAGTTTCAACTCCTGCAATCTCAACGTCTAAGCTACACCTCCCACTCTCAGCCTTTGAAGGCATCCAGTACAGACTCAGGTCCTTGAGCTCCTTCCCCTGCTCCACCAGACACAACATTTTCTAAATTTGCACTTAAAAGGGGGGGTAGGGTGGGGAGTTACCTACATCCAACAATAATTGCAATATTTAAAAAAAAAATCCAGAAGTTTGTTTATGGTTTGTTTAGTATGTTTTATAAAGTTAAACACAATTCCCTATTCCTCAGTCATCTTCTTTCATCACCCCAACTAACCTCCTTAAGCTTCTGCATCACTTCTTTCTTCTTATAATTAAGGATGTGGGTTTTAAGGGGGTAATACAAGGAAGAACGCATTTTATTTACACTTCTGATTGTGTTGTATTAAATATTATTAGTATTTTATCAGTACCTGAGTGAAAAAGACGTATCACAAGCCTAGGAAACAGAGACAACAGTATGTTTTTGTAGGTTTTTTAAACAAATATATCAGTCTCTACATCATCACTGAAACGTTACATTGCCAATGTTCACCTTCAAATACTCTTGTTTAAATACTCTTATTTTGTCTGTGCAAATCTCAGTACAAAGCAAGAAGCAGCATACTGATTACAGAAAAAACAGCTAGCCTTGAAAATTGAAGAGATGGAAGTGTCTGGCAGGCAGGCATGTTTTATATACATGTTTTATATATGCTGTACTTCCACATGTGCGCATCTACATTAGACCTGCACACTTCATCCTCGTACCCCAGGCCATTGAGAAGACGGTAAGAAGCTGACAACCAGATAAGCCCAACAGAAGAGTCAATTAT
Source organism: Chaetops frenatus (assembly GCA_013400775.1). Taxonomy (NCBI): domain Eukaryota; kingdom Metazoa; phylum Chordata; class Aves; order Passeriformes; family Picathartidae; genus Chaetops; species Chaetops frenatus. The sequence continues at coordinate 402,799 of VZTR01029882.1, forward strand.
GAATTCCACTTGTAGGGTTCCAGCAATGATCACACCGTAATACTGTTTCTGTGTGTCCAACAAAACAGCTGAAGCCAACAGCAGTCAGCAGCGATTCCTGGTTAAGTGTATTTGCGTACTCAGCTGCCAACAGCACTTCCCTCTCCAAAACAGGCTTCATTAATTCCTAGGTCGTGCAGTGGCTCAGACTCCCTTGCTCTCCAGCTAGCAAGGGTGTCAGAAACGCGCCCACCACAAGTGTTCTCTTGCTGTTTTGTTATTTCACTTCACAACAGTCTCAGTTTAGAATTGCAGGTGTTTTGTGTTACGCTCAAGCCAGAGATTCCCACTTTACTGCACACATCTAAATTTGCAACGTATTTCTTTTCTTTTAGCCTTAGAAATCCAAATGGTTATGAATCTCTATTACCTTTGTAAGTTCCAGACCTCTTGACTATTTCTTAGCATAGAACTCAAAAGTGGTATCAAGTCTCACATTAAAGTTAACAGAAACTTTAAAAGAAGAAAGTGACATTTATCTTGTTCCTAGTCAAGCCATAAGCTTAAGTAAGGACCACTTCTTCACTGTCTTAAGAACCAGTAGTGTTTTAAAACAAACAACAGTAGAAATAAGGAAAAGTAATGGAAAGAAAGTTCTTAGGCAATTATCCTGAACTGCTCTCCTCCCTTTCTCAGAAACACTAGAGAGATCGTTTTAGAAACAAAGCCTCTGATCTGTCTTGTAGCAAACATAACCCCTCAGCCCAAACACAATGCCTCTATAAAACAAATACACAACAGCTTCACATTCTCAGGAATTTTTCTAACTACAGCAGGTCTTGCCGAACTACTGGCTTAGGAAAATTCAGAGCACACTAGAACTGTTCTGCTTTTTCAGAAGACGCATTAGGTTTCTGTTCAGCTCATACCACAAACCTAAGTCCAGTTTCTCAAGGTGTGCAATGGTTCATTCAAGTTTGTCTAATTCTTAGTATTTTGCCAGTAGTACAATTGTAACCACCACCACCCCCAGGCTGGCTGATTTAAAGAATCAGAAATATGAAGCTTTCACAACTTTTTTAAATGCACCCCAAGATTTCAAAACATTTACAAAACCTCTGTCACTTTTCAATTATTTTCATTTACAGATGACTAACATCACTTACTATGTCTGGGCCAAACAGACATAAAACACATTCTTCAAGAGGCATAAATCTACATAAAAACACAGATTTGCCAAATTAAAATACTGGGAGAACAACTATTTACCTCAAACAAAAACAAAAAGCAACTTAAAATAATTTGTCAGCTTTCCAAACTTTCATGAACATCACAAAAATGGTTTGCATTATTAGAAATGTACATAATGTACATGATCATAAAAAACCAACATCATTCCATTGTTTCATCTTTCCTGCTGAACAAGTGAAGCACTGTTGAGAAACCAGGGAAAAGCACAAAATGAAGCACTGGGAGATGGCAAACTGAGTACTAATTTGAAAAAGATGAAGATGGAACATTACTACTCTAAGTATAACTTACATAATTTATAAAATAGTTGTATAGATAAATATCAGATGTCCTCTTACAGGTTGTCTCAACTTTCTGTGGTTAATGGATCAGCCATAATAGGGAGAGAATTGACAAAAAACTCTAAACCTTTCTTCCTTGCTATGGTTTATGTGTTAGTACTAACAAACATCAAACAAAGCATCAACAGCAGAAAAAATAAAAGGATCCAGTTTATTTGCTCACTAGAGCAAAATAAACATGATAGTACTCTGCAAAAGCAAAAGATGACCAACAAAAACAACTGTACATAGAGTTCAACTACATAGACAGCTCTGTGTTGTGTATGCCCACATCACCCAAAGGATCTCCCATGCTCATGAGGCAGCCTTCTCCCCTCATCTGTCACACTGACAACTGGCAAGTAAAAAAAGAGAAAAGAAATATATATGGGAAGAACCTAATGGAAAAATTTCCTTCCCCTAATTCTTTTCTTATGTATGAAGTTTTCCACAGCAAATATTCCACAATTTGGCTGTGGAATATTCATGCTCACTACCACCTGACATCAAGGTTCATTTCTCTGTGAAAGCGTCTCCAAAGGATAATAAAGCAAAAAGCCTGAATACTTGCAAGAAGCATGTAATAATGTGGAGAAGCAGTAGAGATTACTCCCGCCCTAAGCAAAGGGAATAAATAGATGATCGTGGAAAACTACTGAGATCTTCCAAAAGCCTGCTACTTAAGAACACTTAGGAATAACCTGGTCTTTCAACGTAACATCTATCAACATCTAACATACATCTTTCAAGTCAAGCTCAGTTTTGTTCTTTTTTTTTTTTTTTTTTTTTTTCTTTTTTTTTTTTTGCAATCCAAACTGGAAATGCCTGAGCTACAGCCTGCTGGCCAGGTCCAATGATCCAATGCACTGCAAAAATCCATCTGGCCAGCTGCCCACTCCTTGCTGTCCTCCCCAATGGCTAATTAGATATAGGAAGGAAGCAGGCAAGGGCTCGGGGAATTACCCTCACATCTGATTTCCCACTGCTATGTTTCATAAGGACCTGCAGCCTCTGCTCTATCAAAAAACAGGGCGGAAATCATCACGTGTAGTGATGGTGCTCGTGTAACTCCAAATGCCTGTTAATAAACAGGAATTTTGCTCCATGTGTGCTAGCACTACCAGCCCTGTGTCAGCACAACTGTGTGTTGCCCACACATTTCTGTTACAACACACCTTGTACACAGCCTACCTCAGCTATCCACACCTCTACACACACACACTGTCACCTGCAGTCCACACCCTGCACCACCAGTGCAGCTCCCTGGAAAAGCTGGACTCTAGTCCTCCAAACCAACAGGTTTTACACCAATCCAGGCAAGAAACGTCTTCAACTGGGGTGAGTTTCTTTCAAAACAGGCCCAGCACACAGAGGAAGGCTCTCTGTGCTCCTTGAGTAACATTTAGCTCTAAGTTGAGAGAGACTGCTAGCTGCCACCACAACTCCATCAGGACATGCATACTAATGCTCTTGGACTGCTGCCATATCATCCATATATGCTTTATTACAGCTCATCTCCTTAATGTGCAAGACATTTATCTTTGATTCTTTCAAAATGAGAAAGAAAAAAAAAATCCTGATACTGTAGAACTGGTTTTAGTACTGTTCAGATTGTTTAAACTGGGTCACTGCAAGCTCTTCAAGCAGATGTTTCTTTGTCACCATGTACAAGTAACAGCACCAAGTTATCGTTCGCCTTATTAACAAACTTTTCTGAATTTTAAAGGCTAGAATTCTTAATAATGATAAGGTAAGCTTTTACCCACAGTTTTTCCATTTGTCAGCAGAAAATTTCAACAGTAAAAATACAGAAATAGCAGGTTAATCACATGAATCAACCCACCAGCCTCAACACTAGTCAGTCATGGGCAGCGGGGACGACAGATGGGTGATGGGACAAACACAGAACTTGCAAAATTGAGTCCACAAATTCAAAGGCAGATCAATGACCGTGACTGACACTGAAAAATAAGTAGATCTCGAAGACACCAACCAACCACCCTCAGAAATATAAAGCTCTTCCTATTCCTTACGTACACAGTGAGATCAAGGAGTGTAACTGAGAAACAGCATCATTTCAACAGCAATTCAGGCTTACCGATACCTGCTTTTGGAACAAAGGTACTGGACTAGATCATGTTATTTTAAAATAGTGAAACCCTTTCCCAATATGGTTTTATTTTGAGGATGAATTGTATGACATGCCCTGCAAAAACATGACTTGTCCTAGAAACCTGAGAATTAGTGGTGTGCAAAAAGAAGAAAATAAACAAAACCGACACAGTTGAAAGGCATACTTAAATTAACTTAACCAGTTATTCATAAGAATTTACCAATCCACATGAAAACAGGATTTACTGGTTTTTCATGATAAAGAACCTTCTCTGTTCCTGCTCGCCATGCAGTTTGTTGCCAAAAAATGTAGAGCACAAAACATCCCCACACGCTCTTTAAAAAAAATTTAGAAGTTTAACAAGCAATGATTACAACTTGCTGAACTCAGTAATGTCCCTGTAAAAGATTTTAGCCAGATGTGAGACATCTCAGCTCTAGTTCTGTGGATGTAAACAAAAACACTGAGTAGACAGTCTTCTACTTTGAAAACTGGATTCATCTAAGAAAGAAAATGTTCTTGGCAGTTGTTCACTTGAGAGGGAAGCTATGCCAGATGATGAAGCTGCTTCCCATGGAGACTGGCAGGTAAGAGGTGAGCCCTGGGATCTGCTGGTCCATCCTCCAGAGCAGCCACAAGTACAGCTGAGCATCAGGGCTACTCCTTTGTGTCATAACAGCCAAAGAGAACAGCAGAAAGCGAACTGCAGAGTTACAGTTCTCCATCTAGTTTTGTCTCACGTAACAGAACTTTTGCAATAGGCATACATAGTCGCAAAACCTCCAAAGAAACTCAAGATTTTTGCGATGTCAAAGCTAGCTTTTCACCACCACATTTTTCTGGTTTTTTTAATTCCCACAGGTTTATGGAAGAAACTTACTCTAGGAGAAGGTAAGAGGGAGAGTATATTTTAAATAGTCCATACTGAATAAATTTTAAAAAACCGCGGATGGATACAGCTGTTGAGGGCAAAAGAGAAAAATTATTGGTTCTCCTTTATGGTCTCAAGAAGGATTAAATGTCAACAAAAGACAAAAAAGGTGATAGTGACCTCAGATGTTTGTAATGAAGAGGTTAAAGGATCCAGACTGATTACTCATCAAGAAAGAAGACATTCCAAAATAACAGATTTTTGAAGTAGTGATTTAAAACATTAAATAGATCAGTCCTTCAGAAGTATTTAATGCTAAGGGTGGCAAAATGAATTTCTGCAGGTGGTTACTGAAACAGAACATTTCTACAAGTTCAAGAAAGACCAAAATTAGTTTCCAAGTTAATGATGGCACAGCAGCTTCAAATACAGTCACTTCACTTTTTGTTCAGGCAAGGTAAATCTTATTATTACGTGCCATCATTTTAGTGCACCTTCTAGGTCTTTAATATTGTACACCATTTGCCTTTTTTAATAAAGTAGGTTGTACATCCATTTCATTAAGATGTAACAGTGATTAATCTGAAGTAGGAAACACTGACACCATACCAAATGTGCAGCACTCATACATGGGTCAGACTGGCCTTCCTAAAAATCATATTTTATACGGATTCAGGCCACCCCAGACCTCAGATATGAGTGAAAGGCATTGTGCAAAGGATGAGCCCTGGTAATACAGCTCCCTCAAGCTGAATCCCACATACCCAGCCAAGTCTGACATCTTTCCCACCTCATTTCCCCTCCCTCTGTTACACAAGAAGAATCATTACACAGTCCAAGGCTGTGAGACTATTTCAGCATTAATCTGAGCCTGCAAGACAACGTGAACACAAACATCCAGGGCTACACTGAGCTTGGGTACTGTCAGAAGTTTGTACTAAACTCTCAAAACATTTGATGTTGCTTCTATCATTTTTCAAGACCTGACTGAAGAGTAAATCTCTTTGAATAAGCCTTGAAAGAGACGCAGAGGATATACAGCAAAGTAAACACTGCTTAGGGATAAGGCATAAAGAAATAAAAAAAAATTAAAAGAAACAAAAAACCCAACAAAAAGGCACCCAACCCATACTTAAAAGGAAAGAAAGGCAAGGATTCAGAGAAAGAACCCCAAAACCCCAAAAAAACCAATCCAGACAAAAAACATTAAGACAGCACATCACCCCAAACAAACAAAATAGGCAGTAATAAAATGAAAAGCAAAGAGATTAAGAAGCAAAAAAGTAAATCAGATTTACGCCAGATACTTTTGGTCAGCCATGTCACATTATTTCCTACATTTCAATCAGCACGCACACACTCACCCAAATATCTGTATCTTAAGCCACATCAGCTTGGTTTTGCTACTCAGCTCCAAATGACATCCTTGTCCTTCCCAGAACTGAGAGACTTTGTTAGGGTTTGGTTATACATCCTGGCTCATCACCCTGTGCACTTTTTGGAGATACACAGAGGGCACTTTCTCTCAGACCTGTCCAACCTCCCCAGCAGCATCTTCTTCAAACCCTTCCAAGTCAGTGCCTGGGTTGCTCACAGCCCCAGCACAAGAGCAATTCCTCAATGGCTGAAGGTCAGAAAACACACATAAGGACAGGGAGAAGACTTGTGGAGGGCAGGGGAGCAGGAAACAGGGAAAAAAATGCTGCAAGAATAAAAGGACAGGAAAAAATAGCGTGGTGTTTCCAAATATGAAGTGCCAATTAGGAATAAAAAAAGTGAGAACCACCTCTATAAAAATATAACTTTAGGCTTTAAAATACATTAAAGATGAAGAATCAGCCTTACTAGTCAATTAGCTATAGCTTTGCTGGGTATGAATTCAGCTGCTAGTATTGCCTGAGCTTTCTCCACCCCCGCCCTCCCCCAATCACTGTTTCATTGTGAAAGAATTTAATTATTATTTTCATTACCCGATGCATGCCTTATAAAATGAGCCTGCACAGAGACAATGAGCACTTCAAGAAAATAGGTATAATAATGAGAATGATATGTTTACATTTTTCTGCAATAAAAATGAAGACATTCTCAACAAGGCTACTTTATAAAATATACTTGAATAAAACAATTCATAATAGTCGTAACACTAAATGTGACACTTCTCTTCTTAAAAAAGAAGATTTAGTCCAGTGCCTTGAATTTTAATACAACTTAATATCAAATTAAAATAGGGGTTTTATTAACTTCTGTATCAAAAACTTCCACAAAAATTTAACTTGAACACATTTCACAATGAAAGAATATTAAAGCCTTTCTGTTTTGTTCTTAAAAAACAAACAAACAAAAAAAACTGTTCCAGAGACATCAATTATACTGCATATCCAGTAAGAAAGAATACTGCATATAATATGCTGGTATTCCAAATAAACCACAAAAAAATTCAAGAGGAAAAAAAAATCGTTTTCAAATGAAATACATATACATGTGTTTACTTATTTAGGAGTTTTGCAGCATAAACAAAAATCCCAGAGCCATGAAGCTACAAAAACACACTCGTATGGATATAATAGAAACAACACAATGGTAACATCTGCATATTACTTACAGTCCAAAATTACTGACCTAGTAACAAAACCTGAGTTCTTGAGCTTTATGTGACCCTATTTAACAACACAGGGCAACCCTCCAGTTTCACCCAGGAACCAGGTTCAATAAATCACTTGCTGCTCATGGCCCACCAAGCACGTGCTGGGTGATTTAGAGGTAAGCACCAGGGCTGTCACCAGCAGGCACCCCCTGCTCTCAGTGACAGTGTCCCCGTGGAGCTCACCCTGTGACCACCTGTCACATCCACTCACTCTCACCTGTAAATCACTCACTGCAAAGGGGGGGACATTCAACAAGCCACTACTTGCAGCTCCTGGAAGGCTCCCTCTGCCCCAGAGCTGCAGTGACAGTCCACGTGCAGTCGTATCTCGCCAGGACTGTGCCTCCTAGCTGGGACCCACCCCTGGTGTTCATGGGCACAGAAGGACAAGGAGCCACCATGGGTTGGCTCCTGCTGCCCGTGCAGAGGTGGCACAAGGGCGATGCCCTCGCAGTGCCTCAGCATGAATCGCTGGCCCTCCTCCCTGGCCAGACCTCTGGAGGCCCTGGAATGCCAGCTTCCATTCTGGAAAGGTGTTGAGCCTTTACTCAAGTAGGATGGAGGGCATCTGACACTTAACCACAAGCCATAATAACAGAGCAGCCCTCTCTTCCCATTCTTAGATGTGGATGCCAAGCCAGGATTCACTTGACCAAATGAAGATGTTTACAGTGTAGGTGTCTGTATCTGAACAGGTCATGTTGGTCTCCCTTTACAGCCTGTGGGAAGAACCAGGCTCTTTGACTGAACTCCTCCCACAGAACATGTCAAAAGGAGGTCAAATGAATCACAGCCTACAAGTCACTGCTTCTGCTCCCTGCCTCAAAGGAGTTCTCCAAGATTCCTGTTTCTCTTTGTTGGAGAAGAAACCTTTAGGATCTTCTCTCCACTTCCACTCAAGAGTTAGACCTTAATAACACAGGTGAGACAAATTCCACACTGTCCTAGCACCAGCTTAATCCTCCTGGTTCAAAAATGAGTAACAGAGCACTGACTGTGTAAGTTCCCAGCATTCCCCACACAACACAGTGCTCCTGGATAACACCAGTCCTTCACATAACTGCTTTTAGTTACATGACACCAATTAGTGTGTTTATTTCAACATTATTTGCCAGCTTGCACTTATTCCCTCAGTACTTTTCCTCTCAAATGTCACAAGAATTGCCTGACTCTGGGTAGTAACTCTTCTCATTAGCACAGAAACTTCCTCTTTGTTGCCAGTCTTCGAAAAAGACTTACCAAAATATCTCTTTAGGTGTGACCTATATATTTTCTTCTACTTCATTTCCTCAAGTTCTCAATTTCTTAAACTCTTTTTCTTTTGTTCTACACTTAATAATATTGTCCAATATCTGCTGAAACCTGTGAATCTTCATTTGACTCTGAAACAAGCCACCTGCTCAGGTTTATCACCTCTATTATCTCTTATTTTTGCTTGTAGAGTCCTCATTTTTATTAGCTAGACAAAACTAAAGCAATGAATAGTCTCAGGTTCCCTAATTCTATTTCTGATTTATTTCCTCATCTTTCATAGAAACAAATAACTTTTTTTTCCCCCCTTACTTCTAACCTCTAATTCCTCTTCTTTCTTCTCCTAAACCATATTCCCAAAGCTCTCCAGAATCCAGACTGGCAGGAAAAGGGTTAAAATGTGTTCAGGAAAGGGAGGTAGGTAATTTATTTTCTATCCTGTCCAAAGAAGACATGGCAAGCTGATCCTGTAAGGCCAGGCAGTCTCTCACCTGAGCAAAAAGAGACATGATATTGATGTACTGTTATAAACTGGTTAAACTCTAAACTAACAAGTCTTAGCTGCTTAAACCTTAAGATGAAATTTATCTCCCCTCCTCCTTCCTCATATCCTTCTATAACCAGAGTCATCTTGGTTGGCTGTTGGCCAACAAACCTTCAGACATCTCACAGCAGTTGTAGAACAGAGCTTTTCCAGGCCAAAGTTATGACTGTATTTACACTCCGACAGTTCGTCGCTCCAGCTCTGGCACGCAGTTGCCATGCAGCACTCCAGACAAAATCCTTCCTCCTCAAAACTGCTTTTGATCCTGAACATTTTGTTTCAACAAACTGATCAACCTTATCAGAAATGGCACAGCTAAGAAAAAAGCACCAAACACCTTCCCCTAGGACAAAGTGGGCCCTATTACAGCCTGTTCAGCTGTGAAATCTGGGGATGCTGCTTTAAGCTTAAAGCACCTGGAGAAGGTTTTCATGGTTTGACAAATCCCTCCCAGCAGGAAGGAAGCTTTCCATGCCTGGCCGAAGAGTCTTCTACAAGGCTGAAAGAAAACAGCACTCATCTAAATTTAACTGGCCATACCTTCAAACTGGTCTGTGTGAGGAAACGTCTTTTGCTTTCATGCAGAACATTCAATTAAATTCTCTCAGAGTTCTTACATACTAAGGCATGCATGCTATTTTTTCCTTTCACATATATTTTACTTATCTTCCCACATGGCTCAGACTGGAAAAAAATCTTGGTGTAGTGATCCTAAACTCACATTAACCTGCCTTTCTTCAGGGGCAAAGGATAACAGGAGAAGCACTGAGCCATTCCTCCTCTCCATAGGCAAAGAAATAAGATAGGCCTGGCCCTGAGCCCGCCCAGAGAGCCGACTCCACCAGACCAGGTTGGGAGCACATTCCACAGGCAGAAGTGCTTCTCAAAGAACTTCCTGCCAATGGCTACTTGACATTAAAAACTAGGATGATCTAGGTCAAGTATCCCAGTTGACATTAATTGCTATGTTGGATCAAGAAGGAAAAAAAAAAAAAAAAAAAAGCCAGGCAGCCTCTCAGCCGGAGCTCAAGTCACATTAGGCTTGAAAGTAAGCGAGGCCAAAACCTTGAATTGTACCCAGAAGCCAAAAGGAAGCCAAGCAGCTGCTGAAGAGCTGCCCAAGCGTGTTCCTACGGCTCCTGCCCTCCCTGCGTGCAGCTGCCAGCCCAAGCTGGGGAGCACTGACCAAGGACCAGCCATTCCCTGGCCTGACAGGGAGGTCACAGAGCCACAGACAGCCCCTGGAACATGGCCCCTCTCCTGAGTGCATGTCCTCATGCAGGAGGCTGGGGCCTGCTGGCTGTGCCTACCCCAGAAAAGCAGCAAGTTACAAAACACCTAGATAAAAGGACAGGCAAAATGCTCCCGGCTGGTAAACTACAGCAGCACCTGCCCTTAGGGCTTTATCTCTGTTTGCTGCTTCTTTTATCTCTGCGGACTCTGAAGGTAAAGCATGTGCCATGGCCAACTGGAAAGGAAAGACTACCTGGAAAAGCAAGTCATCATCTGACTGACCAGAGCACAAGACCAGGTGACTCTCAGTTACCCCAGAAAATCCAATGCCAGGGAGGTCAGGTTCTGGAACAACTGCTACCATGTGAAAGGTATCTCCTTCCACATATTCTTCCAATTATTTCCAAAAATGTCTTACAGTAGATGAAGACAATTTTCAGGTGCATAATGAGTTCATGACAAGAAGACACAACTCCATGAGCCCTTTCAATTAACATAGCTACAGCTGAAACAGAAGACAACTATGGGCTCATATTACTTATACACACACCTTGACCAAGGCAGCCCTTTATACAACAGGCATAAAAGGAACAAATTAATTTTTAAAGAGCAAAAGATGAATATATATAGCTGTACTCCATAACTCATAGCAGGTTTCCAGATTGTAATCAATATTTTCTTTTGCATTTAAGAACTGCTGAATCTTAATGCTTTTTAGATGTCCAAGTGCCAGAAAGAATAATTTTATTATCCATAACTGTATGTGATTAGACTCTGACTGTAGTTTTGAAGTTCTCTGCAAAGCCAATATGGGTTAAGTGCCCATCTGTATTGTTATAAAACTTCTTTACAGCGCTGTAATACAATACTCAAGCAGCAGACCCTGAGCTAATAGTTAGCAGACAACCTGATAACCTCATGTAGACCTAAACACAGCTGGAAAACCTAAAGTCCACAGCAAGTCCAACAATATTTGTATTATTTTATTCAAAAGTTTAAAAATACAGGTGTCAAAATAACTTCTCAAAGCAGGAACAATATTTGGGAAAAGTAACTTATCAGTCAATTGAACTATTAAACAATTACAGCACGTGCAGTTCGATAGACCATTGACAGCTTATTTAGTCCAATGACAATGTAAAAAGGCTTTCTTTCTCCCATGTACAAGCTCTTCAGCCAGTAAAGATAACTAGCACTTTGTCCAGATTTTCCAAATAACAGTCTGGGACCAAGTATAAAACTGTGTCAAGGATAATTCTCGAATAACATAGCCAGTGCCATTTAAAAATAAATAATCAAAATCAAATAAACAACAGCATCAACAACACAACCTTAACATAAAACATACAATCTAAAAAATATTTACTTCAGAAGTTGGGATGGTTTTTCTGCTTTATAGATCAGATCCAGCTAGGACATAAAATGTTCAAATATGATGACAGTCAAAATTAACCCTAAAAGTCCTTGTAGGAAGAAGTGCATAGCATTTCCCCATGTGAGCCAACAGGAAGCACCACAGTCTAGGAGAAAGTCTGGTGACTCCCAGCAATTACAGACTAGAGCAGATCTTTCCCATGCCCGTTTGGACATCAGGAAAAGGTTGCTCACTGAGAGGACAGTCAGTCAGTGGAACAGGCTCCCCAGGGAAGCAGTCAGGGCATCAAGCCTGCCAGAGTTCAAGGAGCCTCTGGATGACACTCTCAGTAGTCATGAGGTTTAGTGTTAGGTAGCCCTGTGAGGAGCAGGGACTTGGACTCAAGGAGCCTTATGGATCCATTCCAAATCAAGATGGTCTATGACTTTATATACATATTTTCAGTCATCAAAATATTGATAAACTGTTAAGACTTTTCAAAAGGCGCCTTTTTTTTTTTTTTTTTTGCAAATATCCAATCATGCCTTTTCTACTCTTTCATTAGCAGAAGGATGTCAATACTTTGTGGTAAGTCTCCAGCAGTCTTCAAAGCAAAGCTCTCTAACACCATGTATTGAACAGGGGTTACCTACAGAAATTCCTGATGCAGACAACTGATCAGCTCCACAGATTAAAGAGTGGAATGAGTGGTCTTCATAAATTCTTTTTTGTTTGTTTTTGTGAGTTGTTTTTCTTTGTTTGAATTAGTGTCAATTACCGAATGCATTCAGAAGTTACTGTAGCAATATTTGCCTTTTCATACAATACTAGGCTAGGATAGTCACTTATTAACCAAGGAAGAGTTGTATTTTACAAAGAAAGAATGTAAAACATATGAGTCAGGGCTTGTGTTTTAATAAAACTTCCTTCAGCAAAACTGGAGCAGAGTATCTCATAAACCTGATTCAGAAACATCCTCTACTTAAAAACCCAATTATGTGTTTTCTTTACTTTGGAGAAGTGCTAAAAATAAATAAAACTGGAAAAGGAAGACAAAATAGAGTAGGGGGATGGGGGGGAACCCCAGAAAGCTTTCAACACTGACACAGTCTCTCAGAAGGAAAGAGTCATCTTTTTGTTCAGAGAATCACCTAACAAATGTTACTCATCTTGTTTATTAACTTTTTTTTAACCCATCTCTTGCTGCTGTTCTTGATTACCAGCAGGGAGACTCAGGTGAGCCTACTGAGGAGGGAGGCAGTGATAAAATATATAAAAATCATCACTTGCAGTCTTCTGCTTTCTTTTACTTCCACTCATGCTCTCGTGGAAAGCTCTCCTTAGATATCCTCCACCTCTCCCAACTCTGATCAGAAACACCACTCTACTTCCTCATCCTGCAGCAGGCTCAGGAAATGAAGATGGCACAAACATTTATGCTTTTAATATGACAAATAACTGCACCTCTTTAAAACTGTTCCCATGAGGGCAATACCACAGCCCATGCCTGTACCAGTGAAGTGGCAGGACAAACTGAGCTGTAACATCAGTCTGTGTGCTTTGTCTTTATGTGTGAGGAGTCACTCTTGCTACTGTCTTGTATTTCTGCATCTAATGGAGTGAATATGCCCAAGCTTTCCCTCACAAGTGCAATGCCAGCCTTTGTGCAAGCAAAATCTCTCATTATTTGACAGTGATTTAAACTAAAAATTCCTTAGTGGGGGTTAGAAAACTGCCACGGGTAACACTGAGTCCTGACTGTATCATTGATTCACACAGGTAGCAGAGCTTCTGCCTCCATAGGATGAGCTCAAGTAAGAGAGGTACTTTAATTTCTCAGACTAAAGCACAGGTGCCTTCTAATCTCCAAGTTTAGCAAGAAGAGACATAAACCTAAAAACCAAAACAAGAGGGTTTTGCTCTATTTGTTTCTGAATAAAGACTGTCTGGTGAGAGGGTTACCTGTTGTCTTACCTGGCCTTAGTTTTTTAATCCCTGTCTGCTTCTAAGGTTAATCACATGCAATGTACTGCCAGGAAGATGTTAATGTTCCTGTTAGGTCTATGCAAACATCCTTTTCCAGTATTCTATTGTTAAATAATGCCTCTATGCAACTACAAGCTGGTGTTTGTTAGTGCTAGACTGAAGTAATGCTGGCATAAGCCTGTGGGACCTAGGATGGCTCTCTTGGTACAGACTTCCCTTCTGGATGCTCTGGCCAACTTAATAGCCCACACATTTTAGCCTGTCAAATTTTAACAGTCCCATTCTTCCCTGTTTTAGTGTGTGTGCATGTGGTTTTCTGCTCCAAAACACAGTGGAGAGCTATTTCCAGCCACCATTTCTGTGCTCCTGTGTTACAAAACAATCATTAGCATAGGAAATGAAAACCACAGTCAGACTTGGGGGGTGGAATCACTTGTTCCCTCGCTCCTTCCAGCAAAAGAAAACAACAATAACCAAACCAGTAACTCACAGAAGACCCTACAGTTTCACCAATTTTCACGCTAAGCTCCCCCTGGAATCAGTGCATGGTGTGGGGTTCAGGGACTGACTACTCCTTGGAAAAGGCACATTTGCTGCAATATAGCTATTAAAAGGAACAACTAAAATAAATTTTAGTTAGCATATTAGAAACAGTGTTGACCGATCACCAACTCAACCTTTACCTCTAAAAAAGTGCTCACTTTGTACAGGCAGTAGGGCTATTTCCCCTAAATTTAGGTGTGTTCCATTTAAGCCTGATGTTCTCTCACACTCAGTGTCAAAGCTTACAAGAGCAGGAAGCACGGAAAGCAAACCAGGACAGGTTTCTCTCAAAAACAGAATAAATATTTTTAAGCATCAGAAACATGCAATTTGGCATACTGAAAGAGATGCAAGCAGCTATCCCTTTAAAAAAACCTCTTTTAGGAACAAAATATTTTATGTTCCCTCTCTCATAGCTGTATGTTCACATGCTCTAATCTATTTTTAGAATGTCCTTCCAAGATTAATTTTTAAACTTGAGTCTGGACACTTTTCACCCTCTCTCTGCCCAGATATCCCAGTTGAGTCTGTTCCACTACTGGAGGCTGCAAGGACATGGAAGTCAGCCTGCCACAGCTTTGCAACCCACCCTTTCCCACTAAAAGCAGGAAAAAACAACACAAGGATAGAGAGCCTGTAGAGAGAACAGGGCACAGCACTCACAGGGCAAGAGCTGTAACTTCCTACAGCAGACATGCTATTACATGTACTTTCTGTCACAGTAGATGATGACTTAAAGCTATCTCATTAAATGCTGCAAGGCTCAAAAAGAGGGAAAAAGAACCAGCTGTTCCCCAACTTTCAAGAAAGGAGTATAAATCAGCATACCTGCCTTGATCCATAAAGTAGCCAGCTCAGACTTAGGCTTGACTGTATCTCTCTAAAAGAATGAGCCCACCTTAGACTTTACAGGATAAATACATAACTAAACCTTCTGGCAGTTCTCTTTAGCAGATATAATTCTAGAGCTTTAGCTATGCTAGCTCACAAATGTGACAATTTCAACCCAAGTCTGTTCATATGCTTTTATTTAGAAGAGTCTTGTACCTGAAAGTCTGTATTCATCACAAATCTTTTGAATGGAAACAGATTCCAGACAACCACTGATGGCAGGGTGAACTATTTAAGGAGTAGTAAGCTGCTCTAGACAAAGCCAGATCTTCCCATTCCACTTAAAAACAGCTGGGAAAAAACAATGTAATGGTGATTAAAAGGAGTGGCTGTGGGGGGAAGGAATTTAACAGATACTTTCCATAAGATGCTCAATGAGCAATTTCTGTGGACTAGAATTTAACCCGACATTAGTTCAGACTTCTGTTATTTACGTGTGTAGTTCCAAGGCGTGGTAAACAGCAATGTAAACTGAGAGGAAGCTGTGCCCACAGACCACAGCGTATCAAAATATCGAGTGCTGGCCAAAGTCTCCCAGCCATGCCATGGTCACTGAACTCCTCAAACAAACCCCTTTTGCATTTCCAGACAAAAGCGTGTTCTCCACATTCCACATGAGCAATCTACAAAGACTAAAGAGCACACACGAGGTAACCAAGGAGAGCTAATAAAAGCACAAATATTGAACCTTTTTCTTCTCTTCTGTGATCTCATTTTAGTAATTACCAAATATTTCTACATATCTTAAGAGGCTCACTTGTAAATAATGAATACAGGCACACAGCAGCTCACGTACAGGGAGTCAGAACTCAGGAAAGTGAGTTTATGAATTATGTTTACACATTTTTAATATTGTCTAATGATTAAATCAAAAAGGAAAATAGTAAGGATATTTGCCCTTATCTTAATTAGCACGGCTGTTTATGCAGGCTGAAAGGTAAGCATGTGTTTGTTTCTCCATCTCATTTTTATGTATTACAACTGAAGAGCATTGCATTATTTACACTCTTGAAATCATAAGAAGCCTCCAAAGAATTTTTGCTGAAATGATACTTAAAATTTTCACATTTGATCCATACAAGAAAGACCTATTTTACTGAGAAAGAATAAGGCTGTCACTTACCAGAAAAATTAAAAAGCATGCAAAATAAACACAATTTATACCCTTCCCAATCTTCTATTAATACATTTTTCCCCCTGAAATTTCTACAAGTAATCTCATCACAACAAGTTCAATTATATCATAATTGAGTCTTTTGGCCTAATTCTTCCAAACAAGAATGTATGAGGTCATTTGATAGATATCTTAACAACAGAGTCTAGATTGGGATTGAAAACCAACCAACAAAACTCAGCCTCAAAACTGACAACACCTAAAAAGTTGATCACAGTAGGTGCTTCATCCCAGAGAGATGGAAGGGGTTCAGGAACTGTAGAAATGGTTCCCATCCACATCTTCCCTCTCATTCTTAGAAGTATTTGCTGTTGCCAATATCACCAGCTCTCCTATACCTGTTGTTACATGCCCTTTCACATATTCTTTCTCCTATCTATGTGATATCTGCAATATTCAGAAATATTGCAGTATCTCAAGTTGCCTTCCTGAATTGTTTAAACAACCACTGCTATTTCTGCAATGCAGGACTTCCTGCCAGAGTTTTCTGAATTCTGAAGATGAT
>VZTR01029882.1:444157-497373 GCA_013400775.1 Chaetops frenatus
TTTTTTTTTTTTAAATTTGTGGGATAAACTGTATGGCCCAGACACTCCAAAAGAGAATACTTTCCCTCCTATTGCACAGCTGTTCTCTTCTGAGTTTTCATTCTTTCCCCTGTCTCTTCTCTGAGAGTTGAAATATCACTGAACATTTTCATTGACATTTTCTGATCCTGCTAGAATGCTTCTGGTAGAAAGAAAATCTATAAACCAGAAAATAAAAAGTAACCTATTGAATTTTCTTAAAATTCTTGAAAATTGATAAAAGAATCATTATTTGCAGAATCTGTCATCCTATTATTAGGTTTAATTGTCTTTTTATTGTCGCTTCTGGGCTTAAATGAACAAATAGTAGCAATAAGTATTATTTAGTTGCTCAGATCCAGAAGAAAGCAAGAAGTGCCACAACACGCAATAATTCTGTTTGAGTTGGTACACAACATAAAGAATAAAATCCCTCGAAGAATTTCTATGTTATTTTACATCCCCAGAAACCAGCATCACCAAAAGACATAAGGGATTTGCTTTTGACTTCAGTGAGTATGGAAACAGATTTTATATTTTGGGTGGGGTTTCCACTACTTAAAATTTTCAGCAGGACAGCAAAGAGATGTAACCTTCTCCTAAAGACAGGCTCTCATAGCCCAGCTACTCTCATTTTGCTAGATCTTAATGTTCTTCTTGAATGCCTGAGGAGCTTTATCTTCCTGTTTGGCACAGTTCTAAATTGGCTTAAATCATATTTATCCAACATTTACCTGCATTATATTTTCAAGGGTAATTTGTGTCCTTCTCCTAGAGCATTTATTTTTTGTGCTCTGTAGGGTTCCACTCTGGCCCTGTTCTTACTCAGCAATCTGAAGCTGCCTGTGAGCAGTGTTGGTCATTGGCACAATGCTGGATTTCATTTCTGTGCCGACCAGGCACAGATATTGTCAACCAAACCAGCAATTTCAGACGAGGCTATTACCATATTGACAAGCTGGTAAGCATAAAAGCCTCTACAAGCATCAATTTTCTTCAGTTAAAATCAGAGAAAAACCCTGAGCTGTTTGTGGCTGGCTCTTGCTATCAACCCAAACCCACTTGAACTTCTAAACCAGCTTTAAAATTCAGCGTAGGTTCATTGGTTAAAAATCCTATGTGTTTTATGATTTCAAGCTCTTCTTTCAGTGTTGCAGTCAAAAGATTAAGGCTTCTTATTATTAGTTGAACTAAATGTGCTTTGGTTATTGCTCACTCATGCTTTCATGTTCCCTAGGCTAGATTATTTTAATGCTCAGCTTGTTGATCTGCCGAGGAGGCCGATTATCAAATTTTGTCTTTTGTAGCAAGTGCTGTTTTCAGGGCAAGTATTGTACAGAGTGATGCATGTTTCATACCTGCTGTTCTCTCACAGTGGCTAATAACACACCACAAAATCTATTTAAGCCATTACTGCTCTTGTACTACCAACTTTTGTCATGAATTGTGACTTATTATAAGAGATATTTGTCAGGAGACTGATTCTACCAGGTTAAGGTAATGGAAGCTTTATCACTGACTTCAGACAAAAAAAAAAAAAAAAAAAAAGAGATGTAAACCCACATATTGTCTACTCCTGTTCTCAAAGCTATTGCATGGAAACTGGGTGGTGGATTTCTGCTTCTATCCTGTACATATTTCAGCAAGTGTTGGTGTATCCCAGCTGGCAGATTCAGAAGCACTTTTCAGCTCCTGAATGCTGGTGCTTGTGCATTATCGCTGTAAATTGAAATAAAACCAGCTACAGGCACTGTTTCTCTGCAAACTCTGATTTTCTTCTAAAGGAAGACTTCTCATGTGTCATCACCCTTCTGCCAGGCTGATCAGAGGTCTAGGACTGACAGAGGCAGTCTGGGCTGCTCTGCCTGGTGATGGCCTGAGTATGCTCACTATTTGCATTGTTTTCTGAGGGGCTCTGGCTTGAGCTGTCTGTCAGCTGCCATGAAATGCTTAAAAAGTGTTTAATGTCTAAGCTGTTTGATTGTATTCTGGTCTTTCCCATGAAAAAGAAAATGTTGAAAGTTGTGTCCCCAGGATTTGGCTTTTAAATGACCAGAAATTAAACCTACCAGAATAGTGTTATTAGAACTCCCTGAAAACACAGAATTTCAAGAGTGAGTGGTGGGGAGTGAGAACATTTATAATTCTCTGGCATAGACGACAAAGGTAATTTCACCACAGACTGCAGAACTTACTTTTTTATAGAAAGCTCTTGCAAGAGCAAGGATTTCAGCACAAAGGACTGCCACCACTTAAAAGGAAAAGAGCAGCTGTAGAACCCCTAAAGTTGTAGCTAAGAATATGGGCCTACAGGGATTACACTGAAGATTAAAATGTTTTGGCTCAAGTGACTGCTGTAATGAGAACACATATAGAGATAAACTGACAGAGCTGAAAAGTATTTAATTTAGATGGCAGCCTTCAAAAATTAATGTGAAAATGAGAATTGCTATGGGGTAATAGATTGAGGGTACAAGATTCATTTTTTAAGTGTTAACCTTTTACGTGACAGTGTGATACTGTAATTAAAATGGCAGCATTCTTTGTTTGGGGAATTTATTTTACATTCCTAATTGTTTTGGAATTCCTAGGTTATGATTTTTTTTCCCAGCAGTTTCTTACTGACAGAAATTGAGGATTTTTCACAGCAATACAATGGAATGAGTGAGCTTCATTGTACTGAGCAATAGATTAAGCAGCAACTTGTTTTAACTGTTGTAAATTATTAAATTAAACTATTATTGAATATTAATATTTGTTCTGGTCTATCGCAAATATGAACCTGGAAATTCAATTGATTTTTTTCTAGTAACTGGATCCTTAAGAACTTACCCCAAACTTTGAGCCACTTTGATGTTCAAAGGCTGAGATCAGAGATGAGAAGAAAAAGAATGGGGACCTCTTCACAATTTTTTTACCTTTGAAGTCTCAGGTTAAAAGTGCTATTTCTGTGTGCTTAAACAAGTGAGAGAATGAAGGATAAGATCATGAATTATAATAACAGACAAGTGACAAATGTTTTGCATGGAGTACTTTTCCTTGTCAGGAGACAGAATGTTCTTCTAAGAGATTTCTGAAGAGATTGGCAATTTGTAGAGTCAATTATTGGGAGGGAAGAGATATATCTACTGTATTTGGGTTCACTGTATAAGTGAGAATAAAGGATTCATTTGGAACTTTTCCCCTTGTTTCCCTCTACATTTCATACAAGTGGTAGCAAACATGCACATTATCCAACTGTCAACAAATCCCCTAGACTCAAGCCTGGAACAGTACATCCCATATTTCCCCCATGAAAGTCTTTCATGAGAGCTCCTCTGTCATTCAAGATCATACTATTCCCTCCTCTATTTATTTCTAAGTGTCACTCAGCTCCATTCCACCAGCTTGGAAAAACGTCAAGAACTTTTATCTTCAGAGTCAGTTGCCAGTTCTGTTTAGTGAAGAAGCCAGCAGGGACCTCTGGTGCCATCAACGCAGCTCCGTCAATGCCCCTCTCTTTAGGGATGGAGTATATCATTATCCCGATGGCTGGACAGAAAAAAAAGCTGCATTTTTAGAATAGTTCTCAGGGAGCAGTTACTGGAAATCTCCTCCCTTGAGACAGACTATTGGCAACAAGTTTTGCTGCTGTGACATGAGGTATTGCATCAAGGCCCAATCCTGCCACTAATAAAGTTAGTGGGAAACGTGCCATTCTTTTCAAGTGAAGTCAACAGGATTAGTGTAGCAAATCAGGGCTAAAAAACGTACCTTGCATCTACAAATGCAAATGGAAAGTCATGTCCCAAGTGAGAATGTCATTTTACGTCTGGTTTCAGAATCTGGCGATGTGTCAAATTAGAGTAAGTCCCTTCCCCAAATTAAAAATTGACATTATAGAAAAGGGAAGTTTTATTTTCTATCGCAACACTTCCATTTTTGGTTTTGGGGGGTGTTTATTTAAGTTTGTGTCTAAAATAAGCCAAGAAAAGACTGTTTCAGTGTTGGATTTTTTTTCCTCTTTAAAAAACAATTAGTTTCCTCCAATACAAGGCATAGGCATCTCATTGTAGAGATTTTAATTCCTAACAGAACTATTTTCTGATAGAAAATGGTTCACTTCAGGCTTTTCCTTAACCAGCTCTAGCAGACTCCTTTAATTACCAACAGTCACATTACACAGCTGTGCTAGGAAACATTACTTAACCTGCTCAGCCTGAATGGAGAATTTCTGTTGATGTCAGCTGTCAGACCCACAGGCTCTTGACTGCACTAACAGGTAACAGTCCCACTCTCTTGGCAAGGACCTTTTCCTATAAAGAAATAACATGGTACTAGGTTATTTTAATTATGTGTGTGTGTGTGTGTGTGTGTGTGTGTGTGTAAGAGAGAGAGAGAGAGAGAGAGAGAGAGAGAGAGACTTGGTTCATTTTTTTCATAAGATATTATCATACTTGGCAATACTGGCTTTAATTCTACTTAAAATGACAGAACTGGATTGTCATCATTTTTAATGGGTAAAATCTCTGCAGTTCGTCAGAGGTGCTGTAAAATCTAATCAGAAATTAGACTGTAAAATTAATAGGCCTATATTCCCTATAATGCTGTTTTATAAATCTGGAACCATAGCAGATCTGGAGGTTCACATACGGTGCAGTTCAGCAGTGGTGGAATCTTCAATTTAAACAAATAACACGTGCAATAACCGGTACCCCACGCTGAAGAGCTGCTGGCTGCGTTTTACTTTGAGTAGTAGGGTACCAAATCCTTGAGTTCCATGCCTGGGCTTTCAGTAGAGTGTATTTCTATCCCACAGCTATGAGCCATGGGGTAACCTTGCCCCAGTTTATTTTTATGCAGCAGAGGTTAAGAATGGCTGGTTGCGATTGTCTCGCTGTGAATCAGTGGTACACTGATTTCGGCCACGCAGCCCTTGTGCGCCAAGATCCGGGTGGCAGAAGGGCAGGGCTCACTTACCCCTGTTAGAGGTAAGCTCCTCGGAGAGGAACGATGGGGAGAAATGGACAGGAGAGGTGCGAGGCAGGCTGAGAGAGGTGCCGCTGAGCAGCGCTGTGGAACAGGCGGGCAGAGCCAGCAGCTCCCCAGCAGTGCCCGGCTCCCGGGCTGTGGGGAGGGAGGTGGGCACTGCTGCCAGCATCTCCCCTTCCCTGCGCTGGGCCCGGGCCCGAGGCTCCCAAAAGGTTCCCAAGAGCCGGGTGGGAAAATCCCAAGCGGGACTCCGCGGGATTTTCCTCCCCGTGAGAGCAGCAGCGGGGCCAGGAGGTGCCGTGCGCGGAGCCCCCCCTGCCCCCGGCAGGCTCGGGCAATCTGGCGGCACATATGGGACATATGTGACATTATGTAAGGAGCGGCTGCTGCCCACGGTGAGCCATGGCAGGCAATGAGAGACAGCAAAGCCTCCTTCCCCGCGCTGGAATGAGTCACTTCAATGGTAATTCGCACAGGTTTTACGCCGAGTACCTCCCGTGTAATGATTATACAGTGTTACTATAAAACCTCAGGGTTCATCTGCAGAAACGTTCCTCACCCGGAGCTCTCTGTGGAGACACACTTATGAAAATTGGTGCGAGGGGAAGATTAAATAGATAAGAGCATAAAAACAGATTATGGCATAAATACAGTCTTGTAGATCGGTTCAAAGGGGAGGCAGGAGCTCAGACTCCCGATTCTCCTGCAGAACTCTGTAATACTGGGCAGATTCCTTCACCACTTCTCCCACCTCAGTTTGCCAGATTTGGAATGCCTATTTCAACTCTGTCCTCTCTAAATGCTGTGATATGACAGCATGAAGGTATGAAGTACCTTCACTGCTGTCTAGCCTATGGAATCTGGATCTCAGTTTAGTCTTCAAACTTGGAACAAACGATTATCAACATGTAAATACGCTTCCTTTTGGTTTTGGATTTTGTACTCTTTTCTTGTAGATCCTCCTATTCATGCCATTGCTATCTCCATCCCAAGAAAAAAGTGTTTGCCAAAGGCAAAAGAGCAAATTCTTTATTTAACATCCTGATAGAGAATAAAACACAATGAAAATTATACTTGTTTTTTTTTTAATCCAGTTTAAAAAAATCTTTACTAATATTTCTTTATATTAATAAAGCCATTCCCTGAAGCAATCATGTCTTCCACTATTAGTGCACAGCAATACAAAACCAGGTGAAAACCTTTGAAAACGTACTTAAAGGAATAAATCTGTAACAAGGAATACACTTCCTCTCTGTCATCATTGCACTTTTAAAAGGCCTCTGCTTTACCAGTGGCAATTCAAAGTGACAATGCCTGGCTTAGTGCTGTTGTCTTTTAGCTACTATCATAGAAATTGTAGCTACACAATTTTCAAAGTGAGCAATTTTATGGAGTTAATTGGATAACATTGTTTATGAATCTAAACCACACAATTAATGTATTATTCACAGACATGCATAATGGACTCTTTGTATTGAATGATGGTTTAAGAAAAAATGTAACTGATTTTGGACATACAATGATTGATTTATGAGGTAAAATTAAAAGTGCTAAGTATGTATTACTTGTCTACTCACCAGCTAAGTGGATGGGGGTGGTATGAAAAATATCTATATATAACTAATTGCAATGCATGGATATCAAGGAATCAGAGAAATTATTTAAAGCAAAGCAAAATGATTACCCTAGAAGTAAATGATGAAGATTTAAGAAAGGCAATTGGCTATCAAGGGAAACCAGACAAGAATTAGATGTTCTTGCCTATAAAAATCTTCTTTAATGTAAGGTAATGGAAGCTTTATTCTTAGAAATTTTAAAACAGCTGGGTCGAACAATATCAAATTAAAAGACAGGACTCCAGTAACATCTCTCATTAATATCTTGCTTTTTAAGTAATGGTGGGACTTTAAATGAAATGGTACCGAATATGAATAATGGAAACTACCTGCCTCTAATGAAGAAAGGACCTCTGTGGTACCAAGGGATCTGACTTCTTGGTACTTACCAAGAAGTACTGGAAGTACTTTCCATTTTTAATTCATTTGGAAGGAAAAAGAAATTATATATATATCATTATACATGGTGAATGTCATATGAGTTCACTAGCAGTTCCATTAAAGAGCTTTAAACCAAGTAAAAAGTTTAGCTAGTTTAGATAAAAACTATGCCCTGCTATTCTGCTGTAGCTTTTTATACTAACAGATTTTAACTGAACAACAAATTGAAGAAAGTACTTGTTTTATTTCATTCTCTGAGCTGATACTTTAACAAAAGTATGTAAAATCATATTAATGCATGGGAGCAGTGTGGAAGAAACCCACCAAAGCAATGCACTAAACTTGCTGCTTCCACCATCCTCCTCACTTCTACTAAGCAAAAGAGTCTCAATTCACTGTTAGCTAAATCCCATGAGCATCTTGCTATCTCTTATTGGAGCTAGCCTGCTTCAGGGTAAAAAAACCCAACTATCTACAGGAAAACTACTCAAGTAAAGGAAGCTCCTCTTGTGAAAGTACAGAAGGAGATGGGTTTAACAAGGAAGTTTGTATAATTTAATAAAAAAGTATTTCCATATTGATGGGTTGTGATTTAAGCTCTAAAATTAAGGAAGGTTCACATTTCTATGAAACAGCCATGAACAGTAGAATGTAACTTACCTTTAAGCTAGAGCAAAATAGAACATTTTTGCTAGATTGGCAACTGTCACATATCTTGACATAGAAACAGGACAGGTGGATTGCTTATTACTCTGAATTTGGATACATAATTCCATCAAAATATAGCAAAGAAAAAACATTGCATCAGCATGGAACTTTTGATCCCTGAATTTCTGATGGGCAAAATTAAATAAAATTCACCCAGACCTTGTGAATTTTATTTTCTGTTGAACACACACACACATATATATGTATATATATATATATAAATTTCTATGCTATACCATTTTGTATATAAACAATGTAACACATATAGCATATATAAAAGCAGTTTTCTTTTCACTCAGATTCACATTATTGTCTATTCTACATAACTTGTAACTGGTTAAGCATCAACTTCAGTTCATTTTACAACTCAGCTTTGTACTCCTCCATTTATTCTCCTGCCAAAGCAGCCTGACCCTTCTTCCACCCGAACATTAACACACATTATAAGTTTCAATTCTGCCTCTTTCTGGAAATTTATCTTCATACTTTGTGAACTTTGTAATTCATATTTTCATCAAGTTTCTGTCACGACACTCTTATGGGTCTGAGTGACCGCATTTTGAGTGTGTGTTTACACTCTTATGTCATGTGTGCTAGAATGACATTATGAACTCCCATTAAAAAAAAGCAGACCATGCATACAGTATATCAATAATGTTCATAACATTTCATATAGAAATGAAATGGAAGTTCTGACGCTATTGCCTTTTCTAGTGTAATTTATTGAACTTTTGGCCACCCATTTGAAATGTTTATACATGCTAACTGTTCAGTTCACCCACTCCAGTGGCTCAGACATGGTGATATTCTCCCTAAGAAAGGATGGCCATTAGACATTAGTTATGATAACTAATGGAAAGAAGAAGCTCACATATAGCAATCTAGCAAAATACTAGTAGAATACCAATTTACAAATAAATATCAGCATTTGTTACAAATTAAGAACAAAACAAACAAAAAACCCAAACCAAACAAACAAAAACCAAAATAAAACCTAAGCACCCAAATTTATCTGCTAGATTTCATTTGTTATGGAATAAATTAGAGTACTCTCTACTACAGATGACCTGCTGGCTGTCTAGGATTACAGACTGGAGCATGGGCTATCCAGCCCAAAGGTTAGGGCCTGTGTCCAGAACTGGGACATGAGCCGAACATTCATGGCCAAAAACCAGGAACCAGAAAGTCAAACCAAGGGTCAGTAGCCAGAGATAGGAATAAGCATCTGCTCAGGAATCACAACCTGAAATCAGAAACCCACAAGAAGAAACTGCGAACACAGGGCACAGTGCAGAGGTGGTTCTGAAAATACACACCGTGATGTGTGAGAGGATGTGCTGGGTCCCACCTTGGACACCTGTCCTGAGCCATAGCTGATGTGCTCTGGCTAATGGGTCCAAACTGCAGAGACCCTGATTTACTGCCACAGAAGAAGGTCTTCACACAGATGAACGAATTTTACCTGAAGAACATGGCAAATAAACCAGCCTTCTACCCTCTGAAACTCTCTGGATGTTGAGAAAGACAGAAACTCTTTTCTCAGTATCACGCTTGCTTGGGTAGATCCACAGAAAGCTTATGGCGCTGCTGCAGCCAACCCAGGAAGTTCCAGAGGAATTACATCCACTGAAAACTTCTAAATTCTGTACTACAATGCAACTCCCAAATCTGTTAAAAGCAGGAATGAGTTAAAACAAAGATACCAGAGTATGGCTCCTTAGAGTTTTGATAATCCTGTGACCTTCCCGAGGGTTTTCTGTAGTATCACTGGAGAGAGTGGTGCCAACTGGTCATACTGGGCTTCTGCCTGTAATTGTGCATGCATGAAGCAGCAGTGGAGAAAGGTTGTATGCAGTAGGGCCTGCTGTGACAAATCAGATCAAAAGAGAAGTAGAATGGTTTGGGTTGGAGGCCATCTAGTCCAACCTCCTGCAGCAAGCAGAGGCATCTTCAACTAGACCAGGTTGCTCAGAGCTCCATCCACCCTGCCCTTGATCAGCTTCCAGGAACAGGGCATCTACCACCTCTCTGGCCAATGCATAACATTGTCTCATCACCCTCATCATACAAAATTTCTTCTGTATCTCTATTTTCAATCTACCCTCTTTTAGTTTAAATCCATTACATCTCGTCCTATCACAACCAGCCCTGCTGAAACATCTGTCCCCATATTTCTTATAAGTCACCTTTTAGTGCTAAAAGGCCCCTATAAGGTCTCCCCAGAGTCCTCTCTTCTCCAGAGGCCCCAGTGCTCTCAGCCCATCTTCATCTACCTTGCTTAGGTACATAAGGATATCTTAGGCACATAAAAATTTAAATATGCAAATACTGTTCAGTGGGTCAGAGCACCCACATATTTCTTAGAAAAAAATCATGTTGAGGATTTTGCTATGACCTCACCCTATTTTTGTATGGGAAAGAAAAATATTGTCTGACTTCCTTCATAGCATATTCTACATCTTATTGACAAATCACTTATGACACTAATTTATTAGCATAGAAATATTACTACACTCAAGACAGCCTGCTTTGATTTACTACATCAGGGTTTTTCATATGCCAAGGTCCTATCATCTCTGCTGGATCATTAAAAGTCCCTTGGCTTTTTTTATTCTTTTTTTTTTGTGCAACATAAGAGTTTTGCCCTGTGGCCCTGGCTAAAATCCTGAGTATTGGAATGGATTTGCAGCTCAAAGGAAGATTCACCAAGCTGATGCTTAAGAAATACAGGGTGTGCTTATAACAATCATCTTTACATTAGCTCTTTGCCATAAAAGTCAATGGCTAAAAATGGAAAAAAAGGGGGGCATGAAGGCAGAAAAGTAAAATCCAACAACAATTAGAGACAAGCTGCTTAAATGCAACACTCTTTTATCCTCCTTATGTGAAAACTACATTTATGACATGCAAAAGGAAGGAATGAAAGGAAATCCATCTATCCCTTTTCCACACAGTTGGTGTTTCAGGGGTTGATATCTGCTTAGCTTTGTGAAAGCATCAACACCACTTTAAAGAAGTTGGGTCCACTGGTTCTATATCCAAAGGCACCTGCTGAATTCCACAGAGATGTGACAAATTGTAGGATTCAAGAGTCTTTTTGCCATCACCATTATGCTATAAGGAAGCTGGGTGACCAGTTTCATAAGCTGTTGTTCCAAGCTTTTTCCTCTCTTCCATGGGTGTGCCCTCCCCTTCACCAGCTTCATTTCACTACATGCACAACCAGTGACTGACGGCTGGTCCTGGACAAAGAAAGCAAGCCCTGCCTCACCAATATTCCAGACTAAAGGAGTCCGTTCAGAAAACATGCTAAAAAATAGAAAACTGAGACTGACATTAAAACTTAAACTCTGTCCCTCACATAAATTGATTTGGTATTTTGAAAAAGAAATCAAAAGTCTCATTGACCTAAAGCTCGTGACTCAGATGAAATCCCTGGAAAATCAACTGGCTTATTTTTAACTCAAGGATCTTTCCTGGAAAAAGAAAAAAGTACATCTTAACACCTAACTGAAGATAACCAATTATTTTATCTTGTCTCCACTTCTTCTGAAACCAAATAAGCCCAAACAATTTCACTGTTTCTTAAAAATGAGCTATTGCAATGGGATGTGAATAAAAACAGTGGACACATTTTCAAGCCTTTCTTGCATTCTCAGAGTTTTTTATATGTATTTCAGCAAATGCCATTTTAGATGTAGCAATAAATTTGACCACCTGTTGTTTGTGTAATGTGTACCTACCAGTCTCTCAGACAGACCAGATCATGCTATAATGTAATTCCGAAGAGTATGTTCTTATTTTGTCTGAAAAGCAAACAATTCATCTGCTCACAAGGAAACAAGTCTGCTTGTCAGCATGGAAAATAAATGCATGGTGATGCTATATATCCAGCATGAAAAATAGCACAGAGTTTTGAAATAAAAATAAATATATCGAAACAGCCTGTATGTAGAAGTTCAATTAACGTAAACAAGCAAAAACTAATTAGTGAACATCTCAGCTGCATTATGACAAAGTAGGCTACACACCTTGAAGTCTGTGAGGAGCACACTTGCTCCTTTTTGGTCTTCACACCACCCACCAGCCTGGCTGATAAGGTACTGAAATGCCCTGATGTTTTCCCCTCCCTCTCCCTCTGCGGCAGATACGGAAGCACGGTGGAGATACCCGGCTGCGTCAAAGCATCGCTCGGAAGCAAAATCTTCCCTAGGAACTTTGTACCCGTATATATCAAAAAGTCAACACGGCTCATTGTCGCATTAGGGAGCTGCTGCTGTCCCAGGATTGCTGAGATACTTGGCAAGACAGACGGGCAGCCTCTCTGTCTCCCCGACGGCGTCTGCCTCGCTGCGGATTTGTCATGCAATTCATCGGGTTGAACCGAGCACATAAATTCTCAGTTATGACTAAAAAGTTAGAAAATGCTCCACAGATGAAAACTACGCACCCGTGCTGGTAGGCAGGCAGGGAGCACCTTGGGGAGCAAGAGAGGAACCAAGGACCACTCCCAGAGTGCCAGGGTGACTTAGAGAAAGGAAGAACAAGCTAAAAGTGACACTGGCAAGAAATTAATTCAATGTTAACTCTAGAAGATCCTTCCACGTTCGTTCATTTTCCAGTCAAAACATCATTAAATATTTAAATCAATTCCACCATAGGTGGCAGTTTATTGAGATTTGGTTTTGAGAACTGAGAGTTCAGTAAGCCAAAAGCTTCTACCACAATCAACTCTGAATTTAAAACCAGTATCTTCTCAATAAACCACTGATCTCTACCCTTAACTATGGCAAACCAGCAGCCAGACACACAACAGAGGGGTCATGCTGAACCCTCCACTTAACACCAGAGCAATACAAATCTGGATTTTCACATAAAACCTTATGTCAGACAGAAAGACCTAAAAGGTCAAGGTCCTATAATAATAAAGACTGGAATCTTTCTCATATCGTATATCACATATGAAATCTATCATAATTCACACGTTGTAGGCATATTTGATTACTTAAATATCTTTTTTCTTTTCTTATAAAAGCTTATTTTCAATCAATATTTTACACAGTGCAGGCCATGCTCTAGGACTGAAGTGCAAAAACCTGAGCTCCTTGCCAGGGAAAGACTTGACCTGAATATGAGGAAACAAACATTACTGTTTGAACAACTTTTTTGACGAAGTTTGTCAAAGTCCTTATATTGTAAATATATTTAGACCTATAAGAATAACTTCATTTTAATTCACTCTTTCCTTCTGATTTTATAACAATGTGCGCAACTCATCTAATGTGTACTGGTTTCCTTATTACCAACATGTAAAGTACTGTGCTACTCAGAGACGTCTTCTAGTTTTAACATTTACCTGGGGTACCTTGTCTTTTATTTGAAATATGATTTTTTTTTTTGAAGTCCTAGTGTGCAAACAGTTTTACTGAATATGACACCAAACGATCAATGTCAATTTGCTTTAGAAAGAGCACTGTAAGTATCTGTACAAGTACCTTCTTGCTGATATAACACAACCTGTGTTAGGAAGAAGCAATGGGTGGTGGAAAGTTTGCCTGAACTACCCCAGGAGAATAAAGCAGTGAAACTGTAGCTGCAGACAATCCTCTTACTCTACCCAGCCAGTGTGGTCAAGACTGAATGAAGAAGACACACAGAAGAGAAAGATCTGAAGAGGAGAGGAAAAACCAAAACAATAATAGGAAATAAATAAAAATGCCTTTTGGACTGTTCTAGTTTGGCTTTTTTCAGTATTCCTGCTGAAGGAAATCCCCCTGCATTTTCTTAAGACACCTGAATTTGCATGAGAAGGAGGAAGCTAGATGAGAGGGCTTTTCTGATAGCCTTACCTGAAGGAGTTTGAAACAGGGACTGGGGAGTGTGTAAACTGAGAAGAAAACATTTCACAGGCACAGATTCTTAGTGAAAGGATACTAGTGCCCAGATTAAAAAATATCCTGCAACTCAGATTTGCATGCATACACCTTTTTCTGCACTTTTTTTTTTTTTCAGAAGGAGCAATAGCACTCTTTTCTTCTAAGAGAATCAGCACCTTGAATAAACTCCAACTTTTACTTACCTGTTAGATCTCTCTCAATACCAGGATCCCAGCAGATCTGCAACCAACTAGCATGGCACACAGTCCTTCTCTAGGATGTGGTTCTTGGTTCAGGCAATTCTCAAACTCTCTGCTGGGAAAGAAAATAGGCAGCTTCAAACAAAACCAGGTACACCCAGGCAAAAATTTTAAAATAAAACAAAAAGAAAAAAAAAAAAAAAGAGAGAGAAAAAGTAAAGAAACAGAAAACAGAAAAAAAGAATTGACCTGCAAGTAATTTTCCTATTTATTCTTGTGTTTCTAACTGAAGCCAGGTGACACAGATACAGAAGACTATGATGAAATGGGGGGAGGGGAAGGCAAGAGAGAGATGCAAACATTCACCTATCTACTTGAGTGGAGCCAACAGCCAGCATAGCTGCTACCTTGCAAACCCAGTCCCAGTTCCTGTTTTGCTTGATTTGGACTATGTACCTGAACTTCAGCCTACGGCCCTGGCCCACGAAACCTCACCAACCACGGAGCTATAGGCACCCTCCTCCTCCCTCCCTGCAAATCTATTATTATTAATATGTGGTCGATGCCAACAGAAAGGAATGAAGGAATCCCACTCCACACAGTAGTAATGGCCTGACAGGGCTCATTGTTTCAAAGGAGGCAAGCCAAGGCTCAAATCTGTAGTTACCACCCAGTAAGAGCTCTATCACCTGAAGGACTTTTATCAGTGCAGCAAGTAATATACACATTTTATAGCTGTTAACTTTATCATCTTCTCCCCACCTTTTGTGTATTCTCACTATCCAGAAGTGCTGGGGAGGGTAGTGGCACCAGTCAGAGTTTCTTAGGAAACAAAGATTCCGAGGCCAGGGATAATCAGCCTAGCAAAGAGAGGCCAGAGACTCGGGTGGAACCTGAGCAGTGGGAGCAACATAAAATGTTACTCACCATTGCTGCTATGTCAGGGATTTGCATCAGAGCAGACCAAATGAATTACGGATGTGATCTGCCACAGTCACTACTTCCAACAACATCTCAATGACTCAGTCTGCTCACTGCAGCAGTTGCACACAGACAGCAAAGAGAAGCAGAAAAAAGTCCCCCTAGTATTCCCGAGTTCCCACAGTCCGGGACAGGAATGGAACATCACAGGTGCAGTTCCTGTTATTTCTGTCCCTCAACATTCTCCCAGGAAGGGCTCAGCCATTGTAACAGATTATTTCGGATCTGTGGACCTTGGCTGCTTTTTTATTTTCCCCACTTCTTTTTAAGCACTGAGTCGTTCATGCTCTCTTCCAGGCCCTCACAAGCTGTGGTCTGGAGTGTTCACCGTAGGGTCTTTGCTAGTTTCTTAAATATATTGCTCAGAAGGGGAAGGTCAGACCTGAAGTAGTAACAAGAGCACAGGGTTAACTCATCAGAGGAAGGCTCCTCTGGTGTTTGGTGGACTCATGAATGTTTGCAGGAAGGAAAAAATCATTTCTAACCACACAAATCTTTTGGTCCAGAACTCACGTTTTTTGCTACTACAGTTCTTCCGTGAATCCTGGTTTTAATTGTGCCTCTCAATAATTAAATTTATTGAACCCAGACATATAGAAGCCGTGATTCAAAGGGAGCAGACTTCTGATGTCTGAGAAAGTTTTCTGAGCATCCATGTTCCTTTCAGTGAGGTGAGATGACAGCAGTCTGCTCAGACCTGTGGCATGCTGTGGGCACTGAGCACTGATGACTTGGTTTACCACCCATGGTTTACCATCCTTTCCAGGATAAAGGATGTGGCAACAGATAGGAAACTTTTCTCTGTCTATAATACATCTACAGCATTGCCTGAAATATAAATTCCTCCAAGGGTGTTTGTACCGGCCTTTGCTCTCAGCTGTCAGTCTCCATTCTCACTCAGGGTCTGTGCTTGGGTACAGCAGCCTTTGATATGACCACAGCTAATCAAAAAAGCTGCACAGGTGGGGTTTTCAGCCCTTATGAATAAGAAAGTTGGGGTTAGCTTCGAAAAAGCCTCCGAAGGAGGTAAAAAAGGAGGATTTGAAAGCAGGATATCCAGACGTATTAAGCTCTCCCCCATGGCGTGGAACACCGTTACTGTGACACAAAGGGAGCACAGGCACTAGCTTTTTCCTTTCGTGTTCCTTTTTTTAAAAGAGTTGTTTCATCTTTTTGGATACATAGAATTAGCTGTTCATTTTTCCTCATTTAAATAAATCTCAGGAGGAAGGAGAAAGCACACGGGCACTACTTCCCACATGCATCATTTTCCTATCCTGCTCCTTCAGAGGGGTTTGGTGAGGTCGCCCCATTATGCAGCACATTATTTTTAAACACTTCAGCGACTCCTTCCCAAACGTTCCCTCTTTTAATGAAATCTGACACATCAGAAAAGGGAACGGGAAGTTTTTGTTGGTTGTATTCATAATCTTGGGTTGCTTATCCCCAGCGTGTCAGGCAGCAGGGCCACGGGGCCAGCAGGGCTGCAGCCACTGACCTCTGAACCTGGGCTGGACCTTGCCCCGGTCAGCTCGGTGACAGGAAAGCTGGCAGACTTTGAGCCCGGGCTCTGGGGCTGCGAGCGGGGGAACAGCTGCACTTTGCAACACGAACTTTGTACTTCGACACTGGGACATTTAATCTCCATAAAAGAGCCTTTGTTTCATTACTTATTAACATCTCCTCCTTGGGTAAAAGTTCTTTGTTAATGAGGCTTTAAAGCACGGTGTGAGGGTTCTCCCCCCCCACACACCTTTCCGTGCCCAAAAATTAAAACCCACCACCAAACTTGATAGGATTAAATTAAAAATTAAAGAGTACNTTTTCCTGTAGTAAACAGTGGAGGAACCCAAACAAGAGGGACGAGGTATCCCATACAAACAAAAAAACCAAAACAACCAACCAACCAACCTAACAAACAAAAAAACCCAAACAACATAGATGCTGTGGATATTTGCTGTGTGCTCTCTTCTGAGTGATCAGTTGTAATAACCAGAGCTAAATACAGAAATTAGGCAATGTTTTGAGGCCTGCCTTGCAGAGATCACCTTTTGAGATGATACCTCCAGTAATTCAGCCCACAGCGACATTCAACCTTACTTAATAAATCAGCTGAAAAAGATGAAATAGTAGGAAAGTGTCAGGCCATCCACACTAAAAAGCCATACTATATGACAGTGTCATGAGTTTTATAGTTGCACAGTTTTTTGCTACCAGTTTTACTTTGGAGCAGTGTCAGTGTTTGGCTTCTGTATATTTCATCATAAAATATGCTAACATGCACAGCCCAGCAAATTTGAAGAGAAGACATTTGTCCCCTGTCCTTCACTAAAAAAAAATCTTTGATCAGGAACAGGAACCTACCGAAACATCAAATGAAAACCTCAAGAAAGAGGCCACCTAAGATGCTTTAATCATTTCTGTACCAACAGTAAAAGCTGAAGATGCCTGTATTTATTTACTGTAACAAAACCAAGTGACAGAAAAGTATTGGAAGATCTTGGTAATGTCCCATTATGTCTGTGTTGTCATAGAAATATGGAGCAGCAAAAGAAGATTAAGAAAGTAAAGGTGTACTGAACAATTCCTCATCTGCAACTAGAATAAAACAAATACTTGGAAGTATATTATTTGTTACAGCCTGTTAGAAATTATTCACAGACAGAGGGATCACAGGCACACTCTTCCTATTTTTCATCACTACCATCTTTTCAATACGAAGTTCCTTTCATGCCTCTCTGGTGAGCTTTCTTCTCTTCCTTTCTTGTTACTCTTCCATATGATGGGGGAGACACCCTCAAACACATCTGACCCAGTTTTCCTTCATTTTCATTAACAGTATGATACAAAAAAGGAAATTTCCAACCAGCCTAGCAGGTCAGGTGGGTAAGGAATAAACCAAGTGAAGAGATATCAAAGCATTCCCTCTCACGAGGCCGGGCTAGCTGGACTCAGAAGCGATCGGATGAGGATGGTCAGCTCCCACTCTTCCCTGGAGAAGCCCCTGACTTTTCTTATTTGGATGTATTTGTTTACCCCCACACATACCTTCAGGGCACTGCTTTGTCAGCATCACCACTCACCTAACCCCAGAGCTTGACTTGCATTCTTTGCTGAGAGGGGACTGACAGAAAATGACACAATAGCTTTTCTTCTGTTGCTGCATTTTGGGTAAGAGTACTTTTGCCCTGCTGTGACCCGCAGAGCAGCTGGCACAGCTACAACTGTGTTACACCTTGTTATTTGCCTCTGTGCATCCAGCAAGCTGAGAGTTCTCCTCCTTGAGGAGCCCCCCCACGCTAGGGCAGACATGATGCATTCCTGATCACCTCTGCCCTGGAACACGGCCCTCCAGTCACACGGGCCGGCCATCGTGATCAGAAGGTTTAGCTGCGGCTAAGAATAGGCACGATGGTTTGGAAGAGATCCTGCTTTATTCCTGGGTGCAGTTTCTGAATGGTGTTAGACAATAAAACCTTTAGGGTGGATTCTGGATGGCACCTGCCTGCCCTTTCCATCAGCTTAGGGGTGTCAGACCTCTCTCTCCATGAGAGCGGGCACAAAGGTCTGTGCCATTTGCTTTGTGAGGGACAGCTGCAGACATGCACAGGAAACCCTGATGTCTCTGGGAACAAAGCAGGAAAGTCTCTGGGAAACTACAATACCTTTAATTTAAATAAATAAATAAATATAAAAAATAAGCTTGGAAAGAGAGCTGAGAAGAGCAACGAGAATGATTTTGTTCCGGAAAAAAAAGACTCCTTCCAGTGAGACACTGAACTAAATGTATTTTGCTTCAAAGAGAAGATTATAATCTTTAAGGGACTAGACAAGAAGAAGATATTTCATAAGACTCTAAATTAGTGGGCAGACACACAACAGAATCCAATATTTGCAAGTTCAATCTGAAGATAAAAAGCACGTTTTAAGTATAATTAGCTACTGAGATGAATTGTCAAAAGACGCAGTAAATTCTCCATCACTAGGAAACTATTTTAATTATTATATGCTTAGCTTCCACTAGATCCCAGATGTCTCAGACAACACAGGCCCAATAATCTCTAAGTTTATCTAACTTCCAGCACAAGCCACCCCCTCTGTCTGAAAAGTGTTCCTGTTGCTAGTTCAATGAGATTATTTTTTCCCCAAGAAATTCAAGGTGGGAGAATTAAGACAAGTGGATAATTAGGGCATACAACATCAGGTCACGTAGACATTATTTATATAATAGTAGCATTCCTCAGTCCAGTGCTTCCAGGGAAAAAAATAAAAGGTATTCCCTAAGGTCTAATTCAGGTTAGAAAACCAAAACAACAACAGCAACAAAACCCCAACCAAACTGAAAAGGGCTATCACTTTGTATGTAAACTTGAAAATATACAATATTGTGTATAGAACTGTGATGTGCTTTTATCAGTTCCAGAATTCACCACAGAGAATCATAGAATGACCTGAGTTGGAAGGGACCTTAGAGATCATCTCATTCCAGCCCCCTGCCATAGGCAGGGACACCTTCCTCTAGACCAGGTTGCTCAGAGCTCCATCCAACCTGGCCTTGAACACTTCCAGGGATGGGGAATCTCAACCTTTTCTGGCAAATCTGTTCCAGTGCCTCAGCACCCTCACAGAAAAGGGTTTTTTCCAAATATCTAATCTAATCTAAACCTGCTCTCTTTCAATTGGAACCCATTCTCCCTTGTTCTGTCCCTACATGCTCTTGTATATAGGAATATTTACAGTATTTATGTAAAGAGATGAAAGGGTCCAGACTGGTGCTATCAGACTCTACCAATTCCCTCCTGGACCATTTTAGCATTGTTCTATATCCTAAACAAAAAACCACAGCTAGCAGAACGTTATTTCTCTTTTGGTCCTCCAGGAGTTTCCATGGGCAGCTCCTATTAACACTAATCAGAGTTAAGGGCAGAAATCCCCCAGGGACAGCCATGTTGTCTGGGGATGTGTCCATAATTAATATGTTCTAAGAGTCTAATTTTTGAAACAAAAGTAATCAGGCTTAAGATGAGTTAAGAGCAATAAACTTGTGACTGCATATTTGCCTATATATATATACTGTATCCAATGTCAGACCAATGTATAGTTTACAGGACAACTTCTACAAAACAAGCTCTATCTTAGCTCAGTTTGTGAGCACAGTATGTGAATATGCAAGAAGAGGAAAAACACAGTGGGGTTTGTCTGCTTTCTGTTTCTTACTCTTCTTTGCAGCACATCGTTATTATAAATGTTAATGCTCATCATTGTTCTTTCTCATCCTAGTGCCCAGGCTCAGCAAGGCTAACATAATCCTAGCACTTCTGATGTTACAAATTAAAATTATCCGTGCAACACCATGGGGATATCTGTAATACGAGAGATGTGGAACGGGGACTTTGTGACAAGTACATGGAGAAGAGAAGAGGGAGCTAGATGGCTCGCACATGAGTGGTTTTGCAAGTAAGAGGGGCTGTAATGGGCCAAGGAATACAAAATAAAATTATGCCAACAGAATTTGGTTTCAGTATTATTTAGGATTTCTGTCACTGAAAGAGACATTTTCAAGTCTGTGGCTGCTGATGCTCCAGCACAATTGATCCCCAAGTCATACATAATGTATTATACAACACAGTATATTAACTCAGCTTCAAAGTGTTAATATGTCACGAAACTTAATTCAGATATCACAGATTATGCAAAGGAGATAGAGATGTGGAGACACACTCGTTTCTCAAACGTGTCAGCCAGAAAGCTTTGTGTCCCCCAGTCCAGGAGAACACAGCAGCAGCTTGCTCTAAAGCTCTTTCACAAGGTGAGGGCTGCGTGGCCCTTCACCCCAGTGTTTTTGACAAAGAAATCCCATACTGAGGGCAAAACTATGCATTAAAAAAAAAAAAAAAGGCAGAAGACTGAATACAAGAAAACAGCCCAGGTTTTGCAGTGTCACAGCTGCTGATGTATTTTACACTGCAGATGTGGAAACTGTATAATATAAGCACAGAAAAATTTATCATTTTCTTTATCGACAATAAACCCAAGTCCTAACTTTAGTTCTGAATGGGTAAAAAATCCAACTGCACTCTCTGAACGTCCATGAAAAGATAGCAGCAATGGAGACAAACTCTTTTCCTGATGGGATGCTGGGAAGAAAGATCACAAACTAAGTTGAGAATGAAGTTGCATGGAGACTTATTTAGTGTCTCTGTCAGCTGGGAATGGAGCGCACGACAACCCACAGAACTTAAAATGGAGGTAGAGACCTTCTTCCATTTCCACACACGCTGTTTTTGCAAGAATCTCACTAACTGCTGGTTCCCCAAGGAATTCCATGCTTCACATAAGATGCTACTAAAGGAGACCATAAACAGCACCTCCCAAAATTGCATTGGAAGCAATACAGGGAAAGCATCCACAGCAAGCTTTTGCTTGTGGTATGAAGCTTTCAAGATCCCCTTTGGAGGCACTTCAGCTGAGAGAAGAGGAATGTGATCTAAGCCTAAAAGTGAAGTTTAGCTCCTGACACTGCTATACTATTTTTGCATGAACTTGGGCCCTGATGCTTTTAGAAACAACTGAGAAGAAACATATCTAATTGTCTCTGTGTGTCACTTCATCTGTAGAAAAGGGAAAACAGATGACAATTTTCTGCCTAGAATATAGATAACATTAAGCATTGAAATATTAAGATACTATGGACACATCTTTTCTTTACTTATAGACTATTCACTAATATCTATCATCATCTTTCTGGCTGTTTAACTTCAGATTATAGAATGAAATTAAAAAATACTCCTAAGCAAAATACTTTAAAATTTTATTCATAAATTCTGTAGGACTCCCATTATTTGAAGCAAGAATTCAAAATATAAACCGAAGGTGGCTAGACAAGTGCATTTTTCTTTGTTAGGAAAAAAANCTGTACTAAGCCAAGAGGAAAAAGGAATGCTTTCATTATTCAGAATTAATGAACACACTCAAATTAGACTAGCTAGACAATCCAGTGTGTTTGGAAACAAAGAAAACTAAACTAGGAAAACATATAAAGTCCAGGATTCCCTGAAAGGAAAACCAGCTTGCAGGGCTGATCAGAGCCCTGTGCACCAACTGAAGCAGGACATGTCCCTCCCCAGTGACCACTTTGGGGAGGATGGGAAGAAATGAAACAAAGCAAGTCTGCAGGAGAGGGTCCACACACATAGCAGAGAAATCTTTCTATCATTTAATACTGAGAAACAAAGGAGTTGCATTCTGTATACTTCCATAATTTACTGAATATGCTCTTTCTGCAAGATCAACATCTGATGCCGCCAATCCCCCANGAAATCACACACACACAAAAGAACCCAAACCAAAAAAACCTCATCCTAACTCTTGAAACTTTGAGGAATCTACTTTTANGTCTGTACTAAGCCAAGAGGAAAAAGGAATGCTTTCATTATTCAGAATTAATGAACACACTCAAATTAGACTAGCTAGACAATCCAGTGTGTTTGGAAACAAAGAAAACTAAACTAGGAAAACATATAAAGTCCAGGATTCCCTGAA
Organism: Chaetops frenatus; assembly: GCA_013400775.1. NCBI lineage: Eukaryota > Metazoa > Chordata > Aves > Passeriformes > Picathartidae > Chaetops > Chaetops frenatus. The sequence continues at coordinate 466,451 of VZTR01029882.1, forward strand.
AGGAAAACCAGCTTGCAGGGCTGATCAGAGCCCTGTGCACCAACTGAAGCAGGACATGTCCCTCCCCAGTGACCACTTTGGGGAGGATGGGAAGAAATGAAACAAAGCAAGTCTGCAGGAGAGGGTCCACACACATAGCAGAGAAATCTTTCTATCATTTAATACTGAGAAACAAAGGAGTTGCATTCTGTATACTTCCATAATTTACTGAATATGCTCTTTCTGCAAGATCAACATCTGATGCCGCCAATCCCCCAAAATAACAATTCCTTGAACACACTCTCAAGAAAACACCAATCATGGTGGCTGCTAAACAATTTGGGAACCTGTTAAGCCGTCCTGTGACAAATTCACACCATCAATGTAAAGTTTAACTTTTTTTTTTTTTTTAATGACTAAAGAGTAAAGTACATCACCAGGTTATACTTGACCATCACCTTCTCCCTTAACTACTTCAGGGGGACATCCAGCTTGCACTCACCACTTATTTCTGTCCCATTCTGTGGTGGCAGGAGCTCCAGGTTCTCCTCATCTCCTCTTGGCCAAGTTAGAGCATCCTGGTGTCTCTCAGGTGCTCCTCAGGAGGGCTCACTTCCTACTTTCTCCTCTAATGGCAAATCTTATTCCAAAGCTTCTGCCAAATATGGCTGTGAAGGCTTAGTTTTCCCATGCCCTGTTTTCTGCAATTAAACTTAGGATATAATAGAGGACTTAGGATATGTAATTAAGGCTTAGGTTGTAATAAAAGGGACGCTCTTTTGTTTAAATTCTCTGCCTTACTGTGGCTGCTTTAAATTTGTATTTCTATCATTCTCTAATTAGTATCTCTCTTCTGTCTTTAGGCTGGCTTTTCCTGTTTATAAGACTGTGGTAAAACATCATAAATAATTTAACCTAGAAACAAGTGATTGTACCAACAGCTTACCAAAGCTACAGTTACCAGTTTGCTCTCAATACCACCTAAAGAATACAGACAGAGTGTGAGAAAAGGGTTGCAGGTATGATTTAAACTCTTCTTCTTACACAGACAGCACAACTTCTGGGGACTTCCTCACAGTAAATAAAAATATCTTTGTGAAGGTAATTAGTTCAGGTGTGGCAGCAGTCTAGAAGGTGGTTCACCTGGAATCCCTTCAGGTATTCACCCACTACCAAACAACATGAACATATTTTCCCCATCTCTCATCCTTGTTTCAGCAAGCATCTTACCATGCAGGGAAAGGCAAAAGCACAGGAGCCAACACAGCAGGCTCACCAGGACTAAGAGCACCCCATTAAAATAGATATAAAAGTCAGAAGAGTTGTAATGAGGAACTCATAGCAGTAATTTCCCTTCAGTTCCTCTGCCCATCCATTTTCACACATCCCTCCCCCCACTCCTCTGGGACAGCTCTTCAGGTTCTGTTCTAGTTTACCCTATGGAGAGCTTGGTTACAGCTGCCTGTCAACATGTTTGGGGTGTGCCTGAACCCCAAACACAAACCTAGGGAGAACCTAGGTTGATTCCCCCAGGATCAGAAACTGTGGAAGGAAGAAAAGCTGCAGAGCAAATCAGCCATCAGCTTTACAACAGGGCCCTGCAAAACACTAATTCCTTCTCCCCCCTTTGTTTCAGTCCCACAACATTCTCATGTTCTGCACTCTCATGCACTCCTCAACGTGAAAACAATTACTGTCCAATACACACAAACCCTCCTTTTCCATTTAAAAAGCACACATTTTCAAATTTTGTCCTCTCCTGCAACAAGGAAAGCATGTGAAGTTAACTACATACTAAAATGGGCTTTTGGTTCAAAATAACCCAAACACAGCATATATACTTTCAATGTTATGCTAAGTCAGTCAACTAGGCATTAAACACTGCTCAACAAAACCAGTCACAGCAGAGTTCTGACAGGTGTTCCCAACAGATTACACAAAATAAATCAAAAAATCACCATTGACTTCTACACTAAGATGAGACCCAGTTCTTCGAGGCTGGGCCATGCAGTAAAGAACCTCTTATGGTCCTGCATTCCAGCCTCAGCCAACAAATCCACTTTGAAGATATTCCTAACATTCCAAGTCCTGAGAAGCTTTAGTCTGCATTAATTAATTTAAAAAGGAAAAAAATTAAGCACATATCCATGTGCCTTAGGGCAAAATTCAGCCTGATCCCTGTGACAGCTTTCCTGATGGTTTGAAATCTATTATCTTCTGCAAGAGTAAGAGCTTTGTGACAAACTTCAAAAGGAAGCTTCTGCCTTCAGCACAGGAACTGTATTTTCTTCAGTGGCAGATCAAGGTCTCCATATGGTACAGAACAGCAATTACCCCATGAACATAGCAAATATGCCAGAAAGCACGTAGGAAAAAAAGTATATGCAAAGTCAGAAGCCAGTCCAAACTCATCCCAGAAAGTCTGTTCTGAGTAAAAGTTCGTGGGAGAGTGGAAGGGAGAATTAAAAGAAGTCTGGCTGCACATCTTGAACTTGCTGAAATCTGAAGACATTTAAACCAAACACAGTAATTTACTCACAGAAGCTGAGTTCTTGTTTGGACAATGACTGGATGGGGGAGGAATAGAAAACTGCTAAGAACTACTTCTGCTGGATCAACTGGACCTAAAAGGATTTAAAAGAAATTTAAAAGAAATTGGATGCCTGCTCTAAGGAAAGCCATTACTGGAAAAGCTCTACCAACTTGTAGACTTAGGAGAGCTGTGACCCCATTTACAGATGCCAGACCAGAACATTGGGCACAGGCTCCTTTGTAAACCTGCTACAAGGAGAACTGCCCCTTTAGCAAGGTAGAGACTCTCAACCCCACACAGCCAACAAAACAGCGGCCAAAACCATGCCAAAAGCTTCCCAGAACTTTTCATTTTGCAGAGGAGGAGGTGATTGAGATGAAGTCAAACCTAAGCACGTCTCCCATTCACTCTATGTGAGCACACTTACCTGCCTGCCTTCCTTTCTACCCGAGCTGCAGTACCACTTGTGGGCTCTGCACCTCCCAGTTCGTGTCTATCACTAAGGATGGGTGGATCGCTGTGGCAGCCTTCTCCCTCTGCCCATCATCCTTTCCAAAACACAGGAAGCAGCTGCCAGGTCAGTTCTGAAAGTTGGTTAATAATTACACAGACTAATTATTAGCCTTTCATCTTAATAATTAGCATTTCAAAAGTATTTTATTAATCAGTCTTGTTACAGGTATGGACCATTGTAAGCTTTGGATTTTTTTTTTTAAAGTGCTTTTAGAGTCTTTTTTTCATTATAAAATCACCATTGAGGTTTCCAGAGGTGCTGTTATAAAGCTTGTAATAGCTTGACACCCTCCACCCCTCTTTCAATTCCAATTCACTATCTAGGTGAATGACTATCTAAAATTATCAGCATACTCTCCAGATATCACTATCTAGAATAATCTGACTCCTAATGCTTAGCAGATACAGTAATAACATACCTAATTTTTAACTTTCATGATAGGTTCCCCTGGGACACAGTAGAAGGAAGACTGATTTATTATTAATATTATAAATAATTAAAATTAATGAAGTGCATGGAAAGCGGAAAGTGTGAACCAAAGGAGAAACTAGCACACAAGGCTTAATGTAAATTATTGGCTTTGTGTCTATACAAAATCAGTCTGTACTCCTTTACATCCCTGCAAAGCAGGCATAAAATATTACTAGAGCAAAATGATATAATTTCCCACTCATTTTCCACACATAGAAGTATCTACAGAAGGTGCAAGGCAGGGGAGAGAGTGGTCAGTCAATCGTGTTTTAATTTACAGCTATTTTTGTCTAAGCCCTGAATGGCCTGCCAATTATGAACAGTACCAGCTGGGCTGTCAGGGGATCAGGCTAAGAAGGACACATGGAAAAAGAAAACAATCATAATGTAAAAATGAAGAGCGGGAGAAAAGTTTGGAGTGGGGAAGACCCAGTGGAAGCCCAGCTCTGGTTTTAAAATGCCTCACTACAGTCCCTGTCTTCCACAACTCCCCCAAATAAAAACACGACTGTGATCATCACCATTATCTGGACATAGAGCTATAACACAGCTAGGGCTATATTTTTGACTTCTTGGGGCATAATCTAGATACCTACTAGTTATAAAAACTGTGACTTTTCTGTGCTTAAATAAGCAGCAAAAATAAGAATTTCATATGATGAGGAGCATGAGAATCTTTCAAGGGGTCTTATTTCCATTTTTCAAATAAGTAACAAAAACTCACCTTTTTTTTATTAAACCAAATAATTTTACAGGAGTTTTAAATGAAATGTAAAAAAAATGTCGAGATTTTCGGTAAAATGAAAGCCCTACTTTCAAGAACCTCTTTCCCCAGACTCTCTCAAAGGGACAACATAGAAAGCAATTCTTTTAAACAAAATCTGATTAATGCTTTTCAGCAGAGTCATGTCTTGAGCAATTATTGAGGGAACAAGGAATAAGCATTAAAAGACAATTTTATTCCATTGCTATTAGGATGTCAGTACTGGACCTCACTGGTGTATAGAAATGTTGCATTTGTCAAAGGAGCAGTTTTGGAAGCTGATCTGCTATTCATGACTCCGCTTCTCTGAAAAAAATTAAGAGATTTACCCCATGCTTTATTGTAATCTTCTTATTTTTGGGTGCAGATCAGTTTAAAAAGGAGAAGTTTATTTACACTCATGCACTTCACTGTATATCAGCATCATACTGACAAATTCTACAGTATCCTCCCCTCCACTCCTTTCCAGAGCCTCGTAGGAGAGGCAAGGCAGACAAGGCAGTCTGAAAAGCCAGCAGGCTATAACTCCTCTCCTCCAGACAAGCCACAATTAATCACATTTGCCAGCCAGGCAGGTAGCTCTTGTCCTTTAACACTGAAGGAAACATAAAGCTCCTTTCTCTGAGCACTGATTGTCCAGTTGATACTGGAGCTCTCAGGAGCAGCTACCAAGATGCTGAAAAACAAGGTAACCCAAACCCTAAATATGCCAGTCTTCTGGTGTTTTATTAATCCTTATTTTTAAAGGGAGCAAGGAAAGAACAACCAGTGGCTGGAGTATAATGCTTATCACCATTTTTCCCTGCAAGGTCATAAGTTGCTCCTCCCCTGCCAGTGGTTCAAGGTCATTCAGGCTCTGACCACAGCAGCCCTGCTCAAAGGGAGCCAGCCCCACTCGGGTCTGTGGGAGTGCAGCACCAGGGATGAAGAGACATCCCCCTCCTTTGGAATAAGAAGGAAGAGAACAAGCCACAACACTCTCTAATATGTCTACAGTAGGACTAAGAAGAAAAGGATTATTGCTCTTTTTTGGTTTTGCTCTCAAGAAACTAACCTTTCTGTTTTAGTTTTCTCCATATAAGCGTAACTCATTGATTAATTCTGACAATTACATAATGCTTTTGAAGTGCAAAGAGAGACCAAAGAGCATATCCAAAATCTGGGGCAGCCATAGCTCATCTGTTTCTTATGGTTCCCTAGCATAGGTTTTATTTCCAAGTAACCCAGTCACATTTCACTGAGTGTAAGAGATATTTTCTTAACCCTTCCAAAAACCCTTCCACTAAGATGCAATGATGTCGCCCTTGGAGGGGGAAGGGATGAAAGATATAATTTCAGGAGACCACACAGAAATGTTATGATTACCTGTGGAATCTCTCCTTCAGTTAGTCACCAGCATCCAAGCACTTAGAGACCTACATTCTTGAAAAAAAGGGTACGAGTTTTATTTTAGTTGCTGAAGATTATTTAAGCCAGAATTGCTGAATTAAAAGACTTCTACATCGCAAGCTGATGCCCAGGTTGAGGGAACCCCTTGTTGGCTTTACTAACTCAAGTGTAATCCCAGTGAAAGAAGAGAGCTGCAGTAGGGACGTGTGAAACGAGAGGTCTGTTGTAGAAGTACCCTCATCTCACTTTCACACAGGCTCCAGCCTCCTGTCGACCCAAAAGCTGATGAAAGGAACATTTCAAGCATGTAAGCCAGCAGTGCAGGCAGAAATGGGTGATGATTGGGGCATGTCAATATTGCCACACTGCTGGAAAGCTGCCCAGTATGTGGGGAACAGCTGCTCTCCCAATGACTAATCACACAGGACGGGGGAGACCATGAAATTCTCATTTTCGGAGAGGAGGTGACCGCTCCTCCTGATGTCACCTCTTGTAATGAGCTTCTCCTTGTCTTTCCAGGTCCATGTTGTAATAGTCCACAATTTTTATGTCAACATCTCATGCACATAAGTGTGAATATCAAGTGTGTCAGTGTTTCTCCTTCAAAAAATGGTCTGTCAGCAGTGCTGCACCCCAGATGTGGAAGGATCAGTGATCAGTGAATTAATTTCAGAAAGTTCTGAAAACAAAGGCAACTTATAAGAGCAGTTTGTAAGTATTCTTCCTACTACTGTTTGGCTAGAGAGAAGAATACAGTGATGTTGTTGAGTTCTAATAAACCCAACTCAAAGTTCAGTGCTTTGTCTATTGAAATGATCATTTCAGTAAAGGACTCACAAAAGCCTAGAGCCAAAGAGGCCCCAAGGTGGTAGAAACCAACCCACAAGGTATATCAGTTTGGATGTACCTTGCATGTGCAACCACAAATTCCCAGAGGAAATAAAAAATTAAAAAATTTCAGAATAAAATGCAGGAAATTTTATTTTATTTAGAAATCCTGAGTTAGTCCATCTAAATGCAGTGCTATTTCCCAGATGTTTAAATATGATAGCAGGCAGGATAACATCCATAAAGCAAGACAGATTACAGCTTTCATCATCTCAAGTGTTTGAAAGCCCAGCCCATGCCAGGACAAAATGGCTGGTGTTTGCCTCTAACCATTCCAGTCATCCTGTTTTTGAGGATTGCAGTGATAAACAATTCCCTGAAGTATACTGTAATTCTGCAGCACTGATGAGCCCAATATCAATGCCTGTGTTAAGGGCAAGTTCAAAGACTCTTCAGTGTTTGCTTGATAAGCTTCTCAGAGAGGTCATTAACTAGGACAGTTCGAGTACTGTACTCTTCATGCAAATTTTCTGGATTTTTTTCTTTTTTAAAAAAATATATGTTTATCATCAAGATGCCACTTTAGGGAACCTTCCCCAGCTGCCTAGGAACATCTAAAGGGACAGGCACACGTGTAGCTGAAGCTGACACACACATGCTATAGCCTGTGAGTCTAAAGCATGTTTTAGGTTAAAGACTCTTACCGTGAGACCTGGAAAGATTTTAAAGGGGTAAAACATAAAGCCCTTACAGGACTGAAGACAAGACAGGAATGGAGTGGAAAATATTTGCAAGGCTTAGATCCAGTAAGAAAGTTATTATAGGAGATGCTTAGGGTAGCTCCTGGTGATTCTCATCTCTAGTACTTGAGCATGAGGAGTAAACAAAACCAACTTGGTGGTACCTCATCCTCCAGAACTAACTGCTGCTGCTTAAATCTCTAGAATCACCAGTGGTGTGGTGTTGTCATCCTGGCCCTGCACATGGCAGGCAGTGGAGGCGACCAGGCTCAGCCCCACGGATGTGGTGCTGCACAAAGCATCCATCAGGACAGCTCTGGCTGTCACAGTCATCTTGGCACAACTGTTCCTCAGCCAACTCCTTCCAGCAAACCATCTACAGAGTCTGAAACAGTTCCAGAAGAGCCCCTCACTGACACAGGAATGCTGTTCTACCACACCAGCATTTTTCACTTGATGGAGCAACTAGACAGAAGCAGTTGCTGCTGTCAGTGGACCATTCCCAAAAAGCTTCTCCAGTAAAAAGTTTCAGCTGCACCCAGGCAAGGTGTCTGCTGGTTGGACAACCCCAATCCCCCTAGCCAAGAGCAAGATAGGCCTGCCTAAGTCCATCATAGCTCCACAGCTCTGAATAAATGGCAGCTTTGCAGGGGATCAGCTGCTGCCTAATGCAGGGCCCAGAGTCTCCAGCAAAGATCTTTAAGCAGCTCTAAGACCCAGAAGCAACCAGAGTTGCCTGAGGCCATCACAGGCATCAGGCACAGGCTATTCATCATGAGAAGTCTCAGACAGTCCCTGGCTGTCTCTGAAGGGTTGTTGTTGCCTGTTCCCCAGCCCTGTGGAGCAGAGACAGCAGCACAATCCCGAGGTGCCATGGGTCTGAACCACCAGGAGAGACAGCTACCTGAGCGTGTCCTCTAAACAAGAAAAACAAAAGTTAAAACCCAAAAATTTTCATAGCCAGCCTTTCAGTTTTATTGCAGAAATTAATTCAAGCAGGGAGGGGGACTAGTCAGCTGGCCAAACCAGCAGGATAGCATTGATGGAGAAACACAGCTGGTGGGCATCTCCCTCCTCCACAGCAGTGGAGGGACAAGAGGGGTGGTGGCAGTGGGAGTACCCAGGATGGCTCAGAAGGGCCCCATCAGCACCCGTGTCTCGCCCCAGAAATTTCAGCTTCAGGAGTCCCATCAGGACACACACAGAGCTCTAGCCCCAGAAAAGACCAAGTATAAATCTCTTTGTTTTTCCTTTTGTTTTTCATCAGCTTCTTTTAGACTGTGCACTCCTCCCCAGCTCTAACTGCTGAATAACCAGCCAGAGCAATTAGGTTAGATCTTACACACAAACACTTTTTATCTCAGAAGATCCCACTTGGGCAATGTCATCAAGTGCCGAGGTTTTGGCATGAAACTTTACCCTCCTTGCACTCATACTTGTGGCCAGGGTGATATGTAGGGAGAAGAAATAACAGGTAAGTACATATGGGGAATGAAATTCTTTACTCTGAGGCTGGTGTTGTTTTGTTGTTTGTTTGTTTGTTTTTAATTTAAACTAGTCTTTGCAGTGCCAACTGCACTTAAAAAAAACTTTCTCAATTGTATAAATGACGGATAAAAAGCTATTTCAAACAACCTACAGCTACTCTGGGCAATGTTTCCCTTAGCTGATCATTAAGTACTCTAAAACTTTAGGTTTATGTAGATAGTCATTGTCAATATAAAAGATAGTGATGTCAGCCTCTCTCATTTATTCAAATATCCCTCGTCCTGTGAGCCTCTGATGTTCCATTACAGGAAGAGAAATTAAAACAAAGAGGGGAAAGGAGAGGAAGGGGAAACCATCCTGATACACACTTCTCTCTAGACTTCCCAAGAGATGCTCCTCAGAGAGAGGCTGACCAAGCCTGAATACTGGAACAGCCAAGCATTTATACATATGCACTTATTTATAATTAGGATTACAGAATATTCTGAGTTGGAAGGGAAGTACAAGGATCATCAAGCCCAGCTCTTAAGTGAATGGCCCATACACGGATCAAATCCCTTGGTGTTATTAGCACCAGGCTCTGACCAGATGAGCTACAGAACCTTCCCAGACATCAGAAAATATGGATCCAAAGGAACAACACATCCACCCAGGAAGGCAGTGTTTTGACCACCCTTGAAATGGTGGAATATTTTTAAATTCACAAATTTTCCACTGTATGTAAATTTCGGGTTTCAAAATGTAATACTACATTTCCCATTCCTAAAGCAATATCAGCAACAATAAAAGCTTAACAATTTGAAAAAAAAAAAAACCCTAGTCAAAATTGAAGCACAGCAAATCAGCTTCCCTGGATTTTACTGGTGGGTGGATGAAAAGGATTGAGAGGGAACATGTTGTTGATTTTTTTTTATTTTTTTTCCCCGGCCTTTCAGCTAATGTTATAAAAGAAACATTTTTTTGAAATGTCCACATCTCTTACACAATAGGGAAGAAAAAGAGAACAACCAAATCAATCACCCTCCAGCTGATACCACTGCAGAATGAAATCCATTCAGAGATCTCCTGGAAGCAGCACAACACTTCTGAGCTGCAGCAAATCAAATCTGGAGATAAAGGGGCTGCTCTCACTTCCTCCCTCTGTGACAAACAGAGGCACAGGTTATCTGCTCCAGCATAGTCAGAGCAGCTGGAATTAAGCAAGCCAGTTTTTATTACCAGTCCACCCTCCCGAGGAAGCCACTTTATACAACTGCCTGTACAGGTGCTTCTATCCATTTGTCTACCTTGCAAAACAACTTCCAGTTTTCCAGGGCAATTTTAATGAGGTTTTGACAGAACGGTAGCAGTTACAAAAATACTGTCTGATCAAGTTCTGTATGTGAATGGATGGTAGGGCAGAGGAAAGATAATGTTCCTGCAGAGGAAAATTTCCTATGTTAATTTATTGGGCACAAGAAGATTCACAAGTTTAGCACAAAGCTATAGGAAATCAGAATTCATAACTTCTACTCATTATGGCACTACTCTTTTCCTACAGTTGTGAGATAACAAAAGATTACAGAATCTCAGGCAAATAGAAAGATGCATCTTGCACTGTATCAGCACTGCCTTTTTTAATATAAAATACCAACTTTGGAATATAAAAGTAACTGGGGTGACACAGTAATTTAACAAATCTGCAATGAAAATACATATACCCAATGAGATTGGAGAAGGGTCCAACAAAAAATCTCTAATTGGATTTTATGCCTCCCAGTGTCTCTATGTATATTTTCATCAGGGATTTGGCTTAGAAACATCTCTCCTGTACCTACAGGATATCAGAGAGAATGATTGTGGAATATACATCAAAATGATGACAGTAGTCACATCTCTGGCAGGTGTCACTTTTCACTTACCAACATGTTTCCTTAAACCTGTCCAAATTCTTATTCTGAGTGAAGATTTTGGTCTGTAAAATGGAAACCATGTCTTTTATTGGGTCTTTAGCCTCTAAGTTAATAGTGTTTTAATGGGTCTCTGAATATATTGTAAGTAAGAAAAAACAAGCAGAAGTAAATGCATTTTTTGTTTGCATTTCAATAAAAGAATCACATTTCTCGACAACATTGTGAATATTGGGCTACAAATTATTATAGAAGGTCGCACTTCTTTTCATTCCCTCTGCAGGTTACTGGGTGAAGAAGTACATTTGATTTTTGTATTCTAACAATAATTGTATTTTGTCTGTTGAAAAAAAAACCAGGCTCTTTTAGCTAAAGACGAGGTTATCTAACCATCCTTTATTTGGGGCAATCAGCCATCACAAAACAATTCCTGGGAGTAAACACCGTAGTTAGAGACATGCAAACAAAAACTAGCATTATAAATGATAGCACCACACATGAAAGAGAAAGAAATCAAAGGCATTAGTACACGAAGCAAATCTGTATTATGCCTCCCACTGAGTTGTAATATTTTCCCTGTACTCTGCTTTGGGGGGGTGGGTGTTTGTTTATATGTTTCTCTTGTTTGGGTTTGGTTTTTTCTCTTAAGCAAAACCACATGTACCAACAGGGTAAATCAGGTAAAACTATTATTTTATTTTAAATTTTGGAAATGGCATAGAGTTTTGTGTCTACCTCTCTTCCATCATGCCACTGTAATAACACAAATATCAAGTTTAATAACACAAGATATCAATAAGATATAATAGAATTTAATATAAAAAATAACCCCACACAACGAAAACCCCTGCCACACACACATTTTAAGATTTTGTTGAGTGGTTTAAATTCTGGAAAAGAACCAACCAAAAAACCAATCAGTGCTATTCACTTAAAATCAAGTATAACTTTCCTATTAATTTGTGACAAGGTTGCCTTTATGCAAACAGTCAGTTAAAGCCTTAGGCTTTGGGAATGGGTGTTAATCTGCTACAGGCAATGAAACAATGCTGATCCACACCACTACTTGATTTGGCCAAATATTTGGAAGAGACAATTACTACCTCAAAACAGGTCTCTTTGCTGAAAGGAAGGGATCCTGTTGAAAAGTTACTAGGTGAGCAGCACATCATTGCTAAGTTTTATGCATGAATCAGCCTCAGGGAAGATTCACAAATACACCCTTAATTAAATGTTTTTCCATTATTCCACCAGCCTAAAAACATAAAGAGGGGAATTAATTATATAGGGACAGACCTTGAATCCATTAGTTGTTAGGGATGTCCTGTGTATCAAAGACTAGATACAACACATAAAATAGCATAAATATCATTAACACTTAGAGTCATTTCAGCTATTGGTAAAAGTTAAAAAAATATATAAATAAAAAAGCACATTGCCTGAGAAACGTAAATGAATTTGCTTTCTGAAAGACTGGTGTGAACCTACATGTAATCAATCAGCTCAGTTGCTACAGCTGCACTGTCAGAAGTGTAAGGGTAGATTTACTGTAGAAAGGTGCCCAGAAACAGTCGTGACAATGACACAAAGATGCACCAGAAGCTTTTTCCCCACCTATGGTCTCCATCAATTAAAACCACCATTCACCAACAACATCAACAACAAAGTAACACTCCTAAAAATTTGGCAGGAAAGGGGAACACAAAGTGGATGCTGTAAAACAGAATCCCTCTGCAGCCAGGCATAGCAGGCCCATAAAAGCTATCGAGTATCAGGGACAGCACTGCTGTAATTCACTCGTCCCTTCCTTTCTCTTTATACTGTCTTTATATATTGGTGTAAGCTGTATATCCATCATATATGGGAGAAACGTGGGTTTCTGTGCATGGGATAATCTGTTTTATTGTATGCTCTTATGTGCTCCAGTTTCTTCTTCCCACATCTGTTTTTCCTGGCTCTGTGTGTACACAACAGCTGCATATTTGGGGACACCAATTTAAAACAGAGGAGAAGTATTCCTTACTTGTCCCATAAACCACTCTTCAGATGGTATACAACTCCAGAAATTCAGATAATTAGGCCACAATATCAGTTATTTTTCTTCACAATAAAACAAATCAGCATTAGTGATATTCCCCCTCCACCTAGAAAACCAACTAGATAAGTGCACTTAGAAATCAAACAGTTTATATCTACTTCTGCCTCATGAATTAGTGTCCATTTCACGCCCTATCATTACCACTTTCTGGACTGGAAAGAACCTGAGCAAACAATAGGAATTATGGTCTTCAAACAAAAGGAATGGAAATTCATTGTAGCCCATAGAGAGGATGGCAGGATCCACATTTCTTCCCTGAAGAAGGATAAAGATATTGACCCCAGAGCAATTTCAGCCAGAGTGATGCTGTTGCTTCTCAAAAGGCAATTCTCAAGCACAGAGAGTGAACATGACAGGAGCACATCACCATCAACACAGAAGAGCTGACAGAGCATCAGCTCCTCTGAATCCCAAGCCTGGGTATTCCTCATTTGCTAAACCCTAAAGTCTTCATTCAAGCCACGTTACTGCTCAGCTTAAAAGGAGCTACCATCAAGGAGATACACAGCAAGGTTTTAATGACAGAGCAGAATATGCAAACACTAAATCTGCCACATCATTAATAATTCTGCAATAGAAACCAAATGATATGTAGTTAACATTTCTGTGCTTAACCATTTCATATTTATACAACAAAGTGACGATACTGTGAAAATGCTACACAGAAAGTTTTTCCTGTTCATTAGCTGTACATGAGACAGTTAAGAATGTACCAAGAATGTGAAATTAAAACCAGTAAACCCTGTGCCAAATGTTATGGATTCCATTAGTAAAAAACCCTTTCCAAAATTTTTCTTAAAAATCACAATGAAGCTTCACACCCAATTCATTAATTGCCCCTCTTTTGCTAAACATCAGGCAGCCTGCAGGCCTTCTGTTTGTTGTTCTTAATTCAGAGACTGATGGGGCATCTGAGGTGGTTTAATAACAGCCCTGTGGACAATCTAATTTTTCCAGCCCAAATAGTTTGACTGTTTATTTTTTTGAGGGGATGAGTGGTGTTCTTTGAGTTTACATGCAATAAAACATGGCCAGTGCTCATGAGAGAAGTACAGCCAAATACTTGGTTTTCAAAGACATTACTAACCAGACTATTTTCTGCATAAAGTGACTCCTTCATATGGAAGGAGCACAGCAGCAGTACAATATGGCTGCTCATGTCTGACATGCAGCTTTTCAAACTGACTGCATCCATGAGAAAGCCATGTACAACGAGCATCAGGTGAAGCCTCACAAACTGTCTGAAGAAGAACATGTTAGGCAGCCCCCATAAGTGTGTGCCCAGTCCAGTGCTTTTCTAATCCTGCTGTTGCTTAGAGGAGACCATACTTTACCTCAAACCTGTAAGAGGCACCATGGGTGGTCTCTAACTTCCCAAGATGTTAAAAGCTGCTTGCAAGCAGGTCTGCTGGCTCCATTCAAACAAACAAACAAACAACCCCCAAACGGTCCATATCTTCTGGTACCATCAAGACAGACCCATTAAGGCCAAATACCAATGGCCTTCATTAAGGCCAAATACCAATGGCCTTTGCACTTCAGAAATCCCCAAAGGCAACCACAAAAGCAACCCAATCATATTAAACTTAAAAACAAAAAAAAAACAAAAAAAAAGCAAAAAAATACCTTTTTCCTCCACAACATTATATTTAACTATTATACTGATGAAATTGCCATACAGCACTNAAAAAAGAGAGAGAAAGAAACCAACCCCAAAACTTTCTTGGCAGTGGCACTGCAGATGGGCTGGAAAGAAAGGAGACAAGGTGAGAGATTTCTTCTCTGCCATCTGCCTAACCCTCATTTCCTCTTGCCAGCCGATGGCTTCTCCTTTCAGCATGCATAGTATAACATTTTGCAGCTGCTCAAAGGGAAACTGCCCTCCCCCAACAGAGCACACCAACAGTAGCTGGGGAGTTCTGGGAAGCAGCAGCTGGGGGGATCAGCTGAAATGCTGAGGCATCTCTCATCACAACTGCACAGAGCCAGATCCCAGGGCTCTTAATCAAGCACAAGTCAACGGGAGCTTTGCCCAATTAAGTAACAGAGTTTGGCTCATTCCAGCAAAGGATTACATCACAACAGCAAAAGCCCTTCAGTACCCAACACTGAGGACAACACCATCCTTTCCTCTACTGGTTAACTCCCTTTATCTTCTTCTCTACTAGTCCTGAATAAGAGGATTTAAAGGCAAACTGTGAAGTGATGCTGAGAAAAGCAGGGATGCAGTCCAATGGATCATGGGGCATTTGGTTTTTAGTTCTCTTTATCTCAGTTTTACTAGCAGCCCCACTTGCACCACGAGGATCCCTATTCTCCTCCTCTCCCCCAAATAATTGGAAAACAACACTTATGTCCCTGCTGAAGCCTAACCCCGGTATACTCCAAACCCCTGTGTGGCCTCCCAGTCACAAGCAGCTTGGATCAGTTTGTGTTCCCCCTCCTGAGATCTTTCTCTCTCCCTCCACAGAGGCTCTCACTAAGGTTGGCTGACCTGCTGAAGCCTGAAGTGTCTGCTCTTTGCTAAAACCCAGTCTCTGGCTCTTTGCAAGGTACAGAACCTTAGTTAAAGGACGGAAAAAAATTCTTATCCAAGAAATGAAAATATTAACACAAAATTAAAAAAAAAACCAAAACCTATGTATCCAATTGAGTGGTAGAAGTCTGCAGACAGCATCCCAGGCTGCAGAGAACAGAGTGAGAAAGTATCCTAGCCAGGAAAGCACCTTCTGCAGAAAGAACTGCCATGCCATATTTGCTCTAATCCCACATTACTCTGTTGACTCTTTGATTATTTGAAAGATTACTTTCTCTCAAGAACCTGAAGATCTGACCTTACATGACAAGACACAGGGGCACAGTAAAATTAGAACAGTTCAGTGAGAAATTCAGTAGTTCCCACCGAAATAAATTTTTTGTTGTGTCTACCACTAGTCTCTGAGAAGCTAAGACCTACAAACTTTTATGATCAACTTAATATTGTAGCAAAATTTGTTTAAAACCAACTTCCAATGCCAGTTTTGCAATAATACTGCAGGATTTTCAAGGTCTGTTATCAAGAGAAAATGTTTCCTGTCCCTTCTTTCCCTTAAATAAGAAGGCTGAATAACCAGATACACGTTTAAATCTATTTTCTATTTACGCTGATTTTCAGAAACAAGTGCCACAATGATTTACATGTACACACTGCCTGTGGTCCTGCTGAAACCACTGAGATCAGTCTCAGAGTAGACTGATCAGTAGACTCTCAGAGTAGAGAATCAAGCACCTGCATAAATCTCTGCAGGATGACAGCCAAACAACAAATATTGTTTTACTGGGAAACAATAAAGGGACACGGCCTTGTGGTAACTCTGTGAGCCAAGCCCTGTTCTCAGAAACATGTCCATTTCTCTCTGGGGGTGTGGGCTTCAAACACCCAGCCATGGGAAGTGAGGCATGAGCCCTGTGCCCCGCCACCTGCAGAGAGGAGAGGCACAGTCCATGAGGAAGCTCCTCACTGGCAGGACACAGAGGCACGCTGGTGCAATTTAGGTGCAGTTTTGGCTTAGCACTCCAGGAAAACATAATCCTCTGTGGTCCCCTTGGTGTTCCATGGTTCTCATTGCCATGGGGGTCACACAACAGGAATGTACCCAGGTAGGTTTGAGAAGCACGTGCAACTTTTTGTAAAGGATAATGGATAGCCTACATTATTCATAACATAACTGATTTCAATTGCATTATGCTTTACTTTCCAGATTTTCAAACAAGGACATTCTAATAGGACTGCACAGGTATATTTCTTCTAAAATTCATGCTCTACACTGGAATTAGATGTCTTCCACCAAAATTGTTATTAAAATTAGCATTACACATCCTTAGATTGGGGCCTAAAATGTCACGATTAAAATGCTATCTACAACACTTACATCTTCTACTCCTCTAAGAGAAACACAGAGAATAATGTAAAATTTTAAACTAAAGACAAGGACAAAAATATTTCTCAGGAAAACAAGAAACAATAAAGATCCAAAAGCTCTTGTACTGTAATGTTTGATGGTTGACAAATGAAATAAAATAAAATAAATAAAATAAAAATATGCTTCTGAATTACCCCAAACCATCTGTGAAACAGCAAAATGGAAGGGAAAAAAAGCCCAAAACAAACCAACAGCAGAATTGCCAGAGCAATGGAAAACGGCTGGGAGACAATATGAATTTAATTCTCTTCCTCCAAATTCATAACCATGTTTTTCTTCCCCAGAGATATTCTTCATGTGCAGTGCCTTCACAACATTTCCTTTGGAAAAAGAAAACCTTGCATGTAAACACATTTGCATTTGTCACTGTCTACACTGGGACATGACTAATTCAGTAAATCTTTTCTAGAGGATATCACTGATAATCCACAGGGAAGAAAACACTGATTTTCGTTTTGAACCAAAACCTTACATGACCTTTTGTCCCTTCTATTGGAAGAAACTCCACCACAACCCTCCCCAAACCCCAAATCAAACAACCCACCATGGTACTTGCAGACCCCAACAAAGAGAGAAAGCAGAGCAGAACTAGAGCCTTCATCCTGGACATCCAAAAATCTGTTATCTTCCCAGTATTAAGATGTAATTTTCCTTGAAAAAGAAAGCAGAAGGGAGTGTTCTTACAAGGTATTACCATTCATTTACACTGTATTTCAAGAACTGCTTTTTTAAGACTAAAAAGCAGGGGTTTTTTTTCTTTTCTTACATTCACAAGACAATATTACATGTTGATTAAAACCAGCTCAATCAACTGGAAAGGGTGCATCAATGTCAACATCACAAAAATAGGCCCTGAGACCCAGTTCTGCAGTTCTTCTGGAGAAGAAAAAGAGGCTCCTTTAAAATCCTCCAAGTGAAAAAAAAAAAAAAAAAAAAAAAAAAAAAAAGAGCAAAAGTAGGTATTCATGAAATGTTATTGTCCAAGATAGAATAGTAGAGGCTGAGGAGAACAAACAATATAAATAAAGAACACATTTTTCCTTGCCTGCTTCACAATAGCTAAGATTCTTTAAAAAAAAGAATAGGTAGAAAGATAAGACATGCATGCCTGATACTGAAGAAAAGACTGTTTGTACCCAGCACACTGGATAAATTGTTCTAGAACAGTTCAGCCATGTCAAGAAATGACCCTTTCATGCTGCCAAGGTCAATTAGACCCGTAGCCAGTGTTAGTCAAAAAGGTCATCACCGCTCATCTATTCAAAATAAATTCACCTGTTTTCTCCTAGAACTTCACAAACTTAGTAGAGACCAGTCAGGCAGAAGATTTTAGGTGTGACATGGTATGGTAGGCATGTGTTTTATTGATGGATCAAGAGCTGCAGGCAATATTTGGCCCAGTCCTAAGACCATCACCAAGGCTGTATGCTTCTGCTGCTGCAGCCCCCAGGTACAGGTAGAGGCAGGAGGTTGATGGATATACCATAAAAGGGGAGGCCTGACCCCTAAACTCCTAATTATTGGTTAAAATTTCACATAACTCCTGGTGTTCAAGACAACATTTGTTTTAATCTCAACCTGATCTCTGCAAGAACCTCTAAACATAGCAAGGAAAAATTCACATAAGCCTTTTCCCATGGAAATTCATTATACAGGTGCATCCTAAGAAATACTTGAACAAGAAAAACAACAATGCATTAAGATGCAAATTAAATGCATGACTGTAGTTAGTCTTCCACTCGAGCAATTGCCATTGTTATTTTGACTGACTGATCATCAGAGAAATGTTGGAAAGCAGAAGATTTGAAACATCTGCTATTCAATTATATTATTTCTCTAATTCCATAGTTTTGTATAAAAATACTGATTTCAGGGGAAATTTATAGCTAAAATTATGTGTTCCTTGCATTGAAATGGGGATGGAGCTCGTTGTGGCAAAAATTAAATAAATAGTTTTGTGGTCCTCACCTGTGTGCATAAAGAGCTAATAAATAAACAAATAAATAGGAACAGTTGACACATCCAGTGGGAATTACTTCACAGATTGAGCTTCTTTTCAAATTTATAAGCTGCTCTTTTGAGACAGTTGCCTTGCAGAGTATATAGGGAAGAGAAGGCTCAGCTGGAATGCCTCTCACACAATGTGAAAGAAATAACATTCAGCTATACCATGATCCTCAGTGTTATTTCACAACAGCTCTAGCAAAGAGTCTCAATTCTTACAGAAACCACTACACCTGCAGACAGTGAGGTTTCTGTTCCTGAGGTTGCCTTGTTTTTCTAAGACCTACGTGTAATTATGCCCACACTTCCATTGCATACACTGACTAGGCAGGACCCCTGTCCAGAGCAGAGGAAAACTCGGGGCAGGCAGTGGAATTAAATAAACCATTTTAAACAAGGTGCAGCTTTGTCCCATGATGTCTAGTCAACAGATATGCATCATTTCTAATTGGCTGTCAGGTCTCATCTGTCTACTGTTGAAAGATAAAAGTGTAAAACAAACTCCTCTAGATTTTGAGGCCAGAAGAGACTAAAGTTAATTTCATTTTCATGTGGGTTTTTTCCAGTGTTTTCAGAACCTGAATACTGAGCAGATTGCTCCTGAACCCTTTTAAGAAACTTCCTGTAGAAGAAGCTTCCTCCCCCAGTGAACTCACTGAAACCCTACCCACTTAAAACAAAACAAAACAAAACAAAAAAAAAAAAAAAAAAAAAAAAACAAAACCCACCACCACAAAAACAGTAAAGCACCCTGGAAATCACAGATCTCTTTTGTGTTGCACGGTTTGCCAGCAGTTAATGACATTACAATGGCTTAGGTGAGAGAGTAACAGCATACGAAGTACTCAATAGCAAAACAACGAGAATGGAGAGGGAGGGAAAAGAGCGTTTTCTTCAGTGAACAAAATGATGACAAATCAAAGTGGAACTAAATCAAAATGTGCTGGGAACCTGCAATATTTACAAAAACTGCAGAACCCAGGTGCTCCTGTGCTGGAGCCGGGTCTTCTGATTTTCGAGATTTTCCATTAACTGCACCTGCCAATGATTACTCATCGAGAAAATTTTGTATTCATACTAGAACTAAAGTGACTGCCCTGTGCACTTACTGTCCTGCCTCAAGAGTGCTCTGGTGGAGCTGGAGGCTTGAACAAGCCGTGCTGAGACTCACTCTACCTTTCCCAGACACAGGCTGGAAGCGCCTTCCCGTGCTGCTGGAGCACAGGGATGCAGAGGGTGCTGAACATCCCGCACTCCTGTTCCTCTGCTGCGGGCACACAGCTCTTGTTTACTTTGAACAATGACTTCTGGCTTAAAGCTTGAGAGCCAGCCCAGGCCTCTACACAGCCAGGACACCCAGTTCCCTGCACCACTGAGCTGCAGCAGCCAGCACAGGTGGTGTCCCATTTCAGAGGCCCTGTCTGTGCCACCCTTCCCAGCTGCTTTTGTCCTAACATCCGTGGTCACACAGCTGTGAGCAACCCTCACTGAACAGGCACTAAGGCAGGAAAAGCAAAAGAATACGGAGCCTATGAATACCTGGAGGAGCAGAGGGGAGGCTGAGGGGCACAGCCTGGGCAAAGATCCAGTGTCCAGCTGCCTGTATCGACAGGGCAGTGATGGAGGAGATGGAGCCATCCTCTCCCACCATGTCTGGCAGGATGAGACTACAGCTGAAAGCTGAAGTGAAAGTCAGGCTGGATATAAAGAGCAATTTGTTGTCCATGAGGGCAGCCAGGCAGTGGAAGAAATCATCCAGACAGGCTGTGTAGGCTCTGTTGCTGGAGGCTTTCAAGAGCTGCCTGGACAAAGGCTTGAGTAACATGGTCTGGTGACACAGGTGACCCTACTTTGAGCTGAAGCTTGGATGACAGACCTTTTGATAACCATTCCAACCTAAATCTGTATGGCCCTTTTGAAAGAAGCAAATTCAAGACTTTGGTTTACATAAAGTTCTGCCTTCTCTCTGGTGCATCAGAGATGTGATTTCAGGACAAAGCAGATATTTTCTTCTCCAAAATACTCCCACTCCTGCATGCTTTGTAAAGGTGAAGCCATGGGTGCCCCAGTCTCTCGTGTGGGAGCAGATGAGGAGCTTTCAGAGGACCAGGTCATGCCATTTGGAAACACGGGCAAGCTCCGGCTGCTGTCACAAGCACAGTGACCTCGTAACTCACTGCAAGATTTTCTTGGCATTGCCAGGCAGTCATGCCATTTGTTGCTGACAAAACAGAACCTAGACCTGTTAACAGGCAAAATCCTTAGAGGCTTCAGTGTTTAAAGGCAAGATTCTCAACAAACACGTAACTTCATAACACAGTAAAAATACAATTTTAAGGCACCTGTGAGATAGAACATTTTAAAATGGTCTCCACAGGAAAAGTACTTGCAGATGCCTCCACACCACTTCAATTAAAATGTGACCAGACATAAAATTATTTGAGAAGAAAATACAATGTGTTTTTGAACAGCTTATAATTTAAGATAAAAAACTGAGAGTGACTGTAGGGCTCACAGCCTGTCACTGGTTTGAATTCAAGTAACAAAGTTAACAAAGTTGGTTGTCTCCATTCAGCAACTCTCATGCTATTTCTCACCTACCTTATGGATCCCACCACTGCACTTAAACTCCTTGCCATGATTCTCCACAGAATCATAGGATGGTTTGGGTTGGAAGGGGACCTTGAAGATCTCCTAGTTCCAACCCCTCTCTGTGAGCAGGAATGCTTTCAAATAGACCAAAAGGCTCTCAAAGGCAAAGTGGTTTCAGCACCACATCAAGGCCAAAGCAAAACTGAAACTTTCAAAGTATCCAAGGAGATTTGAATTAGCTTTCTGTCCACTTCATTTATTTGGTGGGTGAACACGTCCTCATATTCCTGAGATGGACTCTCAACATGAACATACTTTTTGGTAAACTCCAAAATAAATGAAGGGGCCTTCCACAATTCAGGCCCAGAAAAACATCATTTTTTTGTATATAAGACTTTGAAATCTCTCTTTAGAAACAGTCTACTTTTAAAGCCCCAGATTAATGTCATTAGTGGACAATAAAATTATTACCATTTGTGACTCTTCATTTTTACATATATTTTGTCTCTTTGAGTACTGTGTGCAGTTTTGGTCACCACAGTATAAAAAAAGGACATTAATTATTGGAGAGTGTCCGAAGGAGGGCCACGAGGATGGTGTAGGGCCTTGAGGGGAAGCCATATGAGGAGCAGCTGAGGGCACTTGGTCTGTTCAGCCTGGAGGAAACTGAGGGGAGACCTCACTGCAGTCTTCAACATGAGAGGAAGCGGAGAGGCAGGCACTGATTTCCCCTCTCTGTGACCAGTGACAGGAGGGAATGGCCCAAAGGTGAGTCAGGGGAGGTTCAGGCTGGATATCAGGAGAAGGTTTTTCACCCAGAGGATGGCTGGGCACTGGAACAGGCTCCTGAGGGAAGTGGTCACAGCACCAAGCCTGGCCAAGTTCAAGAAGCTTTTGGACAATGCTCTCAGGGATGCAGAGGTGGGATTCTTGGAGATGGTCCTGTGCAGGACCCAGAGCTGGACTCACCGATCCCGATGGGTCCCTTTCAACTCAGCATATTCTGAGATTCTAGGAAGAGAATGTGCTCTTAAAGGCTGAGGGGGAAGCTATCCCTTACAAGCACATAACAAGATCACCAGGTGTCTTCAGGGCAGGTTTTAGGCACGTTTCAGAAACCAAACCAAGCTCTGCAGTGCACCCATCCGTTAAGGACAGCTGCAGGTGGGTGGGCTGCCCCCCAACACTCACCCAGTGGGTGCTCAAAGCACCTCCCACCCCACCTTTCCTGGTGTGAGGGGGGTTCTGGGGTGCAGCTGGCTCTGCCAGCCCGGCTGTAGGGGGTGAGGGCTGGAGGCTGGCAGGCACTGCCTGTCTAGTACCACGCAATGGCTGTGTGAAACTCCATGGAACTCCGTCACACAAACCCCAGGTGTGCACCTGGGGATCACACAGAGCAGCACAACCATCTAACAGAGCTGGCTATAACACCTAAGGGAGCCTAGTACCTTTGAGGCTGAGAAAATTACCACTCATTATGCTAAGTAATGCCTTATATCAGCATGTAAATAACTTTTCTTTGTAAGCAATCACCAAAGCATTCTCAACAGAAAATTAATATATCTGATTTGTTTATGTATTCACCTAATTTAGGGTAGAAAGATTTTTAAACTGAAACTAGATACGGAAGCATGTCACCAAAATTTTTCTGAGCTGCAGATCCATTTATATTTATACTTATACAGACACACACACACACACACACACACACACACACACACACACAATTACATGTTCTGTCTCTGTGATAGGCTGAATCAGATAAGATGTTAAATATACAGTCTTGTGCTGTATGTTACAAGAGATTCCACTCATCTTCTTATTTTTGACAACCACCTTTTTGGTGGGAAATTAAAAGTTAATTTTGTTTTTTTTTCCTTTTGTCTTTTTTCCTTATCAGCAGTGCCTCCAAGGAATGCTAAAGTATTCTGAAAGTGACCTTCATTTTACTCATATCATCCTGACACAAGTGATTTAGCCTCCATACTTGTAGGAGTAAACATAAGAAACACCCACTGACTGACAAATATTTCATCAGAATTCAGCCACGCATTTGTTCCTGGGCATTGAGGGGAGGGTGTGTTAGATGGTGACCTCATTTAGTAAGGCATCATCATTTAAGTTCACCACCAGTATATGGATGTTGCCATTACCTTTTGCACTCTCAACCTGTATCTTCTTGTCCTCCTTCAAGTGTTGCTGTATTTTGTGGCCCATTCCACGTGCAGCTGCCATGCTCTGGTGTTGCTGTGATTTCCAAGATGGACACAGATCTTTTAATCAAACCTGACTAGGACAAGGATTTTCCCATTTCTCAAATCTATTCCCAGATCAAGCAGGCAAGCAAATTTTGAATGCTTAAACATAGAGAAGCTAGAAAAATAATCCAGGGAAGAGCACAGCCATGCACCCAGCTCTGCTGGGGCTTGCATTTTCCAGGAGAGTAGAGGGACCACTACTCACAATAGCCAAAAACTCTGGGCCATTAAATCCAGTAGGGAAATATGTGCACTCACAGCTGCTCTCACTTAGAAGTCCTTTGCTGGACTGGAGTCTGGAGGGCAGTTGAAACAGCTTTCAATTTATTAATTACTTGTGACTTGCACTTGTGAGGTAGTGGTGGCAGCTTAATAGATACAGCATAAATGTGAAAAGCAACAGAGATGGAAAAAAAAATTGATGGAGTTAAGGGTTTGAGTCATTGACTGGTGGAAAATACCTTAAGAAAAGGGAACAAAAATCTGGCATGTAGCTATAAACTGAGTCAAGCAGGCTCTTGAAGACATAGGACAACTTTTTCTGAAAGAATTTAATACTTGAAACATCAGAGAATGTGTTCTGGGTTTTACAAAACAGAAGTCACAGGACTATTAAGAAAGGTGATTTCAGCAGTACCATATCACACAGACCTGGGCTAGAAAACCATGTGAAAAAGTGAAAGACTATTGTAGCAGACACAGTAAAGGCCAGGAGGTTACAGATACAGAAGGAGGAACACATACACTGGAGATACTTTATGAGTGCTTCTAGTATAGTGCCGAAAAAATAGAGTCTATATGAAGAATAATGAAAAAAACACCTCAGAGACACAGCATTCAAGAGAAGCTTAAAACAGCACTCAAACAGCAACCAAATGAAAACTCAGCTTTGACTGCAGATGACAGCCCCACAAGCAATTTGTCCATGTAAGGTGAGGGCACACATACACCCGCACTCCTGGGCAGAGAGCTGCTGCAGCACCCATCTGCATGGTACCCAAATTACTAGATTTTTGAAAGAACTTCATCATGCCCACAGGAGAACAGGCAATAGCTAGTTCTTCCATTTGGCTTGTAGATTTACTGTGCTGCCCACAGCTGCCCGTGATGTTGTGCCACATCTCTGTGCATTTCCTCCTCTCCTGACTCCACAGCAGACAAGAACCAACCCAGCTGGAAGTGCCTGTTCACTCCTGGCTCAGCAAGAGTGCCCCAGGTGACTCCCTGGACATGGAGTCAGAGCAAGAAGCTTACAGAACTGACCCACTGCTTGTTTAAGTCTGTCTCCTCCTTGCTAAGAGGATCTCCCATCTTCTGCTGAAAGCTTTGATAGAGGGTGCAGAGTTCACATCGCTTTCAAAAATACCTCGTCATGTAGCACCTTTCTGTCACATACAATGGAAAAGAAAAATCACGTAGGTTCATGTGAACCTCTCTTTCTGACTCACATTTACCCACTAGCCAGGCCTTGGCATGCTGTTGTGGGTCTTGACAAGCTATTCTTATTTTCACTTCAGATCTATGTTTTGACTCAACACCAGCAGAAAAATAGGTCACAGAAAAATGACCTGAAAACTCAGCCACTTAAAGGAGATTTCTCACTGAATTTCAGAGGAAGAAGAAAATTAGGCACTGGCTATTTAAAATAAAATAAGAATTAAAGAAATCTTCCAAACAGCAAGAGCTATCAGCAACCTATTACAACAAAACTGGTACAAGAAGAATCAGGTGACTTGGATTTACATTCAGTTTAGCACACTTTGAATGCAGATCTACCATAAAAAGAGAGACCTTTTCATTGCAAAATGAAATGACAGTTTTATCATTCAACAATATTACATGTGGGTTATTTTCAAGTAAAGAAGACCAGCTTGTGCAAAACATATCTTGAAGAGGTTATACCTACCATCTCATTCAGTAAGGTGAGAACAGGATCCAAGACCTGGCCACACAGATACTGCAGTTAGGAACATGAGTCAACTTCTTGAACTCAAATGAGATTGCACAACAGCTTAAAGTATTTGAAGGACATGAGGCTAAATCAGTTGATCCCCAGAAAACCTGAACACTTTGGTTGCAAAGCCTCTTGTTACTATTTTGACATCAATATTTAGAAAGAAACAAAAATTCCTAGCAACAAACCCAGCGGGTATGTAGGTGCCACGTCAGAGAGCATAAGGATTTATTTCAATCCTGCTGCAAGGACCAGCATATCAGAAAGTAAGGAAGACTTCAGCCCAAGGAAGTGATTTCCCAAATCAGGGCACAGAGTGTGCACACAAAGAGCCATTTGGGTGTTTCAACACACAGCTGCTCTGGGAGCACCTCTGTCCTGGTGTCTGCACAATACAGACAGGTCTCCTGCTGCAACAGGACCTGTCAGCAGAAAGAATCAAGTTCGAGTTTGGGGATTGTTTGTTTGTTTTTAAAACTCAAACCTAGTCTTGGCTTTGTGTACTTGAACCAGAATCCAATTTCTATTAATCCAGTTAGGGATCAAAACCAGAGCCTGTAACTAATCTGTGTAATTTAACTTGTAGCTTTAGTCTTGAATATTATATTCCTCCAACAAATATTTGTTTGCAGAAATTGTTTAGGAAATCCTACTATGTAGCACATAAATCAAACTGAAGTGGAAGCAAAACTAATGAAGGACTAATAGCCCACAAATTAGTCACTGAGCTCTATCCAATGCCTTCTCTCCAACACAACAAAGTACATTATATGAATAATGGTGATACTTTTTTCTGCTCTTCTTGGTTTGTCTTCTTTTAAAGGTTGGTATATCATCATCTTACTAGTTAAAACATCTTTAATTGCATTATATATACACTTTGTGCATACATTTATCTTAAACATAAGCACATGCAAACACACACTGTATTTTCACCTCCATTTTGAAAACATCATCTCTACATTCTTATTTTGTAAGCACTTAAATTTCTGAATTGTTACTTCTTTCTCTGATACCTGTCACATTCCTGAAGGGCTTATGCTTTGTAAAGAGCCAATACAACTGCAAAAGGTATAATTTCAAATATTTTGACATATATATAGCACTCAAATCCAACTTAATTGGACCTGAAAATTTCCTATCGACTCCCTTAGGAATTACTTTTAAAAAATTAGATTTATATGTGAAAGAGAAGAATAAATTATATTTAATAGCTCATCTAATACATTAAAAAAATAGCTAACTTTATTGAAAAATCATATTTACAGCCCATGTAATAGATTAAAAATTCTAACTATCCTTATTAATTCTTTAGTCCCTCTACTCAGTTTTTCCTCTTTCTTCCATATTCCTTCCACTTGCTTTACTCTTTGCCTACGTGCTTTTTTTCCCTCTTGCTGAACTAATTCTACATACCTCCATACATTAACTATTGTCCTTCTTAAAAGCCTTCTCTTCTTGCTTCCCTCTATTCTTTGAGCTATTTTCAGCCCTTTTTCCTTGGCCTGTCTCTGTATGGGATGGTCTCTGTATGGGATAGTCCTGCACGGGATGGATTCCTCTTGCAGCCCTGTGGCACCACAGGGCTGGAGGTCCCTGCAGGGTGCCCTGGCCATGCTGCTGCCAGCCCTCCAGGCTGGCTTTGGCTCAGCAGCACCAGCTGCACACAAGCAAGGGCAGGAATGCTGTGAGGGATGATGCTGTGGACTACCCCAGCCTTGCAGACACGAGAGTTGAGTCTCGAGCTCCAGTTTCAAGATTTGTTCTTTCAGTCCTTGCCTTGCTCTAGCTCTGGTTTAATTTTCTCTTCACAGACCTGTTCTGCACCTCATGGATTGTCTCACAAAAAGGCACGAGCTTTAGCAGCAGCTTTAAGGTGCAAGCCCTCTGCGGTTACATGACCTGCAGGAACACAGGGAGCATCCTTCCCTGGCCTCTTGGAGAGGCACTTGTCTGCCCCATAGTCTGGCACACATTTCATACATGAGGAGGATTTCAGGAACCCATGGGACGTGCTCAGAAAGAGGGGCTGGGTGGTTGTGCCCACCTCAGCTCACCAACACCACCAGTGCTAATACCCTGTCTCTGCTTTGAAGGGATACACAGACACCAACAGTGGCATTTCCCCACTGAGCTGAACCCTTGTGGAGATGTGGCAGTTTTGCAAAATGCTTTGCTGAGGAGGTAAACCCTTCAGCTTCAGGCTGACCAGAATCCAGTATGCTGTTCCTTGTCTCCAGCCCTCCCAGTAAAAGCTCTTCTACACTTGCAGGCATGGTGGTGTTTGTCACACTGGCTTTGTAGGCAAGAGCCTCCAGTGGCAGCTTCCACACACCTAAGCAGAAGCTGGAGAGCACTAAGCCAGAGGACTGTCCTCATGCCCAGCCCCACTGAAAGCCCTGCTAGTTTGTCTATTTATGGCATGTCCAAGTCACCCATCACCATGGCAGCTAAGCACAGAGGGGAAAACGCTGCAGACTGGAGCAGATCAGACAGCAGCACTTGTAAGACATAACCACAGGACTGTATGTCACATCCTCCCCTGGCTGCTGCCATGACCCATTTATGATTTCTACCTGAAAGCTAAGGAAAAGTTTTATTAACATACCCAAACTACGCTCTTCAAAGGTCTTACACTAGCTATACAGGAAGCCAGAACATAAAAGCAGGCCAGAAAAAGGCAAAACAATATTCAGACTAAAACAGAAAACAAATCTCATTGAAATTTACACTGTAAAATACACTGCAGTGAGCCAAGGTAAGAAGAATGCATTCTGCTCACACTGTGCCTCAAGCAACTTCAAAGGGGAAAAAATAACACATTTAAAGTATATACAGAAGCAGCTCAGGTTTGTCATCAGCACACAAAAGTGAAGAGTGAAAATTTGGTCCAAAATCAAATCCACAAGTCAGAAGGCAGGTGCTCTCATTAGGGAGAGAAATACCCTGGAAGTTTTCAGCCTCCCTCCAGCTTATTGACTGAAGTTACACTTCTTCCTTCTTTTATGTGCATTGACATTCCATCAACAGAAAGTTAAACATGTTACTCAATATTTTCTTTGGCTATTCTCAACAGGGAACACATTATCTGACATCCAGACCTTGCTGAGTACAGAACTGTAGTGACCCATTTCTGTAAGAATCAGCACCTGTTACCAAAGAGGGAAACACCAACATTGGTGAACAAACAAGTCAGAAATGCCTTCTTGAAGGTTTCCTGAAAATGACCAGAGTCTAAAATTACAATGAGGCTTTCCCTTTTTTTGGCGGGACTGACCTTTTTCCCATGCAACAGGTAAAGAGAATGTTCTCTGTGGATCACACATTCTTATAAAATTTGGGAAGGACACAGCACATGAACCCTGAGGTGCCAAAGGGTGGTTTCTACAGCCTGGGACACTCCAGTTTCCAAAGCAAATACATCAGACAGGCACTCCCTGCCCCAAGTAGCTACAGGTCTTTGGACACAAGCAGAAGATATCCTAACCCCAATCAACCCCTCTTTCTGCTCTCTTACTAGGAAAAGGGATTAACTGGTGGGATAATCAGACACTGTTTACTCTCCTGAAGCCCATGCAGAAAAGATTAAGGCCAACCCCCCATGGCAGGGGGTTGGAACTAGATGAACTTCAAGGTCCCATTCTATGATTCTGTGAAGGCTTTAGTAAGTGGGAACCTAAAGTTAGTATGCCCATACTGAGGCACTTAAATAACCTGATTTTTTTTTCTTTTTTTAAACCACTGATATCCCTGTAGCGCTGTGAATGAATACTCTCTGATAATCCAACCTTTATTTGTCTTGTGCCAAGATTAAAAGTATTACTTGAGTAAGAAAATTATCCTGTGGAAAAACTAGAAGTTTGGAAAGAGTTAAGAGTAATAGCACTCCTATAATACCAACTGAGTCAAAACTCCAAGCAAAGCAAAAGAGCAAGGAGAAGGAACAGTGAAATATTAAATGCAGTTGCTTCTTCTGTTTGCAGATTAATAATTCAAGACCTATATTTATTTATTCATACTAATTGACCGATGAAGTTATGCTGTGGAATAGCTGAAGAGAAACTAATTGCTGTCTCATTTTATTTTAATAGTATATTAAAACACAGGCTAGACTGGAGACCTCTTCTCGACTTGTGCTGATGCTATCTGCCCTGAGACACTGGCAACTGGCCAGGGACTTGCCTACACTGATATTTAGGGCTAACCTTAGGAGTCAGATTAGGTGGTTGTGCCTTTGGCTATAATGGACCACAAATGTGAAGCTCATTTCTTTTTGAGATCAATCTTTCCTCCTTTCCAGTTGTTTTTTTTTTTTTTTCCACGTAAGTTGTGTTATCACTTGTTCAGCCTGTGCAAAGGGCCCTTAAAGTAGATGTAAATGAATTTTGCAAAGCCCACACAGGACCCCTTAATACCATTGGAATAATTGGGGCTTAACTGCAGTGAGTCCTGCAGCACATTAAATACAGGCATTCCCAAGCATTTCTACAGCTCATAACTAACACTCCCACAAGAAAAACGAGACGAAAAAAGGCAATACACATTCTGCCATAGAGTCCTCTGTCAGTTCCTGATCCTTCAGTGTTTTCCTCATGCAATTTCCATGCTCTCCTGGCAGCTATATTGATGGCACTCTCTTTGGAAAGACCTTTTTCTTCTCTCTCCCTGCCCTCAGGTCTGGGACCCCCCAACACCCCCTCCCCATCTCCCAGCCCAACCCCTGCAGGTTCCCAGCCTCTTTCATTGGCAGGAAGGCTACTACCATGGCTAATGGTGGAGACCTCATGCACAGCAGCTCTTCTGCTCAGCTGCCCTCCCCAGGGGCATCAGCCCAGCTGCCACAGCATGAGGGGGAGCAGCGTGGCAGGCAGAAGCACAGAGCCACAGCCCCTGCACCACTGGCCTCCATGAGAGCCAACAAAAATCTGTCAGTGTGCCAGTATCTCATCTCTCACACCTCTGCAGCTGTGCTGCTATGGCTGCACCAGGAAAAACCCCCCTCACCATCAGCAGCACACGGTGGGACAGGAAACTCCCCCTGATTCAGAGCCCAGCATTTAGGCTGGTTCACCCCACACAGCCAAACAACAAACCACTGAACTGGAGCCCTGGCAATTTACATACCCTTTGCATAGATATAAATAAGCTCAGAAGGTGAAAGGCAACAGAGGAGCAGGTCCTTTGAGGGCAGATCCTTTCATCTTGGAGTTTGCTAAGGACAGATGTAAAGGCAGCTTAGGATCCCAGTTGTGCACATTCCTCCTTTGAAGCTCTACCCCTCTCCCAGCCCAAAGTTTGCCATTTAGCACTCTCATTACCTTGGAAGGTCTGCTCCTCCCTTCAGCATTTCGTCCCTCTCCAGAGCAGTAAGCTGTTTCCCTCCCTTCCCAGGAATCTTAATTAACACACTTTTTTTCCTGTGTGTTTGTTCCCCCCCGCCCCCCCGCCACACTCCTTCAGA
>VZTR01029887.1:14669-85629 GCA_013400775.1 Chaetops frenatus
AGCAGCTGAAGTTCTAAATATTGATCTACAGTACTTATGGGAAAGTTATGGAGTACTTATTTTGGTTTTAGTCATTCATTGTTTCCTCCCTGGTCTTTAAACTTGAAGAAGTTTTTGTAGCTCTTCCATGAAAGGGAGTTTTCAAGTGGATCTCAAATTTCAGCTTTTCCATTTATTTTGGGAAAGGGGAAGAACTGAGATTGTTCTTTTAAAATTAAGGTGGTACAAAATCAATCTGATATTTACTGCAAGACAGTTGAGCGGGGTACAAGGTGAATTCTGTGCAATTTAAACTCTGCTTTTAAGCTATTAATAGGTGTTTTAGATATTAATAATATTTAGACTTCTTAGTCTTGCTGAGACTTGCAGATCCTGAGGTAACCTTCACCAGAAAAATACAAAATGTTACCTGAGCTTCATATTGCAAAGGTTCTAGGAGTCCTCAAAAATGGAGCCATAAGCATATGTTAACAAAATGAGGGTTTCATACAGATTACATGTTTAATTTGTTTTTGAAGACATGCAAGTCAGGCATTTTGGAGCCTGGACAGATTGAAGGAAACAGTTACTACAGCAGATCCAACAGTCCCCAAACAGGTGCACTTGATGTGTTTAGTTGTTGGGTGGTTTGTTTTGGGTTGTGGTTTTTTTCAGATTCAACTTCCCTTGGCTTACTCAGATAGTAAACAAAGCTAGACCAATAAAACTGATGTCCCATTAACATCTCAAAAGGTTTTGCTCTGCTTTTTTTGTTGTAAAGATGATGTAATCTAGTGGTAATCACAGTGTAAGTAGTTAATTAGCAGGAAATCTTATTTAAGGTAGTGAAAGGTCATTGTTCATCAAGAAATGTGAAATAGTTAAATTAAAGCGATTCTGATTTAAAACACTATGGAATCCAGTATTCTTGCAGAACTTTGATAGTACCAGAACTAAACTTGCAATTGTAAAAAGGAGTATCTTCCAAAGTGAGTGTCAGCAGAGCTCTGAAATGGTAAGACAATATATTCTAGTGTTAAACATGGTAATTAGCTCAGAAACTTGTGAGACATTCTGCTCTTCTAAAGCCCACTTGTGGAAAAAGGAACAGAGAGTAGACTCTAGAATTAGACATTTTAGTGCTTCTCTCAGACTTTTTGCATGTTTTTCCTCATTAGATACTTCTGATATTTCTATTGGTCAAAGCATTTGTGTTTTATGCCCTGTTGTGTGACTTTGTTGATATCTAAAATGAACCTGTTTAATCGAGGATTTTATTATGATCAGTTGTGCTTTTTATCCAAAAAAGGATCACACTGATGCATTTCTGTTGGACAAAATCAGATAACTGATACCAATTGATCACTGTTAATAGGCTTTTCTTTTTTTTATTTTCTCATAGGTTTTTTATTTAGTTGTTGTGTATAAAATGTTATTACAGGAAGGAAGTCAACACAAAAGAAAAAGATTTTTCCATAATTGACATCCCTTTTTAAAACTGCTGTTGATGCATCTTAATAACCTGTGTAATATACAGAGTAAAACCAAACTAAGAAGGACCTTTTAATCAGGCTAACTTAAACAGGCCAAATTACATTTGCCTTTGGAACAATCTTTTTATTTAGATTTTACACAGTTGATTGTTACTTTTGGAGAGTCATCCTGTCTGTGACAAGTTGGTACCTACCCATTGAATGAAAGTGTTTGGTTTAAATTTCTGTTTCAAGCTTTGAAGTTACTGAGGGAGGAAGAATTCTCTGGAAGAATGCCTCAGGGTTGTACCAACGTTTGCACATGTACTTGTTCTTTTCATCTGCACAGGGCATCTAATAGATGGAAATTCACCAATGTACTTCAAAGTAGTATCAGATAATGATTTCATGTTTCAGCAAAGCTTATTATATTACAGACATTTTTTGAAGAGCTATTAGGAGCTTGGGTGGCTCCCTGGTTTAGACTGGTACTTTTTTGTGCAGATTCTTTTACTCTTCACTAAAAATCCAAGGAGGTTTGGTGATGTACCTCCAGCCTAGAAAACACACTGTGTTCCTCTGCCATCCCTGCCTTCTGTTACTTTCTTCAGTGCTGAGCTTCCTAGTGCCATATTTCCTTTCACCTGCAGTGTGGAAAACACAAGAGGCAGCTTGCACTTACTTGATCATTCACTGCTTGCTGCTCACACCCAGCTGCCAGGGTACCCTGATCTGGTTTTCCTCCTGAGTCTGCTCACTGCCCCCAGAGATCTCTCAAGGCACACGGGGTTGTTGAAAAGGCTGATGTTTCATGATGTTTACAAACATGGACTGTCAGTGTGTTCAGTGGCTGCCTTTGCCAGGTGCTGAATTGGGAATATACAGAACATCAATACAAAGGGTCACTGACTGCTGACATAGATATCGTATATTAAATCAGTTGCAGTTTCCAGGACTGGGTGGATAACTTTACTGAAAGCTTCCAGCTGCATTTTGTAAATGGTGAGGAAACCTCGTTAGAGTCTCTAGTTTGGCCCCACTGAGAGCAGTGTGTGTGCAGCAGGTGATGGGTGTGTGTCTCCAATGAGATTATCAGAGATTAGAGAACCAGACAGAGCAGACTTTCAAACATAATCTGTTTAACAGTTTATTCCACTTTTTCCCTTCATTTATCCCATCTGTCTGTTTGCTGAGTAATGTAGATCCCTGCTCAGGTGGACTGTCAGAAATACTTTCCATTAGATGCATTAACAGATTGGCAGAGGTTACCTCCGATGATGTATTGTTAATTATATTGCCTACTTAATACCCATTAATTTAGCCTGGTAAAGAAACATCTTTTTATCGTTAAAAAATGAAATTAAGTTTTAGAAATTAAATTTTATCAAATGTCAAAATGCAATACTATCCTAGTTCAAATTGCCCAAAAGTTGGCTGTCCAGGGCTAAACTGAGTATTGTGGGCTGCTTTCTGCACCCAAATTATTCCCACTGATAATAAAATGAAAAACTTTATCCGTGGGACAGCTGGTGCAATGTAGGTCAGCTGAGTCACCTTCTTCAGGTGCCTGTCTTCCCTGGAGAAGGATCCAATTATGCCAAGCTTAGACTTAAATACCTGACTGGCAATGCCTAATTTTAGGACAGGTTTCTTGCTGAGTCTTTAATTGGCACAACATTGTCCAGTTTTTACTATTCCAGGGAGGTTTAATGTTGAGGCCACTCACGCTGCTGTGGGTCTTTGTTCCTGATGATTGGTGAAGAAAGTGGTGGCTGATGTGTTTAGAAGGAAAAGGTCACAGGCCTTTTCTTGAGCATCTGTGATGAAAACCATTGCTGGCAGTTCCTTCTGCAGGAACATCTGGAAATGCAAGTTCATATTGTGGGGTAGCTGGGGTTTTTCAAAGCTGTCGATGCAATTTAGTAACATTCTGTAATTAACTTCAGTGGAATAACTTGAGGAGTGTTAACTACAGCAAAGTGTATGAATGACAGTGAAATGTGCACGTGAAAATTCCTGTGTAAAATGATGCATAGAAAATGTATGTAACTTTCTTCTATTTACTTTTCTTCTGCCTGAAATCCCAGAAATGTTGCAGTCTCTGGCACAGCGTCCAGCTCCAGCAAATACTAATCGTGAGCGGCGGCCTCGTTACCAGCATCCGAAGGGAGCACCTAATGCAGATCTAATCTTTAAAACCGGTGGGAGGTAGGACAATCTTCCTTTAAATGTGGTAATTCTGGTTCTAGGCAAGTAATTACCTTCATAATTGAAACAGATAATGATCTCTGTAGTGAGTGCGTTGGGCAGTCCTTTCCATTCTAAAGCATTCTCTTAAGTGCCAGGCAGTGTTTTGTGCTTCTAACAGTGTCTGTACCCCTGTGACAGTTGGGAAGCCAAAAGATTATTTTTCAGTTGTGAAATGGCTGCAAGAATCTGAGCCTCTTTTTGTAGAGGAAAAGGTGGAAGTCTTCTTTCTCCATGAGAGGAGGAGAGGATTTTTTTTAATATCTGTGGAAATGCTCATTATGCTCTTTCTGTGAGGTGACTTTGACAGCTATTGCTCTGTATTAGATGCTCTGAATGGAAAGTAAATATAGTAAAAGTGGGGAAGAGGGAGGAGAACTTTCAATTTATGGTGTGCAAGAGCATACCAAACCAGCATTAACATGAAAAGAATCATTCCCGATTGCTAATAGTTGTTCTGAGGCTTTAGTATGTGTCTTTTCTCACTCAGAGTAAGCTGGCAAATAAACCATTAAATTAGCCCTGCAGCACAAACTTGAATAGACAGAGTTTTGGGTGAAATGCAGACTTGCTTTCATGTTTCTCTTTTCATTGTAAGTTCATTTTGAAGGTGAATTGATAGGAGCAGCAACTGGGAAGGGACAGTTTACTTCCTAATGGGTCTGTCTTGGTAA
Organism: Chaetops frenatus; assembly: GCA_013400775.1. Classification (NCBI taxonomy): domain Eukaryota; kingdom Metazoa; phylum Chordata; class Aves; order Passeriformes; family Picathartidae; genus Chaetops; species Chaetops frenatus. The sequence continues at coordinate 19,042 of VZTR01029887.1, forward strand.
ACTGCAAATAAGTTAATGTAATGTAGTATTTCTGTGTTCCAGTAGCCTTTCCAGCTTCTTCATGGTAGATATTTATGATCATTTGATAATGTCCTGATGATTGTTCAATCTATTGAGACCTCATACAGACACTGCTTGTACAAAAAGAAAAGTTGAAAAAAAGATTGCAGCTTAAAATAAATGTGTTTTTTAAAAAATGACCCAGATGTAACTCAATAAAATGAGCAGTGCTTTCGGTTTAGCTTTTTCATATCATTGTGACCTAATGCTGTTTTTAGGAATACAAAGTGTTCAGTTACACTGAATTGCCACAATACTTGCAGGTGTTTCATAAAAATCTGCAGCCTTCTGTTCTTTCAGGCATGAGCTGCATGCTGCAGTTATTCTTTAAATACAGTAGCCAGACCAGTAGATGTGATATCTGTAGATTTCTTTCAAACTTTTTTTTCTTTAGAAAACTTTTTCTATTCAGATGTTGTAGGCAGAATATAATTTAGGACTTCACTATGAAGTAGGTCAGACTTTGTCCAGCAAACAGTTTGGGTAGTGTTTGTTTATTCAAGTGTCATGCACTTGCAGTTCTGATGTAGTTTTGTATTATGGAGCTGACTCTTTGTTCCTTTTAATCCATAAACTCCCTGGAACAGAGACCAGGAAGTTTGTTTGAGCAGGTGTATTTTATTTGTTGTGTACTGCAGTGCTCTGCCTGGCAGTCATGCATCAGTTGAGCCATCTCAGCCTGCAGTAAGGGAATAGTATTTTCTTAGCTCCATTTATTTATTGGAGACTGTGGGTCCACCAATGGCTTCCCACTGACACAGATTGTCTGTTGCCTACATTCTTAGAGCCTCTGATTTGTAGGATATATTGAAAATTGTCTTCTGGCTGTAGAGGTTGCACTGCAGTCCCTGCCCAGGGGCTCCTCGTGCTTTGTGAAAAAGTTACCCTGTGGATTCTGAGGACTCTGGAGGATCTTGCTGAGAGCAGATAGGAACTGAGCTGATAATTTTAATCTCGTTTTAGAGAAGGTTTCACATTCCTACCTGGTAGAAGCAATGTATGATGTTACCACTTCCATAAGTACACTGTGTTGTGTTGCTGCTTCTTTGTACATGAACACAACTGAAATGTTATTTTCTTGCAAAATAACTCCAACTTACTGGAAATAATAGTTTGCTGCTTTCTTTTAGGTATGCAACTTCTTCTTTTAAAGTTCTAAATCCCTTGAGGTTAGGAATGATCTGAGCAAATGAATCTCCCTAGTTGATTCTCCTGTAATGTACAATGTGACAGGTTCTGGTAGCTGAGGTAGGGATGAGGCCTTTCTTGCATTTCAGGGAGTGTTAAGAGTACAGAAATCGATTTGTTGTTTTTACCATTGCTTTTGTGTTGCTAAATATGCCCTAAGCACTGTGTTTCAAACATCTTTCAGGAAGTTAAATCCAAATCTACCTATTGTAACAGTTCATTTCAGAAATTAATGAAGGCAGCATAGGGTTCTTCTTTGTTTTTGACCTTGAACAACTGGATCTCACTAAGCAATTAGCCCTCTATATGTTTTTTTAAAAAAGAGAAATCATTTGCAGTTTTTACTTTATTTCTTCTCTGTTAATGTCCTTGTTCTGTACTAAAGTAAAGTCTGTGAGACTTACAGGCCTTGTCAGATTTCTTATTATTTAGTAGGTGCAAAATGCTGGATCAAAAATTGGAGTTTTTTCCTGTTTGTTTGGAATTGCCTGCTTGTATTGCCTCAGGTTTGGAGGCTTGCTGATCCTGTAAGGAGGAGATTCTTTCTGGGACTCACACATTTAAGGCTGACTGGCCCTCAAGATAATTTACTGTGACTCCATTAAAAGTAGGGTTCCTTGATTTGCTTCAGCAGAAGTGGGAAGAAAACAATTTTCTCTCTTGCCTCCAGTTCTGTAGCATTTGTGTTTTAAGAGAGGCCTTTGGCTCTCAGGCTTTTAAACTACTACCTTCGGGAAGTACAAAATGTAGTAAAGAAATTATTTTTGGTGATGGGATTATAATAAAAATAGACTTCTATAGTTATGAACAGCTTCTTAAAAATAAAGTGGTTTTCCTTTGTTTAAGAGTATTGAGTTCCATTAAATGGCTTGGTTTTAGAAATGAAATGAAAATAACCACATTATATAAAATCAGTTTAAAAACACTGATTTACTAAGAAAGTAGACTTTCACCCTGTAATTTTTTCTTCTGTTGAGAAGCAGGGCCTTACCAGGGATTTTATCTTGTTAAACCTCTCCTTATTAAAAGCAGTAACCTCAAATTTGTTGCTGTTTTGAAAGTATAGTAAAGAAGGGCCTGCCTGTGTCCAAAATTCCCCTGGGTATGCAGGTATAGGCTGGCAAACCAAATCATACTCAAGTTAAATGGTGATTTTTGGTTTCCTGTTTACATCTGACTCTTATTTCTCTTTAATAAAGAAAAATGAAGCATAATGATAATGACAGGATGCTGGGATTTTATTAGCTAAATATTCTCATCATAAAGAGTATTGCATTAATGCTGAAAAATCAGAGTTTCCATAATAAGGAGAAATGTGAATTTAACATGATTTCCTGTTTCAGCTGCTGGACCAACACAATTCATACATCACCTGCCATGAAGTTGATGCATTGACAATATTGTTTTATGAAGCTTTGAATTCACTCCTTAGTGAGATGAGCCTTTCAAACACAGCTAAGAAGTTCCTACTGCTCTTTTCAGCTGTTTCATGGGAGGAAAGCAAAGGGAGAAATTTGGAAGGGGGGGCTCAAAATCCTGCAGCTGCTTCTGGTGGACTGCACTGGAGCTGAACAAAAAAGAATAAGAAAACCCTCAGGTGCTTGCCTTGGCAGAATGGTGCTTGTTGAGCTCTGCAAAGCAGAATGTGAGTCTAACCCAGACAGCAAAGTTGGAGAGACACCTGGTCACAGTTGAGTTTAGAGAGAATGGAAGGCAAAACTGAATTTATAAGCCATTCTCAGTTAGAAAGACTCCTGTGTTTGAAAAAGTTATTTCAGTATAAATAATAACAACTACCCACTAAAAACCCCTGCAGCTTTGTGGCCTTCTGGAAACCAACTACCAAACCCCAAAACACCTCCCTGCTCCCAACCCATTCTGCACACTGACTTTGATTTCACTTTGTCAGAGCATCTTATTTTTGATGGATAGATGAGATTATTAAATAACTTGCAGAAATTAAGGTTCTCTTACTTAGATGAGTCCTGCTTTTGTGGTGTATTTAAATTTGTGATGTTCACAGTATGGAAGGTGATGAGTCAGATGTTGTAGTTTTTTAATGGGCACCTTGGTGTTTTTTGTTTCTTGTTCATGGTTTTGGGTAATCACCGAAAACCGTGGGGAGAGAGAGAGAGAAGAAAGAGCATTGAAGCTGAGATTAGCTGAGAAAAGCAAAGCAGGGAGTGAGCTGGGAGAGGAGATGTTTGGAGCTGGAAGTTTGTGAGGAGATTTGGGAAGAAATGCAGAGTGTTGTGGATTAGAGACAGGAGATTAGGGACAAGTGTGAAATCCAACTTCAAAAGTCTCACATGTCAAGAAATAAAGTGATTTTTGTGATTGTGTGATGTCAGCAACATGCAGAAAGGAGTTGATTATTGATATTTTCCTGGCCACTTCTCAGTTTAAGCTGTAATGTCTTGCTGACTGAGGTCTGCCAGCTTCACCCATGCCATTGGCTTTGTGATTATTTCATAGCCTATGGTGTGATGTTTGTGTGTTTTTATGGCTTCCAATTTTCTACTCCCGCCATGGTTTGTTGTAGAGGTTCTGTGTATTTCCCTGTCACAAGTAGGCAGTGTTAATGTTCAGCAGTGGTGGGAGAAGCCAACTGTATGAATTTTACACAAATTGTAATCTCAGGGCAGATGGAGGGTTAAAAGCATGATCCTGCAATTCAGTGATGTCTGCCCTCAGTTGCAACATTCTGCAAATGAGATGTCAGTCTACTAAATAAACAAAAATTACAGTTCCTTTCTATTGAAATCACATATCCAGGGTTCCTGATACTAAGTGTGCCACAATGAATTGGAATATTACATTATGTAATACTAAAAGGTTGTTAAAACCAAGTAACAGAAGCAGTGTTGCAGTGAGTTCTAGTGATGCATCAGCTCAGGACTTCCTGGCAAAAATACACAGTGTTTTTAAAAAAACCACACAAATACTGAATATCAGAACAAAGCAACACATACAAATACAAAATTAGTGTGAAAGCTTCATCTGGTACAAGAGATGCAGAAGTTACTATGTCTAGGTAACATATCTGTAACATTTTTCTTGCAAGATCTTCAGTAAAAACCAGGTATAGATCAAATGACTGTCTAACAAACAGTGGAGATGAACTGTTGTGTTTACATGGTGAAAAACCTGGGTGTGCAGCCCTAGAGTTTTCTTGGAATTGTAAACTTAGAAGTTTTATTTTGCTGTGTATTAATAATTTTAGTTTGCAGCCTGAAATCATCTGAAAATGAGCTGAGATGCAGTAACTGCAGTTGTGCTGAAGTTAGTGTCACTGAGGTGGCCTTACTGCTGCATTGCCCTGGTCTGCAAACTGGTGTCATTCTTCAATGCATTTGTATGTTCTTGCAAGAATTAAGTGTGACTTTTTGTGGGTAGAGATGTGTTTCATGAACAAGGGATAGTGGGAGATTTTAATGCACCTATCGACTCTAAAAAAGGTTCTAACCAATAATTTACCTGTAGAAAGCCCTTTGTAACATTTCTGCAGAACTTCCAAGCATTAAGAAACTGCACAGAAAGATGAAAACTATTTACAATAACTAATTTTTTCAACAAATTCACAGCTATGCTTCAGTAGTTCAGCATCTCATCTGGGATGATAAGGTACAGATTATCCCCCTGCTTTTGTCTGGTGTGGCCTTTTGAAATGTTTGTGTGGAAAACAGAAATACGTAACTTTCTGTTAGAGGCTAAAAGAGGATCAGAATGAGTGGCAGCTGCTTTTGGGGACTGCTCTCCTCCAGGGTTCCGGGCACCTGAGACTGATCTGATTCCTCTCTCCGCTCTCTCTCCCGCAGGAGACGTTGATCCAGCCGCCAGTGTCATTTCATTAGGTCCTGTATCTCTGGTGTTGTGGAGTCCTCCAGCGATTAAACGAGAGCAGTGGACACATCTCAGCATGTCAGTCTAGAGCGTTCAGAACCGAAACCTGGGACAGGCTGGGGCCGTGGGGCACGAAGAGCAGCCTCCCCTCTCCCCCCCCACCCCCCCAAAAAAAAGCTTTTTGTTATGGGAACCGCGTTGAGGGTTAATCTTCTCATAGGAGCAGAAGCAAACGAACGAGATGGGGAACTTGACCTGCGAGCAGCTCGGTGAGAGCTGGGAGCAGCCTGGAGTTCAGACGGTGACACTGGAACGGGAAAGGCCTTTGGCAGCTCAGTGTGCAGGGAAATAAAGCTCTGAACTCAAGCGTTATGTTGTCTCCGACTCAAGCACTTGGTGTTGGAAGGATGTTCTTTGGGGGCTGCAAATCTACAGTAGAAAAACATAGAGCAAACAGCAAAATCCAGAAGAAAACCCTGCCGAGTAGGATAACTTCTCAAACACTCCTCAGAGAGGATGTTCTTGGTTAAGGAAGAGCCTTTTGCTACCAGATGTGCCAGAAAGGGGGTGGGGAGGGGTGAAAAACTGAAGAGCCAAGGAGGTAAAATGTCTGTTAAGGTTTAAAATAGAAAGTGAAGTTGATGAACACGGGGTGTTGACTCGTACTGCTTGGAACAGCCTGACACCAGCCTAAGGACAGGGATATAGTTGAGCCCATTGTATGTATCATTGAAAACCAAAACGTGCCAGTCAGCATAACAGGAGGATGTCAAGGAGTGGATCCAAATATTTTGTTGATCTTCATGGGTTGATAAGCCTCTGTGTCTATTGAAACAAACAAAAAGTTTAAAAAAAAAAGATTTAAGTCTGGAAACAAGTAGAATTTTTATTTTTTTCTAAGTAGAAATGAGGTTTCTTGGTCTGTTTCTGACAATCTGTTATTTATTAGCATAGGGTTTTGTTTGCTTTCAGGTAGAGGTAGCTCATTGAGTTAAGGAGCATATCTGTGTGTTACTACTAATTTTTTTTTCTAGCTCTTTTAAAATCCTTTTTACCACTGGTTTTGGTTTCTGCATGTAGGAAGAGAGACTTGTAAAATTGTAACATTTCATACAGAAATGCCGCCCGATCTTCACCAGCTTCAGAAATCTGACCTTTGCCAATGCTGCAATAAAGTGTTGTAATTTAGAGTTGGTGTCTGTTTCTTGACATTCACTTTGTACTTTGGAAATGATGTTTTGAAGGGTTTGTGGTGTATTGTGGGCTGTAGTTTGGACAGGAATTTCAGGTCTTTGATTCAAGTCTTACATGATTTTTTTCAGTTCTTTTTTTTTTTTTTCACATTAAAAATTCATGGGTACATTTATTAATCACGTTTGTAACTCCGAGCTCCTCCAGGAATGTCTCCTACACCAATGTGACCATATCCACTGGTCAGACGTAATTTCCACTTCCCCAAAGAACAATGCCTACCAATTCCTAATAGCAAATTAAGCATCTAATTGTGGTTCAGAGTAGAGTCAGCTTCCTTTTCTCAATGTGCTGCTTAGTTTCAAAAGCATTTAATTTATCCAGATTGAGTAACTGCATAAAAATAAAATATTAGTTCTGTTTTATATGTGTTGATCCAATGCCTTGAATGGAATTGGGATCAATGGAAATGTCTTTATAAAATTATTTGCTAAAAATAGTTTAGGGTCAGCTGGGGATTTTCCTGACTTCAGGCTGAAATCAGAAAACAGCTCAGTGAAACCTTCTGAAGTTTAATTTTAAAATTAATTATTCAAATGTTGTGCCAAATAAAAACCTCAAAGATCATTGTGAGTGGAATAATCAGGGTTGAATGTACAGGGACAAACTTCAGCAGGGCCTGTCGCAGTAGGACTAGGGGTAATTGTTGTAAACTAGAAGAGGGTTGACCTAAATTAGATATAAGGAAGAAAATTTTTACAGTGAGGGTGATGAGACACTGGCACAGATTTCCCAAAGAGGTGGTGGATGCCCCATCCCTGGAAACATGCAAGATTTCAGCCTGATGTATTTGAAGTGGTCCCTGCTCATTGCAGAGGTGTTGAACTGGGTGACTTTTACCTCTCTTCCAACCCAAACCATTCCATGATACACAGAAAAACACCCCGTTTGCATCCTCTTTGTTCTTTGCCTCCCCATGTGCTGACTGACACCCCATGGTGTGGCCCATTGCTGGTCCTGCTTCTTGCACAGCAGTTTCACCACCTGATCCACGTGCAGGTTCTTGCTGCAGGGATTGCATGGCTCCCTCTCATGTCTTTAGAATCCTTTGCCTTCCTTTAGAGGGCGTTTAATCAAAATTGTCGGGTGTGCAGCCTGGGATTGATAAAGGAACGGGGGAATGGCCTCTGTTTTGGTCAGTGTCTGTTACCTACGAATATTGCTGCTTTACCCAGATTACCAGATGTTACTTAATGAAATTATGTTTAATGTCATTGCTTCTGTTTTCCTGCAGTGCAGTGACCCACGGGTTTGTGTGGGAAGTCATCCCAAATTCCACCTGTGGCACTGTTGAATGGGGCAGAGGATGTTCCTTGGGGAGCTGGTTGAAGGTGCCCTTGCAAACAGCATTTCTGCAGCAGTGTTCCTGAGCCTGCAAAGAAGGAGTTAAGTCTGGGAAAACATACGTAGATGAAGGAGAAACTGTTTCATGTCCTTGATTACGTAAAAGATTTGTGTTATCTTACTGTACTGTGGAAAGAATTTGGGCTAAAGTCAGGCCCTGGCATTTGGAGTTGTCTTCACTGATGTGAGGCTCCTCGAGCTGACAAAGTGTGCTGTTGGTTTGTACTCAACAATTGTGCCTCGGTTTTTGATGGTAACTTCCCACATCTCTCAAACCTCTAAAGGTCAAGGCAGGGACTTGGGGGAATGAAGTCCTTCCCATCATATGTGACACAGTTGTGACCCTCTGAGGAACCTGAATGTGCCTGAGTCCACGTGACCTGACAAGATGGGTCTGAGGCCATCCCAGGCTCCTGTGAGGGGGCTCTGAGCAACCTGCTCTGGTGGAAGGGGTCCCTGCCCATGGCAGGGAGTGGAACTGGATGAGCTTTAAGGTGCCTTCCTACCCAAACCATTCCTTGATTCATGGTGCATCGCTTGAAAGCCTCTTGGAGCTGAGGTGCTGTGTTGGCCCGTGCTCTGGATGGAGCCAGCATGTCTGGGAAGCTGTGAAATTGGAATTTGACCCAGGAATGTCAGTACTTGCAGGCAACACCTTGAACTCCAGCTAATGCTATGGGGCATCTTTATCGACCCACAGTGATGTAATATGATAAAAAAAGGTATAAATCTTCTTTTCATTAATTGCTGAGTTTTCAGAAATCTTGCTGTAATCTCAATTTCCCCAGGCCTTCAGCATAAGAAAGCTCTTGGGCTGTTTCTGTTACGTGGATACAAATACAAAGCACATGGATGCACATGCCAGACCACACACAATTTTATGTATATTCAGGCTTAGAAAACCACCTCTATTGTGTAGTCTGCCTGATTTCCTCAAGCTCTCAGCATTTTCCTTTGGCTGTTCCAGCAGAGCAGTCACTGTGTGCTTGGCAGGGCTGCAGGATGGGCTGTGAGGAGCTGCCGGGTCCGGCTCAGGTGCTTTGCTGACACTGATGTCTCTTTGCTTCACATGGAGCTCATTTGACTCCAGTAAATGCAGAGCTGTGCAGGAGTGGGGAACAGCCCTGGAGGTGCATTCCCAGCCTGGCAGATCCACTGGGATCTGCATTGCCAAGGGTGAGCAATGGACACTCCCTGAGTGTTTGACTCGATGGGACCACGGCAGCTTAGGAGGTATAAATGAAGATGGATACATGAAGAAGTGAGTTAACAAATGAACTAATTACTATTGTCCCCCAAAGTGGTGCTGTAGTATTAGGACCGTGTGTCCTCACCAGGTTTAGTGAGTATTTTCAAAATCAATCCATCCATAATGATGCCACGACCCTGCTGTTGCCCCTTGGTAAACACATCCATTTTTTCCTCATTTTTCCCTTCTTTGAGCTTCATCACTAATTTGCTCCATGCTGAGGTTTTCCTCAGCCATGCACTGTTCTGCCCTGCTGAAGGTGCTCCTCTGAGATGATGCTTTGCTTTCTTGTCTCAGAACTCCACTATAAATAGGGTTTTTTCCAGCTACTCGTAAGGAAATCCCAGTGTACTGGGAGTAGGAAACCATTTGAGCAGCAATCAAACAAGTGAGCCAATGTCAAAATATTTTGCTTGCATTGTTTGAACTATAAACTTTCCTTTTAAGTTATTATTGTTGGGGTGTGATTGTGCCCTTAAAACACTTTGTGTTTATGATCCTTGTTAGAAGAGCAAAGAATGTTCTGTAAAAAAGCCTCTCTCCTTCCCTCCATCCCTCCTTTCTTCCTTCCCTCCATTACCTGGATCCAAGCTGTCAGGCAAATAAAAAAGTGGTTGAGACACTTAAAAGGGGGAAGAGATTTAGCTATTGCTAATGTTTATTTGTTCTTTGACATTTACCTGCATGAAAAAAGTTTCTGTTGTGCAGGGGATAAAGGGGAGTGATGTTTGCTGCTGAGAACAAGTCATAGCTGACAGCCCAAGAGCTTGAAAACTTTGCTGTATTTACCCCTTAATTTTTTGGGGGATGGGTTTTTTTTTCAATTTAAAAAATTTTTTATATATATAAAATGTACATATGCACACACATCTGTCTGTTCATGGTGAGCGAAAAATCCGAAGTTCTCTCCTGGGAAGCAAGGTTATAATGTATCAATGAAGCTTTCAGAACCCACCTCGAGGGAGGTTTGGGCTCACTGCTCTATTAATCCGGTAATTAAATTGCTAGAAGTTGCTGGAAGTTGCCTCCCTGGAGTGATAGAAGTGAAGATAACCAAGTCGTGAGAGGGAGCTCAGGCAGCTTTGGCTGTTCTTACCTCTGCTCTGAGCAGCGTTTCAAGAGCTGAGGGGAGCTCAGCTTCCTCCTTGGGCTCAGGGCAGGAAGAGCCTTTTCCTGGGAGGAAGACACAGCTTCAGCCCACTTTTCTCCGGGAATTCAGCTGAGCTGTTCCCAGCAGGCACCAGTTTCTCACCCCTCCTGTGGCAGACTTTCTTTTCCAGTAGAAAGATGGGTACAACGTCCCATCTAACTCTCCCCTTCCTACTGAAATGGCCGAAAGGAGTAAACCAAGTTTATTATTCGGGTTGGTCCCAGATCCCTTGAAAACCAGGGGTTTAGTACTGGCTGTGAGCCTTAGCTAACGTAAAATCAGAGCAGCTTTTGGGTTCAGAGGAGGCCTCACTGCTGCTGCAGGGTGACAAACTGCAGAGGAAGCTCTCTGCTCTCAGCGGAGCCGAGGGGTTTGTTACAGGATGCACCAGGAATTGCCGTGCTGGGCACACAGTGCCCATTTCCTGGGCTTGAGCTCTCTGGAAAACTCGTGCCATAAATAAAAATTAAACCTGATCAGGCAAACTAAAATCCATTTAGGAGGCAGGAAATGTTCCGCAGTAATGAAGTTTGTGTCGTGAAGCCTGAAGACCCTGTGGATCCTCTGCTCTTGTGCAGGGCTGAATATTGGAAATAGAAATCTGCTGACAACTGTTTCCTAATAGATGTTTAAGTATGAAGAAATAATCTCCCCTCCTGCCACAACAGCTTGTAGGAATACTGTTTTCCTTCTGGTGTCATTCCACCCTCTGAGTATCAGTACAATGGGTGGCTTATCTTCATTAATCAGAGTATGAACAACTCCTAGCACATGTGAGTCTGAGCTTCCAGGCTGCTGGATTTTCTCCTGGGCTGGCAAGGGAATGCTACCAAAAGGGCAGGTGTGGTGGTAGGAGAGGAAGGGTGATTCAGGATTACTCCATAAGCCTGGAAACCCGAAGGTCAAGCTCATCTCTGCTGTTTTTCTTTGGCTCAGTGTCATTGCCCTTGTTTCCCAGCTGAGAAACACAGCCCTTGCCCTTCCTTGTGGGAATGGATAAGCAAGGAAAGAACAGATAAAAAATTACACAATTTTCTGATGCTGACAGTAAGACAATCTCAGGGAGTTAAGAGCTTCCTTTGAAATTATGGGAAAAAATATATCATGAACACTTGAGGGTGAAGTTGACCTCCCCAGCCCTGTGAGGAAATGAGCAATCCCATCCTAACAGAGAGCTCTGAGGCTGAATCAGACAGGGAAGGGACTTGCATGGGAAGCTCCAGCCAGCAGTGAGAGGGGGATGCTCTGACAGCTGCCCTGGGCATGAGTTGGGCTGTGCCCAGCAAGGACTTGGTGCTCCAGGGCTGTGTGCAGCTCCATGCTGGCTCTCCAGGCTCTGGGAGGACGCTCACAGGAGGCTGACACAGCTGCACTGAGCTGCTCAGTCCCTCCTGGGCTGAACAAGGACTGGCTCAAGGACGTGGGACCTCCCAAGGGTCTGTGTGGGGCTTTGGCAGAGAGCATGGGGACACTGGGAGGGAGGGGTGGGTACTGGGAGAGCAGGGATGTGGGTTTGTGCCTCACCTCACTAAGAGAACTGTGATGTTCAGCAGTAACCCAGTCATGCCTCAGCTCTGACTGGCATCTGGGTGAAACATCCCTCAGCTACCCCAGCCCTGTGCCCTTGGTCTGTTGTCAGATACTTTTCCAGTAACTCCTGTAATCTTCCATTTGCAAAGCAGGAAAGGGAGAGGAAGGATGTCCTGGCTCCTCTGCTACAGCAGTGCCCTGGGAAGGCAGATTCACTGTTCAGTGGGATGAAAGGCACTGCTGAGCTGCACTTCCCACACTCACCTGCTCCAGGTGCCTCCAAGCTCCACACGGGGCTGACAGCAAACAAATCAGGAGAACTCTGCAATAGATAAGGTGAGACAACCCTTTCCTTCTGCCCCGTGCAGGTTCAAGTGCTCAGGTGGCTGCTGGGGCACGTGGCAGGGGCTGAGCTGGTGGGAAGGGTGAGTTTAGAGGGTGGACAGGGTGACACCGCTGTGGGATTGGTGTGGACCCTGAACTGGGTGCAGCAATCACTGGGGGAGGACTAAAGGCAAAATCTCTGACAGACCTCAGGCAGCAGCTCAGCTGAGTCCCTGGCTGGCTGTGGGAAGTGGAGCTGCTCCCTGACTCAGTGGACAAGCAAAGGATTTTATGTATTTATTTTATTTTAAATTCAAACCTTTAACATACCTTCTTAAAAAAAAAAAAAGATGGGGAAAAACCCCCAAAACCCAAAAGACTTTGCCATTCAGATGAGGATACTGTAGCAGCTGCATTTCTTTATGATACAGAGACACCCATCTAAGAAAATAACGGTCCTGGGTGAGAGTGCCTCAGCAGCTTTGGGAACCACTCAGAATTAGTTTGTGATTCCTGGGGCTCCGTGAAGCATTCATTAAAGCTCAGGGGCAAGTGCAAAGACCCATGAACAAAAGAGAAATTGAAGCTGAGTCGCTCCTTCCAGCCTGCCAGCTGGTTTATCTACTGCTCCTCATGCCTGCTCAGTTTAATCCCAAAGTTACTGAAGCCTCTCCTGGTGTTCTTTTTTTGGCCAGTTGGAAGTAGCAGCAGGTAATTATGGCCCAGTGGAAAATAATCTTTTCTGGCAGTTCCCTTGAGGTAAGAGTACATCTGACCATTTGGTGATATAGTCAGGAATGCACTGAGGACTTTTCAGAGAAGGCATTTCCTCGTCTGGGAGGAGTCACCTAACATGGGAAGAGAAGCTCCGTTCTGGGGGAAGAAAAAAGACCAAATAAAAACAAAACACACAAGACAAGGGTGTGTTCCCTTGGAAGAGTTTGGCTCCATCCAGTCTAAGGACCCTCCTTACCACAGAGGAAAAGATATTTATAGTTTGAAAATCAGCACTGGGATGACTTGGCTCCCTTTGCCTCTATGGGATGCAGGAATTATCTGAAAGCAAGAACAGGTGGAGGGCTGATGAATTAAAGGCCTCCTCTCATTGAAAAGGTTGTCAGACTCCCTTGGGAGGCAACACTGGAAGGCAAAGGAGTTCAGGAAGGCTGGATGTGCTTTTAAGAAGGAAATTTTTCAGGCACAGGAGCAGATGATCCCACATTCCAAAAAATGTGCCATCAGGGAAGGAGATCAACCTGGCTGAACAAGGAGCTTTGGCTGGAACTCAGGGGGAAAAAGGAGCATATGACCTTTGGAAAAAGGGGCAGGTAACTCAGAAGGAACTCAAGGGTATCAGGGTTATGGAGGGCTAAAGCTTAACTGGAACTTAATCTGGCTGCTGCTGTAAAAGCAAAATAAATAAAAAAGTTTCTACAAATACATTGGCAACAGCAGGAGGGCTGAGAAGAATCTTCATCCTTTATTGGATGCAGGAGAGAACACAGTGACAAAAGATGAGGAGAAGGCTGAGGTATTTATGACCTTTCTACCTCAGTCTCTAATGGCAAGACCAGTTGTTCTATGGGTACCCATCTCCTGAGACCAGGGATGGGGAGCAGAAGGCCTCATAATCCAAGGGGAAATGGTCAGTGAGCACCAACAGCACTTGGAGACACATCAGTCCATGGGGCTGGTGGGATCTACTCATTGTTGTCGTGGGAGCTGGGGAAGTGCTCCCCGAGCCACCTTCCATCATCATTTACCAGCACTCCTGGCTAAGTGGGGGAGGTCTGGGTTGTAAATTGGCAAATGTGAGACCACTCTACAAGAAGGGCTGGAACCAAAATCCATGGAACTACAGGCTGGTCTGCCTGACCTCAGTGCCAGGGAAGGTCATGGAGCAGATCATCCCCAGTGCCATCACACAGCACCTGCAGGACAACCACAGCATCAGGCCCAGCCAGCAGGGCTTGTGACAGGCAGGTACTGCCTGACCACCCTGATCTTCTATGGCCCACCTGGGGATGAGGGGAAGGCTGTGGATGTTGCTCCTTGGACTTTAGCAATGCCTTTGACATCTCCCACCACATTCTCCTGGAAAAGCTGTCAGCCCAGGGCTTAGACAGGTGCTCTCATGGCTGGGTTAATCCTGCCTGGATGGCCTGGAATGCTGCTGGATCCAGTCACTGTGGTGTCCTCTTGGGCTCAGTGCTGGGGCCAGCCCTGGTTAAGATCATTATTGATAGCTTGGACAGGGGGATCAAGGGAGTTTGCTGGTGCCATGGAGTTGGGCAGGAGTGTTGAGCAGCAGGAGGGAAAGAAGGCTGTGCAGAGGGATTGGGCCAGGCTGGATTGATGGGCCAAGGGAAAGGGGTTCAACACCACCAAGTGCGAGGTCCTGCCCTTGGGTCACAACAACCCCATGGATCCCTCCAGGCTGGGGGATGAATGGCTGGGAAAGTGGCCAGTGGAAAGGGAGCTGGGGGTGCCCAGGATGGGCCACTGCTGTCCCTGGGCTGACCTGTCCCAATGCTGCCTCCCTGTTCCAAGGCCTTTCCTTTGCAGCTGCCTCCAGAGCAATCCCACTGGAGCAGGTGCTGCTATGCCTGAGCTGTGCTTCCCTGGCTCCCACTCTGCCAGGAAGGACAGTGAGTAGCCAGCTAAGGAAGGGCTGTGATTTTTACTTTGGTGGGTTCAGCTACACAACATTTTGAGTTTGTTCAGCAGAGCTGAAAGTTACTTTGCTCATGCCCAAACAGGACTGAACAGCAGCCCAAGGTGCTGGGTTAAAACTACGACCTCTCTTCAGCCTTCCCTGATCTCTCTATGGATAACGCTTTCTGAAGTTGTCTGTTCTAAAGGAAGAAACCAAATTCCATATATGTGTGTATAAAACAGCAGTCAAAACATTGAAAGCTTCTTCCCCAGGCTATAGCCACTTGAAAGGCTGCAGGTGCTGGGCAGCTGCAAGGCTTCACCTCACAGGTGAGGCACTGAAACCTCCTTTAAGTTTCATTACAGATTGAGCCAAGTTAAATTCTCTCTCTTTGGCTCCAGGCTGGAGCTGGACACAATTACAAAAGGCCACCTGCCCTGCCATGGCTGAGACATGTAGCTGAGCCCTGAGGCAGCCCTGGAAAGCTTGGAGACAAGGCTGCTGCACCTGCTGCTGCTTTTTGGCTACCACCACATCCAGCCTCAGGGATTAAAAGTAGCTCAAGAAGTAGCAAATATTTCTTTTTTCTAGAGTGATTTCTATTCTCTCTTTTATGACACATGATGTTTGGACAAATGCTCAACAACACCTGAATACTTAACAAAGAAACCCTTCTTCAAAAGACAGAAAGGCAGCAAACACAGATGCAGAAGGGATGGGTAGGAATGTTCTCTGACAGGTAACTTTGACCTGTGCAACAAGGAAGACTTCCACACTCAGCAGGACCACATTCACTTATGGTAACAGCCTTGGAAACAAAGATGTTATTATTCTTTCACATGTAAAATATTCCTCTTGGAAAGGTCATTTTAATAATGCAAAACATTGTGAGAGAGGGGGTTTTGTCTAATTCAAACACTGTTCAGGATGAATTTCATTCCTGCAAGGACCCTGATCACAGCTGCTGAAGGCCAGCAGTGAGAATACACATCTCTTGTCAGACATAAGCTTTTTTTATTTTGTCCCTCCTCCATCACCTGGCATGACAGGGTTGGGCTCTGGCTCACACACATCCACAGTTGCAAAATGAAAGGCTATTAAATCAGCATTAGCCATTAACAAAAAGTCACCTCACTCCTCCAAGAAAGAGTCATGCTGGGTGGCAAAGAACACAATGGCACCTCCCATCAGCCATCATTTCATTGGGTTTATTCTATTTAATAGATGATTTATCAGATTTGTGCAAGACAGTTACCTCTAGCACGAAGAGGAAGAAAGTAAAATCCCAGCAACATATACACACAAAAGAAGATACACAAAATAGAGCTAAATTTATATACAGATTATTAGCAGCTAGACTTAACTTCATCTAGTACATGGCTTTACTCACTACAGTTTTAGGCACAGAAAAGAATTTATCTGCTATGATGAAGGGCCACAATGAATACCTCGTTCCAAGTCCTCCCTGGGCAGAAACTTCTTTACCTACTGAAGATCTAACTCTCACTTCCCATCAGTTGAGGATACAGCCCTGCACAAAGGATGAGAGAACATGATCCAGCTAATTCAACATACAGCAACTTTGGATACTAAGCATCTGGGGTATTTTTAAGTAGGGTGACATTACAGAGTTATTGAACTGGACTGAATTTCAATGAAACAGTGTCAGGGTTCCCCTCCCCCCCCCATTAGCTTAGCAAGGACTCTCAGCTGTAAACACCTCAAAGAAGAGCTGGCAAGGAATGATTAGATACGGAGATTGCTTTGTACGCACCTGACATTCATAATGAAGAATTTGCTTTACCCGGATTTAAAAGCACAAGGGCCATGAAACATTTAAATTCACTTAGCAGGTTATGTTAATAAATTATGATGCATCATCCACATGTCGGCCTCCATTCCAGCCTGCACTGCAGCATATGCTTGGGTGTATTTTCTATGCTCCCTTGTCTTCCTGATTTAGGACTACAGACTCAGAGCCCAGCAGAACAAACCTGTGCTTTACTTGCAGCACTCCAGCAGCCTTTTTTTGTTTCACCAGCACCTCTCACGTTTGATTATGCATGCCCAAGTGCTCTGCCAGCCCAGGAATGGCCACATATTTTAATTACTGATTGCTTATGTATAGAAAGCCTGTCACAATGAGGAACATGATCACTTACCCAGTGAAAAGGCTGAAAAGAATAACTACATAACAGAACCAGCCAGATACAGTAACAACACAATTAAAAATTTAAGCAGCAAGCAGATAATTAAAAAAAAACAACAAAACAAAACAAAAAAACCCTTAACTTATGAGGCAGGTTGAGAATGACACAAAGGTTTTTCCTTCACAACAGCTTCGTTTACAAGTACAGCTCAGCAAGTTTGAATACTTTATCACAAGAACTACAAACTTGTTTATCACAGTTATGTCAGAGCTCCTCGCCAAAGGGTGTGTCAGTTTCTGCTGCAGCCACTCCTCCTCTTCTCCAAGGTTTATTGCTCAGCTGCTTGGGAGAAGGAGTGGGTTGGTCCAGGCTTTAGAAAGTGCAGAGAGTAAGTCAGGTTTTCCCTTTAGAAAAAAATCCAAGATACCAAGAAATCAAAAATGAAGGAATAACAACAAAAAGTTGAGAGTTTGGCATTGGATTTTAAAGTGGCTATTCTTGATGTTTTCAGGCAATACAAAAAGGGAAGGAGTTTCAATGTGGAAGGGCAGCTTTGCTATATTAAAAAAACCCAAAACATACTAACACACAAATATACTTTGGGGCCATCTTTACCAGCTTGTCTATTAAACAAAGGCAAAATACCACCAACTCAGACCATTCAGGAATGATGTGCTCTTACACACAGCTCTCCTGAAACTCCACATAGCTTGCAAGAATTTTGGCTCTAACTTCTATTACACATTGGCAGGGCAAAATCAAATAAGGCTGTGAACAGAGGATTATTAGGGCTGTCAAACTACAGGAAGACCAAATTACAGTTTTGGAAGTAACAGAATTTATAATTTGTGTAGTACAGCTACTGTTCAAAAAATAACAGTTCTTCCCAGGAACTCCAATGTAAAAGACAAGACCTTTTACATACAGGTTTTGCTTTTGATACACAGTTAACTTGCTCCTATGGCTTCTCTGCAGTGAGATTCTCCCTGGGACAGAGCAGTTGGGATCACAGATTGTCAGGAGACTCTTTGGCTGTCAGTGCAAACTCCGGTGCTCGGTGCATATCCTTGAGGCTTTCCTGGTGCCTTTCCCTGGACATGTGGGTTGCTCAGGTGTCACCAAGAAGCAGGTGGCTGGGAAGGGAGGGGAGAATCCAGGTGCAGCAGCAGAGTGAGGCAGTCACCCATTCAAAGCTTGGGCTGCTCTGTCTGGAAGGTTGAAGCAGAAGCCATCCTGTGCACAGTTCTGAGTCAAGTGCAGAGTGAGGGAGAAGAAGACTCCACCACTGGCAGGGAAAGAAGCCAAGCCAGGTAACACAGACAACAAGTCACAGAGGGTTGTCACACTGCACTGTCAAAAATTTCAGCTGTTACGTTATCTCAAGCTCCCATGGACAGACAGACAGACACATGTGGGCAGGACAGATGGAGCTCTTGGTTTTGGCTTCAGAAAGAACAAAAGGAAGAATCTGCCATTCAGTTTGCTATGTACAACAATACTGCACTGTACACTTCATTAACGAGATGCTGCCTGCTACAGTCCAGCATTAATTAAATAAAATTCCTCTTAGTCACAAAGAGCAACAGATGAGTATCTCTGTAGGAAGGAGAGCTAAAACCCACTGCTGGACATGACCCTACATGGTGGCAGTCCTTCTGGGATAAACACAAGTGGCCATTGCACAGTGTCTAATGCCTTCCTGGCTTGCCTGAAGCAGAGAACTTGCCCTATTTTCTTCCAATCCACTTGATCCCAATCCTGTTGGGACTGTTCTAGCACAAAGCCATGCTATGACTTTCCCCTCACTGCCACAACATTCCCATCCAAGTTACACAGTCTCTTTCAGCAGTCCCAGTTTCCGGAGTGCCTCTCTCCTGGCTTCTTCAGTTGAGCCACGGCCGGAAAACTTCACCGTTATCCCTTGGGATCGAAATCCTGAAGGTCTAGGCAGCGAACCTGACCTCCTCCTCATGTCCAGGCTTACACCAGGTTGTTTATGATCATTACAACTTTTTTCTGTGTTCTGCTGTGCGCTGCTGACTTTGTTAGTGGCAAGAGCCACCTCTGGTTTGATTGTTACAGTTTTGCCCATAGGAAGGAAAGGGCTGGGCTCACTTTTTAAAATCTCATGGATGTTTTGGTATCCATTGGTAACAGCCTCTGCCTGCTTGGGCTGCACATCAAGCTGCTGAGTGCTTGGGGCATGGTCCACTTGGTCCTGAGCTGGCTTTCCCTTAACTAGGCCGAGTTTTGTCAGGGCTTCATAGCGTGTTTGCTCAGAGGAGAGATCCCGCAAGGAAGAACTTCTGTTACGGGACAAGAAATCGTTTTTGTGCAGCTTCTCCTCCAGCTCAGCTGCCAGAAGGGCTCCCCCATTGATGTTGGCCAGCACCTGAGCCCGCCGCTCCTGGACATTAACTGCTGCTTTGGAAATGGTCTCGCTGAATTCCTTGCCACTGACATTTGTAATGTTGATGTTGCTTGGGAACCGGTGCAGTTTGGGGGCGGGGGCAGGAGGGTGCTTGGGTGCTGTGGAATAATCACCGTTGGCTACCGGGGCTTTCTTCCTGTCAGAATTCCCCTCCTTGAGGGCACTGGGGAAGCGTGCCCGGCTCTCTGCCTGCTGCTCAGAGATCTTCTGGGCCATGATGAGAGGAGTGGGGATGGAACGGAGCAACTTTGGATGCTGCACTGGGGGAGGGGGTGGAGGAGGAAGAGGAAGTGTCTCGCACACCGCTGGTGGTGGTGCAGGGGGCTGTGGGGGAAGCTCAGCAGGTACAGCAGGCTGAGGGCTCTCGGCTCTCCGAGTGGCATCCAACACTAAAAGGCAAAGCAGCAGAGATGTCATGAACTCTTCACACAGAGCAGAACATGAAACCCTCTTTTAGCAGCCCTTCTCCCCTCTCCCTTTCTTTCTAACTCAACCTCAGCCCACATAGCCAGAAGAAACTACAACCGAACTCCCAGCAATAGCATCTCATAGCCAATGCTATAGCTCAGTCTACAGTGTGGTCAGTATCACAGTCTCCTCTCTGCCTTTCACTCACAGTTTGCATGTTGCTTCACTGTGCTTCAATGGCTGCTCTTTCATAAGAGTTTTGCAGTTCTTATTTTTTATTAAAACAGCCAGGAGAGGACACATTACATCCCACTGTGTGTACTAGCTGATAGATTCATTCTCCAAACACAGAGACAACACACTCTAGGGGATGACAAAAACAACATGCCATATGCTATCTTGTCACAAACTCACTGATACAATCGTGTGCCTTTCAGTCCCACACAGAGTAACACTGCAAACAGTCTGCTACATTAAAACTCCTGGAGAAAATCTTAAGAATCCTTACAGAAAGGCAGAGCATGAATAGGTTGGTGAATACTGTCTGCCTTGCTGCAATGACTGTGCACAGCAGTGACAAATCAGTCTCCAGGCAGAGGACTGAGATAGCAAACCAACAAGGAAAAATTAGAAAAAAAGTTACTGTAGCAGCAAGAATTTTTAAAACCCCAAGGCAAATTAAAATCACACTCCTTAGAGCTCCTGATGTGTTACAAATTTATCCTGAGGTACTAAGGAAGGTACAGAATTTCTTTAGCTGTTTCTAAGGAGAACTGGAATAGGTCAGGGCTGGATCAAAGGGAAAACCCACACTTGCAAGAAACACAACTACCTGGTTCTGCATCTCTGCCGGAAGGGCCTTCATGGTCACTGCTCTCAGGTGTTGACTGTACTAAGTCAATGATATCTTCAGTCTCTGAATGACTGGACACATTTTCTTCTGTTGACCTTGGGGACTGACAGTGGATGCCACTGTCACGTAGGGCCATCTCCTCCAAGTCATCTTCTAAGGCATCTATGGTTTCCTCAAAGAACATGAGAACATCCTGTTCTTCATGAGTTAAGTATTTCAAACTTTCATCATCCTATGGAGAAAAAAGAAAAAACACAGAAAGATTAATGCCTTCACACCTTCCCAAAGAGACATTTAGACATTACATTGCTAGAGGACAAAAAAAAAAAATTCAAAAACCAAAAGAGCAGCAACTGGTATTACATCCTTTAGTTTAGGAAAGAAGTCTTCATTTGAGTTGTACAGAACAGATTGCTAAAAGATCATAAAAGCCATAAAAACTATTTAAAAACAAAAAAAAGTCCTACACCCACCTGTGCCTTCACAAGGGTTCAGATGGTTTCTTCTAATTCCAAATGGGGGCCAACTGTGTTGTGTGTCAGATTCAGGGACAAAACTTGGGGAACAACGTGGGAGGGAAAGGGTGCACTCAGGACAGTCCCAGAAAAGTGCTGATTCCCTTTTTGTTCAAGTCCAAAGGGTGACTTGGCTTCTAGAGGCAAAGCTGGAGCTGAGAAGTGTCTCTGCTGCTACAAACTATAAATTATCCAGAGGTACATGACAGATTACAAAGAGGTAATAGTAAGGTGATGCCTTAGGATTTAGCTTTTGTATTTTTCAGAAGCTATACTGCTTTAGGGTATAACTCTAAAACCCCATAGCCTGTCAGCTACTGTTCTCCCATTTTATTCAGACAAAACAATACCTCTAAGGCCTGAAACTCAAGGACATGCTACTGTCTGAGGCTCTGAAAAGTACAAACAAAAGTGAGTTAGGGGGGAGCAAACTGGGGGTATATGACTTCATTAGCTGCAGCTGTAATTGGAGGATTAACCCCTATGATATGTAAATGGCCCAAACTTATATCTGTATGAAAAACTTGTGACCATTGTCCATCTTGGGTGGCCTCTTGGAGGCTTCTAACTATCCAAGGTTTATCTATTGAAGGCCTTTAATAAACACCCACTTTTATTCTCTTAATCTTGTCTAGCCTCTGTCCCAGGTATCTCCAAGGCATCAAAGAAGGGAGAGGGTTTCTAAAGATTTTACCTTCAAGTTACAGAAAGGAAAACCCAAGAACAAATATGAAGATGTGCTCCCTAGCAGTACAGTGCCTTAGGCTATTTTCTTCAGCAGGAAACAATCCTGTAGACCACAGAAGTGATAAATAATCGCTTGGATTATCCAGTCTTCATTTTCTCTGAGTCACTGCTCATAATTAACTTGATTAACACATTATCACTATGCAAAGCGGGGCAGCAATGCACTAACTCTTTTCCCTCCCCCCTGGGAAACACTCACTTTTCCAGAAGCTTGGAGATGACAAAGAATGATTAAGAAAGGTGCTGCATTAAGACAATGGATACAGGAAAGACATCTCCCAAGAGACCTGTGTAAGTTCTGGAATGTAAGTACATACTGTTGAAAAGCAAGTGATGTTTTCTGAATTGAATTTCTCCCCTGCCAAGCATATACTGGGAAATTTGCTGTCAGTAACTCAACAAGAAGCACCAAGGACACCTCACTGCATGTGAAGAAGGGGGAAAAGGCTGTGGAGGGCTGGGAGAATTTAGGTAAATACATAAAGGTATGCAGTACAAATATCCAAGAGGTAGCCACGTTCTTGCTAGGGCAGCACAACTTGCTTCAAACTCACCATGCCTGTTCAGATCATCTTACATTAGATTAGACTAAAAAAACCTGTGTGCAGCTCTACCTGTTAACTCATTGCACAAACAAAGCTTTTATCCCCATTCTCAGCATTAAAAATAAGAACAACGTAGCTCTGTAGGAAAGTAATGCCTATAGATTAAGAAATATAATGTGCTTTATTGTACCCAGTGGCAGTTGGTCTCCAAGCACTCAGAATGTTACAGATGAGAAAATAAATGCTTTGAGGCTCTTAGCTGCCTTTGCCTTTGTGGCCAATTGAACACTGGGTGGGTGGGAAAGATGTACAGAGGTGTGGTTATTTCTGACTTGGTCTTACTATCCACAGTGTACTGTCAGAATAGGTAACTTATTCCAGCTTGCAGCAAAACTGCTACAAAAGCTAAAATTTGGATGCCATTTGCCACTGCTGGTTTAAAAGATGAACTTTAAAGGCTGACGTATTCCACAGCTCACACTCACCACATGTCAGTTTTCAAAGGCCAAGGAAAGTTTTACAGACGCACTCAAAAAGCAAGAGCCAGACAAGCCTTCCTTTTTCTTTTTGGTTGCTTTGGTTTTTTCCTTTTTTTTTTTTTTTTTTTTAAATAATGCACTACNGATGTTGCAATCTCCTTCCTTCCCCACCCAAATACTCATAGGGCTGCTATGTCTAGTAGGCGAGAGAATGACAGGAAAATGACAGGAAAGGAGCCCTTGTTGGGTAGCCCTGAGCAGGAGCTGAGCAGGACTCCAAGAACGTTTTGTTGAGAGTGAGCTCACCACAAAAACTAGACTTACATAGGCAAAGGAAAAGAAGATGGCGTTGTGTTTAAGAAGCTCATAGTAGCAACAAATCCAGAGAGTGCTACAGGAATTACTGCACCACGCTGTGCACCTAAAGAAACTGCTCCCACATGAGCTTAACTTGTTTGATCAAGAGCTGAGCAAAGAATAAAGCAAGGAAGGAAACACTTCCAGAAGCACTTCCATCCTTTTCTGTGCTGTAAGACTGAGCATTTTTTGATGCCAGGTAAGATTTGCAGGAGAGTTTTGCCTGATTTAACCATCCCTCATGAATCTTGCTGAAATGAGCAGCGTTCCTTTAGGTGAAGGATCTAAATTGTGTAACCATCCCTTTGTAAACACATTTGTAATAAATAGCATACCAAGATGTGAGAGGCCAACCTCATCTCTGTTTGCACTTTGATCTGTTTCCTCCTGCAGTGTCCCTTCAAGATGATCAATGTCACATTTCATCAGAAGAAGAAAAAAAAAACACCACAACAACAACAACAAAAAAAACCCACAATAAAACCCCACCAAAACCAACTGCTCTGGAGAACAGGCAGTGTTAGGTCAGGGCACTGTACTGAGATGCAAGGCATCCAGTCTGGATAGAAACTCCCTCAGGCAAGGCATGTTTCAGTTTACCAGCCAAGGAAACAATCCCATTTTAGACACACAATCACAGTGGAAAAAAAACCTACTCAGGCTGGTCAAACCAAAGGAGCTCAGAGATGTAAAGCAAGCAGTGACTTGCTTTATTCCCACCTGTATTACTTGTATTTTAGTAAAGCCTTCAGAAAGATGGGAGGAATTTTTGTAACTTAACAGGTGCCAGTTTTAACTAAGGTTACCAAGTCTATTTGCAATTAGCTCATTTTCCACATATTCCAAGTACTGGAACAGTTCATATTCTTTCCAGGTTGGTTTTCCAGGCCTCCTTTCTTCTTGATGAATCTGTGTTTTTTAATAGTCAAAGAAAAGTCTTTTCACCTACTTGAGTTATTCACCTCATAGTTTCCATCTACTCCCTACTCTTGATACACAAACACACCTCCCTAAACTAAATTGCACATACACCTAACTCTACAAACTTTAAATCTACTGTCAAAAGACAGTCTGATTTTGAAACTTGAATACTGTGCCTCAGCTTAAAATTACATTAAATTTGGAGGATTAAAAAGACTGCTCAGACAGAAGAAATCTAGGATGCAAACAGCTGAAATAGCTGAGTATGCTCAGCTGGCATTAATACTTTATATCTGCAGCCAAATATTTCCTGGTTACACCAAACAGGAAAGAGGCTGTTAATAACAGTGTTTGGTATAAAAGAGGGGGGAAAAATAAATAAGAGAAAGAAAAGAAGAATAGAATCTGTTTCATGGAAAAGATTCCTTGATTCCTTTCCTACTTGTTCAAAATAATGACTTAATATCCAGAAGCCTACCGTTTTTCATATACATCTGAAGAAATTCTGAACATTGCATCCAGATCAGCACAGCTTTGAGAGAAACAGAACACCACAGGAAATCCCAAGCATCTGCAGTGCTTAAAAAAAAAAAAAAATCTTCTAAAAACTGCTAAGGAACCAAACCTCAATTAGCAAAATACCAGGAGAACACCAGATTCAACTGGTTTATCAATCACTTGACAGTGCTGAAGAATTAATAAGCACAATTCCATGGGAAAGAAGTGACTCTGTGCTTCTCAAAAGAACCATGAAAGGAGCAAACTATTCTAACACGTAGTATAAAGGCCAGTGTAGCACCACTTGGGCCACAGTCTGTTAATAACAAGGCAGTTCTACTTGTCAGAAGGCGTGAAAAGGAAACCCTATACCTGTATCAGAACAGGTATAAAAGCTTTAGCACAGAAGAAAAAGTCAAGTACCTCTTACTAAATTCACAGGAAAGGGAAATGGAAAGGATTGTATTGCTGTGTTACTGAAGCTGGAAGCAAGTGAATTACAGCTAAGAACATGAACTACTACACAGGATCAGACCAAAAAGCCTGTTTAGCTCAGTAGCCTTCAGCAACTATGAACACACAGGACTAGGGAGAGGGGCTGGGGGGGCATTGCTGTATACTGGATGGATATCTTTTTCTCCCCTAAGTCTTTCCAGTTTCCAGCAATACATGGCTTAAGGACTTCCCAGATGCATCAGCATCTGTGTATTTAATAGCCCTTAATGAGCTTTTCTAGCATGAATTCATCTTATTGTTTGAGCCATGGAAATGTCTGGCATTCACAACATTCTGTGGCAGGGAGTTCCAGAGTGTAATTGTGTGCTGTGTCAAAAAGTGCTTCCTCTACAACCCACTATCTGATGATTTTGATAATACCATTTCATTTGATAAAGAAGACTGTAATACTGAGTGTTGTTTTCTTCAGTTTATGAGCATAATTGTACCCGTGTGCTTCATAAGAGGTAGCAAAGCATATAATCAATAGGTCCTAAGTGAGGAAACAAATTATCTACAAGTATTTAAAAGATAAACTAGATGAGCTAAAATGACTAGATGACTAAATTACTCCTAACCTACTTTGAAAGAAAGCAAGCTGAATATCTACTTAAACTCTGAAGACATCTCTTTGATAAACAAAAATAGGCTGATCAGCTTATAGAAATTGAACGGAAAAAGAAATTGTGTTAGAACAACATTGAGAAAATTGGGGATACATTTCAGGCAAAAGCATTAAAAAATCAAATCATTTCACACCAGGCTCATTTCCCATGAGAGAGTTATGAACTTGACCAACAGGTGCAAGCACAAGATGTCATATACCTGTATTTGAAGACTTTATGACATGGCCTCCAAGAATGCACTCAAAAAAGAACAAAAAAATGATGCTGAGATGAAGTTACTGCCAGGTACCTGTGCAATCTGTGATTCTGCCAGTTTAAGTGCCATAAAGAGGGAAAAAATCTGCTATTCAGGGATGTAGATCTCATTCTGGGATATATTAACCAGAGTGATGACATGACAGCACATCCTCATTCAGAACACAGAGTTCAGATTCAGCTGCTGAACTTTGGAAAGGATGCAGCCAAGCTGGAAAGGGTCCAGAACAAAGCACAGAGTGCTGTGAGCTTAGCTGCACAGGAAGGCCCAAATAATGGAGCATGTTATATTTAAAACGGGGGAGAATGAATGGGTGGTGGGCAGATGCAGCCCTGTGTCCCTGTATCTTAATATATAAAAAGTTGACCACCCTTATAGTCACAACAAATCTTCTCTACATGCACTGAAGGTGAGACAAGTAGAAGCTGGCTTTCACGTTACAGAAACTAATGCAACTATTCCATGCAAAGTACTGAAATATACAAAGAAAACACTCTGAAAGTTCAGGAATGCCTATCAGCATGGTTTAAAGAGCAGATTTGCCCACCTGCTGGAATAATATCTATCTACCAGATCTGCTTTGAAGCAGAATGATACAGTTTGTGCATAGAGCCCAAACTCTCTTCAGGATTTATATTCTCACTAGCACATTTTACAGTGAGATCATTCCTTGCTAGGAGTCAGGCTCTTATTTTTCCAAGGCATACTGCTTCCAGGTCATACTAACATCAGTTTGAAGTGGATGAAGCATAGCACAGCTCTCTCCACACCATTCCTAGCACAGGAATGGTTTCCACCTGCCACAAAGTAGCTGTGTCCATACAAAGCAAATATTCAAAAATTCTTCTCATTTTTTTGTGTATTGTTATTTGGCAAAATCCTTGGACATGATGAAAGGTCTTGTAGTACAGTAAAGCCTGTGGAGTATCAGTGTCAAGGAGGAAAATTTTATGAAAGGATTCTTTCTCAGGACTTTCCCTTGAATGTAACTGAAGTGCAGCTCAGCATCATAAGACTCATTCAAATTGTGAGGAAAAAAGGTAGCAGTGGGCTACATGGACACACAATCTGTCCTTTTCCAGACCCCTAAATCTACACTGGATTCCCAGTGGATTCTCTTCAGAGAGGCTGGGATAAAGATATGGTACAATTAGAATGCCAGGTCTGTTGCATCTGAATTATCTGTACTGACCCAAAAAACTGATAAAAATCATAATGAATTTTTAGGCTACAAAAAACACCATAACTACAAAACAACCACATCACCCCTGAATTAAATGGCCAGCTCAGGCTACTCATAGCATAATAGCTGCTCTTCATGTCTATGTAACCAATGTTCATAATGTCACCTGTACCATACAAAGGATCCAGGGGTGAAAAATCATCTCCAGTGACTGGCTATGAAGTCTTGTTAGAGTCAGAGAGAAAGCGTGTTTGAAGAAATAACAATCATAACAAGCAAAATATCTTTTTTAGAGTCATGGCCTCTCCCAATTTAAGCCATCTGATTAGTGATTAAATGAAAGAGTCACTTGAATGAATTCTGGAGGTCACCACTGCCCGAAAAAGAGTGGTGGTGAACTATGGCATTAACCAAGGATCTGCCTGATCCAAAGGCAAAAGATAAAATAAAAACCAGAGGGTGATCCACCAAGAGTAACAAGAACCCACTATCCCTCAGTAAGACATGTTCAGATACAGAAGGTAAAGTATTGAAGTTGTAGCAACAGATCCAAGGCACTGACACAGCTTATTATTAGTGCAGTTCCAATTAGCACAGCTCACTTCAGGTACAACCAGCACTTCTGCCATGGTTTTCACAGGTAGCACAATTGTCCTAGCACATTATTCACACTTTGAAACTAAAGCAGTTACTCATGGCCGAGAATAGATACCCAGTCCAATTATCAGAGAGAAGCACTGAAAGAGAAGGATTGGCTTTAAGAAGCTGCTCTGTGCCTATTCAGTCAGTGGAACAAGACAAATTGCTACAAAAAAACCCCAAGACCTAGTTTTATCTTCGAATTAAGTGTCCTTAAATTGCTGAAACTGTATTTCATGGCAAGTTAATTCTTATACCACATGCCAGGCAGTGTCATTCCAGACTGGGTTTTGGAAGCTAGAATTGCCAAGAACAGAGTGTTTTTGTTTGCCCTCACCCTTGGATAAGTGCAATTGATGCCATGCATTGAGAAAATAAACTTGTCTCAAGCAGATGTATGGATTCCCTTTTTGTTAAAAAGAACCCAAAATATATGTGCAAATTCATGTCCTTGTATATAACAGCTTTTATGGTTACAAACACTCATACGAGATGAAGATATCAAGGTATACATTCCTCCCATCTCAACTCAACCTGCTGTGATAGACTTGGCAGAATAAATCCAGACCTGAACATCTACCATTTCTACGGAAATCCTCCTAAAATCAAGGCAGCATCTTGCTTTCCATTTAAAACAAGAATTTTGGCTTGGAGGCCTGCAGTTGTCAAAGATTAACTGAAAGCATCACTATGTAAGTAAGAGAAGATGAGGAATCTGGCAAAATTAAACTGAAGTGACAACAGCTGACTGGGAAGGATCCAGCATACAGAATGTTAAGACCTTTTTAGCGTGTGGCAATTGATGTCCATTTCCCAGTCATCCCTAAACTGACAACCGGTTCCCCAGCAAGCGATGCCAGCACAGACAGACAGGATGCAGGACCAGCCAGGAGTCAGTCAAACCAGCTGTGAGCAGTCAGCAAAGGCCAAAGCCAGTCCAAGTGTTTGTCCCTATTATCACAACCCTGGGTTTGTTTGAATTCCACAGATGCAATACAAAGGTTATATTTAGTGACTAAAGCAGTTTGGCTTGAGCCTGGTTTTTTACAATCAAGTAGGAAGAAACCTGCAGCAGTACAGGTCTGTCATAAGAAGCACTGTCACACTTCTTCCCTTTGCAAGGCCATCACAAAAACACAAAAAATCAAAGTCAACCCTGACCTTCCTTCCCATGTCTCTAGGTGAAGAGACCCAGAATGGTGATAAATGAAGAGGCAGGTAAGTCTATTACTTGTGTTTCAGGGCTATGAAGGTCCAGTGTGCCTGAAAATACATCCTCCTCCTTTCTCAGAAGTGGTGTAATAAGAAATTCTTTGTCTATACAAAGTTTATCCCTTTCTCCTCATTAGGCCATCAAAGCTGCTGCATCTTCTCAACTTTTATAACAAAACTATTAAAGCAAGAAGATAATGTCCCTAGGAGCATGTTAGAGCAATTAGGTAGAACAGGCAGAATTTCCTTCATGATCAGTTTAACACAGACCCCTTGTCAAATTCAGGAACTGAAGTTATGCCTGTATTGAGAAGAGTTTATATTGTCCAGTAAGGCTGACAACTCGCAGGTGTGGAGTAACAAGTTGGACATGCCACCTACTACACCCCTGGAAAAAAAATCATGGAAGGGGATCTGTGGCATCACAATTAAACTTGTTACACACTTCACTGTCTTCATGCACAAACTCAAACAAGACAAACAAAAGGCTCTGTGAGCTGCTAATTCACAGGTCTGATGGGAATTGCCTAAGCCTGCAGCCAACTTTTACTCAATCTATAAATTACTGCATTACAGAGTAGGAAGGGATTCCAATTCTAGCCAATGCATCATCATATGGGTTATCACATGGCAGGATCTAGCTGGACTAAGGGAATCTATGTCATTTCCTGACACAGCAGACCTAGGATGAGAATGTTCAAATAGACTGATTTATACATAGCTTTGTTATTCAACAGTGATTTTTTTCAAATGCCTAGTCTTATGCCTGCTACTAGAGCCAAGAATAAAATCCAAGGAAACATGATTGACTACTACTGTGCTAATCTGGAGACTAGTGGTAGAGTAATGAACAAAATTAATTTGCAATTTTGAGAAAAATTAAGTTGTAATTCTTTAGCAAAGTACTACTTCCAGTGTAATTCTCTAAAAATTCAACCAGCTTTCATAAAATAAACAACATACACTAACTTCCTCAGTCCAAATGGTGCACTTAACCTCCCCAAGTCCGATCCTTCACCACTTTTTTCTAGAACAGATCAGAAACAGTTAAGGAACTAAATTTCATCATACCTGTTTTCTGTTTTAACTAGCAACATAAGCCGAAGGATATGGCATCATATTAACAGTAAGAATTTTCAGTAAAAACAACAACAAAAAAAAAGGAACAGCTTCAGAATTGCCTTCAGGTGCCAGAAAGCCCACAAAGTAGTACAAAACCATGAGTGTGTCTGAGGTATACAGATAGATATAGGCTTTGCCACCTACTCTTTCACAGAAAACTACCACATTAAAAGGAAACTATCAGGGGGCAGAGGGAAAGAGACAGAAAGCCTAATTCCATGTATAAGGCAAGACAGATTTAGATTTCCACTTAGGGCAAGCATGTTTACCAGAGTGCTCTTTCCTCAATTAAAAATGGATGCTTTTCAAATGGTTGTGATGATGAAAAATAAAATGGAAGGAACCATACCTGCTTTCTAGGCTTAGCCTGTCACAGTACAAGGTGTACAATTGAGTTTACTCTCTGATTCATCCTGCTAATTGGGAAAAATACAGAAATGCATCCTACTCCCTCAGTTACTCACTCATGATTTAAATGGCCACACACTCATACTCACTAATGTGAGGATGGCTTTGTTTATGGTGACATATTTGTTACTCATCTAATTAAGGTGGAATAAGCTGAGACCTTTATTCAGGAGCATCAACAAAGAGATTAAGCAAAAAGCAGTGTGTAGAACAACCACTATCCTTAATTTCCTTTATGAACTATTTAAGAAAGCAAGGGCAGAGCAGCCCTTACTGCCATTCCTGGTTCTCTGGGTGGAAGGGCTGGAGAGAAGCACTGTCCAAGCTCTCAGAGACAATCAGACCAGAATAACAAGCCGCTATACCAAAACAGAGAAGTTACTTCTGGCCTTTCAGTTTAACAACCGAGACAACACCAGCAACCACTTAGGATTAGAAATGGCAAAAATCAATCTTAATAAAACAAAAATCTCATGATGTGGACAGGGCTATTAACATAATCTGTATCACTAAGCGCAAGGCTCATTAAACACTTACCAAGGCAAGATTTCTGCACCTTGCTTGGCTGCCACGATTCTCCACACTGCCAGCCCTCTCCAAGCTCCCATGCTTGTGCTCTGGAGAGATTTCAGATGCCATTTCAGGAGAATCTGCCAGGAGATTCCTAGGCATCACACCTTCTTGACTTATCGATCCCAACGCAGTACAGAATACCATCAGAGTGTTACGTGGGGCTGCTTGCTTTATTCATGTCTGGAAACAGAGAAAATGGGGTATGGTTAAATTTGCTTGTTAAAACACTTGAAAAGGAATGGAAAATAAATGGCAAAAAAAGATCCCACACAAGGTAATAAAGGGCATATCTTTATGCCCTGAAACACATCTACCACTTTATGGGCAACTTTTTAAAAAATGGTTTTATTCAAAAAGATGACTAAAAATCCAGCATAGAAAGGTTCTGTACCCCATCTCTTGTGCTTCCAAACCAGATGTCTGTGGACAGTTAGAAGCAAGGACCCTGCATATGTCCTTGTTTTACAGATTCAATTTATTTTTTCCATTATGACACATCATTAACAGTAATAAAATCTCACTGGCTGAGATACCAAATGGCCCACCTCATGTACCTTTATTTGGTTTTAAACAAGAATTCTATTTATGGGATCACATGTGGGAAACAGAACCCCCTTCATTTCCTAACACTGCTGCAGTTAACTCGTGCTACTGAAGCAGCTCTATGCCACCTGCTTCTGGTGAAAGATCCACAAGCAGAACTTGGTGCCATTTTTGCACCAACGCATTACAAATTGCATTTTAAAGCTTCAAGAGCTTTTATTTCACTCAGCCATGAAGAAACAGTACTTGTACATTTGGAAGACACTTACTGAAACAGTTGTATGCACCAGCACTCACTGGAGCAAAAGCCCCCTGTTTTTTAAGCTTTCCCAATGCCCAGCTCTGTAAAACCTCTGAATTGTTGTCATCTCCCCAAAACACTCTGGCAGAACCTTTTCTTTTATTCTCAAGGACACAAACACAAAAGTCATCTCAGTGACAGCATGAGCAGGAGATAGGCAAAAAGTAGAACCTAGCTCATTTCTCGCTCCAATACATTAAACCACCCTTTGCAACAAGAAATTGCCTTGCTTGCTAACTGTCCATCTTTTCACTCACCCTGCCTGTGACCTG
Source organism: Chaetops frenatus (assembly GCA_013400775.1). Classification (NCBI taxonomy): domain Eukaryota; kingdom Metazoa; phylum Chordata; class Aves; order Passeriformes; family Picathartidae; genus Chaetops; species Chaetops frenatus. Next base: position 51,171 of record VZTR01029887.1, read on the forward strand.
GACACCACCTCCCTGACACTGCACAAATTAAATGAGATGGTCCTGCTTCCCAAGTGCTTCTCCCTTTATTATGGTTCAAAAGGCAACACAAGAAGCAAAGGCAAGCCTGCATTTCCAATTCCATCGGATTACTTTCTCCTTGCTCCCCATGGCTGTGGGCTGAGAAACCAGAGCCTTCTGGTAAACTGATTAGTGTTTCATAGCAGTGAGATAACATCTGCCAATACTGAGCAACAATTCCATCCCGCTGATCCCTCCTCCCAGGAGAGGGCTATGACATTACCAGAGGTGCGTCGCCTGTGCTGCAGCACCAGCGTGTCCTGTGGGAAAGTTCCCACACAATGCAGCCAGGCTGCAGTCCAGCAAGTCTTGGAAGCACATCCACAATCCAGAGCACTGGGTTGCCACAACAAAAATATCTCATAGCCCTTCTTATGAACATTATATCTAATGATCAAATTTAGCCTTGCTTTTACACAAAAAGAACATTCTTCCCTTTTCCTATTAAGAACTTTAGCTATCAATGATACAATGCATCCTCAGGATAATGGGCTTTAAATGATGCCCAGAAGTAGAAACATGCTCATGGGTCCTGGTTTTCAAACTCTCAGGACAGGCAGACACAGGAGCACTGAGGCAGCTGCTGTACCTCTGGCTGCTGCAGAAAGCTAAATAGGAAAAGAGCAGCCCAAGAACAGAACATATCCTGCAACAGCAGCTCCATCTACAAAAAACCCCATGGTGCTGAAAAGCCACACACAAACACACCCACACAAGAAAATAGATGCAATTTTTGGAAGCCAACACTATCAGTGAAAATCTTGACTCTTCTGAAATCCTACACGTGAACAAACACACAAAAACGCAAATATAATTTTTAGAAGGCAAGATTATCAGAGAATCTGGACACCTCTGAAATTCACAGAAAACTCCCACTGATTTCAGGTATCATCTTATGACTGTAAAGATTATGTCCAGATGGAAAGGAGAGACCTGCAAGAGGTGAGTACTTCTACTGACATCCAACACAAGGTATATATTTCCCATCAGCACTTTTAAGTTGCAGCATCAAGTTTTTATCCAAGTGTCCCCAATATAAACTGAACATGCCATGTTTGTTCAGTCCCTCAGTGATGCTATAGACAACTATGAGATTTCTAGAATTACACTCAAAACTATGAACATTTTATGGACTATATTATGAAGTCACAGCTGCAGATTACCATAGATAGCATAAATAAGACCCATACTTAAAGACTAACCAGGAGAAAATTAATCCAAGTTACCAAGAAATCAATCAAGAGGCCCAAATTTTGAGGGAGAAGTATTTAAGAGTATTGTTCTGCTTTCTCCAACAGCAATACCTTAGTTTAACCAAGACTAAGTTTCACTGTGGGCTATCTGCATTCAGGACAGCAGGAACACCCAGATTCAGCAGCAATAAACATTAAAGCCATGAATTCTAAATAACACCAAATAACTCTGCTCCCAGCAAGCTCCGATTACTCATTCTGGAGCTCCAGTTCAGATGTTTCTCAAAGCTCCTGAACAATGACTAAAGGCAGTGAGCGCGACTGGCTCAGAGAGCCGCCCACACATGAGCGAGTATCAAACATTACAGCACTGGTCCTGCTTTTGTGTTGGAAGCTGTGGCTTCTTTAGGAGTTTTTTCATTTCAGGAAAGCCTGGGAGCGGTGCAATAGCCTGTGAGCCTGCAGAAAAGGTGTGGAGGAAGATTTTTTTTCCCCCCTTCTATCTTTTACATCATCTTCAATGCATCAAAAGTGCATGTCAATAAAATCATAAGCCATTCATATACATTATTTCTCCTCCCCTTTGCTGTGTTTTTTAGGCTTTGAGAAACTCCTACACCTTTGTACAGTGTCTAGAGCAGCTACAGCTGACATGAGGCTGCCCAGCACTGCTGCAATACATACATCATGTTTTACAGATAAATTCCCCTCCTAACCATGGTTAACATTGAAGTCTCCTCACTGTCTTTATTCACCTCTATTAAATGAAAGACTTTATAGATTAAAGATAGAAAGTCAAGAATCTAATGAATTTCCAGACCCCACTGTCTGTTTTAGTAGGATTGCCAAGGTAACAAGCAGGGTTCAAAAATAAGGTAACCTTGCCCAGAGAGAGCAGAAACAGCAGGATGGCAGGCAGCTGTTCCTCCTGACCTTCAGAGATGCATTAAATATGAAAGTTGCTCACAATGGGATTTGTTGTTCAGTCATTGTAGCTGGGTATATTTTAGCTTGGCTTAAGATATGTGTGCCTGTACTATTAGGGATTAAAAATAAAAAAAATCAAACCATGACACAGGAGCACAGAAGTGTGACAGGAACAGTACTATTTGGAGAGAGGATCTCAGATATTAAACCAGGAATGCATCTTAGGGCAGATGTGATTCTATCATCTGAAGTGATCACTTCTTGGTTACAATAGAGATAGCCTTCATGATATGTTTAAAATAATACAAGTCACATATCATGCATGTTTTTCAGAGGGTAGAAGCAGGAAATTGAAAGATTCTGAAGTTAGCACTGAATTTCACCCCCAAAGATTTAATTTTGCTTTGACAGAGGCAAGTAATTCAGAGAGAATGTATTAAGTTGCCATCAAAGATAAGGTGCGGTCTGTCCTTTCAAAAAGGATATTTTTATAGTTTTGCTGACTAAGGTTACTTCTTCACTGAAGCTCAATGTTAGCATTTACAAGGGACTGTTTCTATAGTAGCAGGAGATTGAAAGAATTTTTTATTAACAATCCTGTTTGAAGACTAGCTTAATAGGCAAAAAGATCAATCCCACAAAAGTGCAAGACATTTAAATGCTAAAAATCAACTGCTATGAAAGCCAAGAGCCAAAAGTCAGCAGACAGCACCAGGCCATTAACTGCACAATATACTTAAGGTGAGTTGACAATTTTTAGAAAATTATCATACATTTTTAAAAGGGCACAAGATCAGTCTGTCCCTTTCACTATACATAAGATTTTCTAGAACACTTTGCATGAAACATTTCTCAAGATAGATTTCTAAGCCTCGAGTGTACTTCGAGCATCACATACACTCTGCTTTTGTTCTTAACCAACTCTTTCTCAGTGATTCAACTGAAACAGAAGTGGCCAGTGAACTTCAAGGTTGTCTTAATCGATTGTCAGCTGTGCACAGACATAGCAATGCACACACTCAGCTCTGCATACACTGTCAGTCACCTTGCACTCCATGGGTGGTGGTTGAGTTTGGAGAGTTAAGCATCTGGAAAAAAAAATAGAAAACACTCTGTGGTCCTTAGAAGTATTATGGATTAGAAGTGGGATGGGTTTTATAAAAATGATGGTACAGGGCAGACTGGAGACCTTTATCAGCCTCTGAAAGTTGGCAGCAGAACAGTAAAACAAGGCAAAGGGGAGTAGGAATTCATTCAGATTCCTGTGTGCTGTGGTCAGGAGACCACAGGGCTTCCCAAAACAGGCCAGGTATTTGTGTCTAATAACCTCATGAATTTTTCCTTGCATTAAGTGCTCCTGCAACATACCTTTGAACCAGTTGTACAAGACCAGAGCTGAACAAAACCAGCTGGCCCATGACATGTCTTCACTGAGCCACTGCTGTTCCAAACTCCTCAAAACTAACTGATGGTTAGTTATGGTGGACACATTCCCTCCTTCTGAACAGGGCTATCAGCAACTGAATTCTTCTTACCTCCTTCAGTATGTGCAATACTGAGTAAATCCTTGAGTTTTAGGGGTAACCCTACTTTCGTGATACACAGTAAGATTGAAGCTTTCTGGTGGAAGAACAGACTGAGTAACAGTACTGCCTACAAATGCCAAGGCTCACAGGCAAGTTGACTAAGTCTAGGAGTACAAACGATAAGCTGATGAGATTTTGCTGAACACACAAAAACCCCACAAATCAGACAGTAACTTTATAAGCTGTTCTTACAGAAACAACAAAACTGAAGTAACAAACAGACAACAGGTGAATGTTCAGGAATCAAGATACACCAAAACTAGCCACCATGGTTAAATTCTGACTTTTCTTCTCCATATGATAAGTGCAGAAGTTTGTGATAACATTGAGTATGATTCACAGTCTTTATCTTTCATGAAAAATCCTGTATGTTCAAAACAGTCATGGCTGTTTAACATCCAGTAACCCAGAAATGTTCTTGACCTTGCTTATAGAGGGACTGCCACCACAGTATGGCCAGACAAATAGAAATGCTAACCATTAACAGAAAAATAACAACAAAAAAAACCCCACAGACACCATGACAGTAAGGTCTGCTAAATGAGAGCCAGGCCAACATCATTTTTATAGACACTTCCTTGGACATCAATATTGATTTGCAGAACAGGTGACAAGTAGGACTGAACAAAGTGTGAACTCAGGGGGCTGTCATGGCAGCCCATGACAGATAAGCAACTACATCAAAGTAACTATAGAGTGACAAGAATCATGCAAGACACCCAGAATTCAATGTATGTAACCCCGGTATTTTGTTTTAAACTTTCTGGTTTCTGTGGCACACTTGTGACAGTTCAAACTTTCCTCTACGGGATGGGGAGCTACAAAATCCGTTAGTTTTAGAGCTAAAAACAAAGATTCTCTCAGTCCTCTAAATCTGAAAGCTGGAGCCTCAAGAAACACACTGAATGTCATTCATACAACTCGCACTATAATTTCTGAGAGCTGCCAACAGTGAAATAACTAATCCTGGGTACATACGTTTTCGAAAGAACTAGATGGGCAAGGCACCAATTCAGTAAAACCTAAAATTGACTTCACTAGGACATTCTATCACATGCTTAAATAGTTTGGTGAATTGGATCTCAAATAAAATGTAGCAACCACTTAAAAAGAAAGGAAACAATCACAAACCAACATTTTCATCACCTAAGTAATAATTCAATTACTACACTGAATTCTCCAAATCATGCTTTGCTCAGAAACAATGCCTAAGGTCACACCTTTGACCACATTAATCCAAGCCTAAAGATACGAGAAAATGAGGATTCCATACTGTGTTTCATTCTTCACTGGTCTTGACAGATTTTCAAGAAAAGCCTTTTTACTTTTTTGAGACCCTATGCTTTAGAGACTTCATTACCTACAACCAAGCCAGCACAAGAGCATAGCTCATAAGTACCTCATACTCCTCTCTGCAGTGTTTGGGAAATGATCCTTCTTTTAAGGCAGTGGAATACCACTGCAGGATCTGGTGATGCTAAGCACATTGATCCACCTTCAAGACAGAATTTATTGGGATAAAACCCCACACATCTTTGCCTCTTCCTTTGCAAATAAACTCTGTTCCCAGTTCACTACATCAGCTGAAATCTTGCTGCCCGAAATGAAGGCCAGTGGCAGAGGCTCCTACCCAGCATCATGGATTAAACCACCAAAGATGCCTGAAGTGCTCCCATTCCCCACACATTTACAGTGACAAAACCCCTTCCTGCCCCAACTAAAAATAGAACTACAGCCAGTGACAAGTAGTTACTTTTCTTTAGATTAAGGTCTTACCTAAGCATAATGATAAGGCTCTCACTGGTACTCTCCAGTTGAGATTTGATGACCACTAACTGCTCAGTGGGAGAGCTACGTGTGATACCCAGAACTGCCTACTCCAGTCCTATATGGAGTTTTAAACACATCCAGGTGATGGCTGAGCTCTCCTCCGACTGCAAATATCCTTATGCAAATTTCAACAAAGAAAGCGTCCCATTCTTTTCAAGTTACTATTTTTAAATCTCCTCTGTTAACATCAGGGTGGTGCTATCTGTGACAGCCAACACATTAGAACCATGAAGTGTACATAAACAATTTCAGGCACAGACGCCTCTGTAATTAGTCAACTTCTGTCTTGTTACAGGTGCAGCATTGCTGGGGTTTAGGGTTTCATTATGTAACTGCTGCTACAGTCATAGCAATGGTGAGCCAAATCCTATTTTACAGAATATTTACGATAGCAAGACAATTTTCAGCCTCACTACAGTTGTGTCAGTCTCACAACTGGATTTTAGGCTGCTCTCCTACATTTCTTTTTGTGCCTGCTGTGCTGATATGGGGAAGAAAAGCAGAGGATGTCTGAAGCACAAAGCAGGGGTATTTGCTTTAAAAACTAACTAATTTTGGACATTTCATTCCTATGTAAGCACATAAAGGTCTGCCTGCCCAAGGTAAACAAAGCTGAAAGCAGCACTGGCAAAACAGAGCAGTAGAGTCTTGGCCCTGGACTTTACTTGGTACAGAGATAATCCATACACACCCAATTGAAAAGAATATATTTAAGCAGTTAGTTATACTGGAAATTAAAATCACTTGCTTTTATTTTTTTAATTAAAGAAAAAAAAAAAGAGGAGGGAGGATTTGGTAACAGTAACAGCCTGTCTGGCTGGCTTTGAAAGCCACATTCATATGCTCATTTATTTTCATGCTCCAGTATTTCAGAAGGTCAGTCAGCCTGAGACTTGTCAACTACTCAGGAGTTAAGTTGTTCCAGTTACTATATCCAACCAGCAGTCCAGTCCGGCTGCCAACATTCTTGGTTAATATTTCTCTCAGAGGCATGCAGAGAAAAAGCAGCTATAACTAACAGGAGGAGAAGGGTTTCACTACTGACAAAACAGAGATGCAATATAGAAGCCCCCTATTCCTTTCTAATGCCAGGCATTATTTGCACTTCTAGTCATGAAACTTCGTTTTACTCATTCACTCTCTATAGTAAAACCCCCCAACAAATCCTCGATGAGAAATACACTGCTGGGAAAATCTATTCAGTTTCTGAGAAGTAAGTAATATCTTCAATTCTTGGAGACCCCAACTTTCCCCCCCCCCTTCTGTTGTTTGAACATCAACTCCTCCCTTATACAATTCCTGCTAAGGAAGAAGAAAAGCCACAATCATAATTCTTCAAAGTAGTACCTGTACAAGGAAGGCCATCTGCAATGCTGCATTAGTCAAGGATCTGTATCAAAGTCTTAAAATAATAAATTTATATTAGCATAAGCCAAAAATCACAAAAGCTTTTAAAGCTAAGACTTACGCTTTAGGGTTTGGAAAGTTTTTCCTTCTGTGTCCTTCATAAAAAGGAGGGGAAAGGAAATAACTACTACATTTCTGATACTTGCTATAGTTTAAAATCCTTGAAAAAGGTTTAGAAATATTCAAAAGAGGCTGTCTTTTCTCTTTCCTATTTCATCTGCATGCTTGTTACCACAGGAATCATCTCTTGCTACACTCATGCACAGGACCAAGCACAACAGAGCTCCACTTCCAGCAACCTCCTTGCGCTGCCATACTAAAACAAAATCTATTCAGGAAACATGCCCTTGAGATCCTGGATTACTGAAAATCCCGAGAGTGTTTTTAAGGCTGTGCTTTCTCTTTACACACACTAAACCTGACCCGAACCACCTAAGATTAAGATCTTAAGAAGCACCAGCCATCTCATGCTTACTACCTCCAGATGGAAAAGGCACCTGACAGGGCGAAGGGGAAAAAAGTATCCTGAACTAGAATCTGCTACTGTTTACACCAACAGCTTTTCAAACGGAAACCTTAAATTGCAGTCAGAAAGCAAAGAGGAGGCGCAAGGCAGCTATTCCTCATCACCCTTAGTCAGGCAGGAACAGCAATACATCAAAGTTTTACGGGTATGAAACCTTTACTTCAATATGTTTTCATAAAGTTGCCGATTAGCAGAAGCAAATTTTAGGTTATGATAGGGAAGAACAAGAAATCCACAGGGGGAAAAAAATTCCTAACAGCTCAATAGTGCGAAGCCAAGCCCCACAGACGGCAGGACAGCAGTTTGCTGATAGTTTTTCTTCTCCCCGCCTGTGTACCAGAACTAACCCAAGCCCAAAGCTGCTCTGCGGGGCTGTGCCGGTCCCGCCCGCCGCCCAGAGCCCGCGCCGCGCACGGAGTACCCGGCGTCCCGGCCGCCGCTGCTCTTGGAACAGGAGGGAAGAATAATTAAAAATCCATTAGTGAGTAATAAGAACAACGCCGAACCATTCTGGTGGCGGGCTGGCAGGGGCGCGCAACTCCGCGGCCTCTCCCCGCAGCGAGACCGAGCCGGGGGCAAGCGGAGCGGCGCGAGCTCGTCCCCTCACGCCCCGGCGGGAACGAGCTCGGGAGGGGGCCCGAGCAGGGTGAGGGGAGGCCCCCAAGGAGGGGCAGCACTCACCGGCTTTCGGGTCTGCGCCTCTCCCAGCCGAAGGCGGAACAAGCCCGGGCGGAGGGCGTGCAGGTGGCCGGGGCAGCGCCGCGGGCTCCGCCGAGCAGCCGCCCCGAACTCATGCGCACTGCGCCGGCCGCCACCCACGGCGGGCGGATAAAGCGGCCGGGCGGTGGCTCAGCCCGGCCCGGCTCCGCCTCGCCCGGGCGGGACCGCCGCCTTTGTCCCGGCGCTCGGGGCTGGGCGTGAGGGAGGGAGTTCTCCCTTCTGAGGGGTAGCTGTGGTGCGGTCGGGGCTGAGGGTTTGCGATGCCGCCGGAGCGGGCACCGGTGTGTTGGAGCTACGAAGGTCGCCAGAGGTCTGGAGAATCCCACTTGTGAGGAAAGAGGGAGATGGGCCTGATCAGCCTCGGCAAGAGGTGACTAAGAGGGGATCTCATCAATGTCAATCAGTATCTAAAGGGAGGGTGTCAGAGGACGGACCAGGCTCTGCTCAGTGGTGCCACCCAGTAGAACAAGAGGCAGAGGGCAGAAACTGATGCCCAGGAACTTCCACCTGAACATAAGGAAGAGTTTCTGTCCTGTGCAGTGACGGAGCACTGGAACAGGTTGCCCAGAGAAGGTGTGGAGTCTCCCTCACCGGAGGTTTTCCAGAACTGTCTGGACAAAATCCTGTGCTGTGTTCTCTGGGATGGCCCTGCTTAACCACTGTGGTCCCTTCCAACCTGACTGATACTGTGATTCTGTGTCCCTCCACCCTGTTGGGGTCATGGGTCTCCACAGCCATCCTGTGAGGGCAGAGAGCTGGATGCCATGGTGGGTACAGTGGGAGAGGGGACAGTGACACCTTTGGCTGGCTCAGAGAATCCTGAGGTAAAACCTGCCCCGATCGTGCCCAGGGAAGCTGTGAATGCCCCATCCCTGGAAGTGTTCAAGGTCAGGCTGAATGGGGCTCTGCAAGACGTGGTCTAGTTGAAGGTGTCCTTGCCTGTTGCAGGGGATTGGAGCTGGATGATCTTCAAGGCCTCCTTCCAACCCAAACCATTCCATGGTTCTATGATTCTGTGAGGCATAAGTTGTGTTGGATCTGGTGTCTGAGGGGCTTGTCCCTCCCCTAAACTACTGGAAAATGGTAAAGGTAAAAGAAGAGAAAAAATGACTCACAACTGCCCGAGTCTGCTTCCTCAGTGGAGAAAAGGTTTGCATGCCTTGTGAATCTGTGCCACCTATGTATTTAACAGCTCAATAACAAATATTGCCTATTTGTACTCTTATTTATTACTAATATATCATCATACTCACTAGTATTTATCAGGTGATCATGTCCTCTCCCTTCTTCATTGTGCAAGGCCACAGCAGCCAGCAAATTGCCAGTTGGACTTATATTACGCTGTAAAAATTTCAAGCTGCGCTTGGAAATCATTATTTTTCACCCATGCTGTGGTGGTTGACATATTCCTAAAGTAAGAACTACCTCAAAGTATGGAAAATGGAAATGTTTCAAAAAGATGTGGCCTTACCCAAATAAATGGCGTAACAGAACAGGGAAGGGGAGAGCTGTGCAACGTGGGTCAGTGAGGGTCAACAAGGTAAGACCATTTCCAGTCTGTAACTTTTTTTTTCAAGGGTTCTCCAAAGCTACAGGGCAGTGCCCAGTAGGAAAGCAAATTATTAGGACTCCAATAAGATATTTACCTGATGTAATTTTTGGTTATGTTAAAGCTGGTGCCTAGTCTAAGGTGTTTGGTCATTCTACAGTCAAGAGAGAGAGGAAATTTCCACCGGCTTAAGAGAGGCTGGACAAATCACATTGTGAGGCAAAGTGTCTCTAGCAGTTGTAGTGGTGAAGCCTGACCAGAGTCCAGTGTTTCTCTTGACTGGGGGCCCTGTTTAGAGCTTGCTGATGTTAGGCTAAATGAATCCCATCTTTCTCTTTTATTCTTGGCTCTGGGAACAACTTGGTACAGGATCATATGTCTGTCCTGTGTAACAACTGTTACACAACAGCACAGGAGAGGAAAGCTCCTTATTTCATCAAGGAGAAAAGTGGGAGTGGTGTCTACTGCATATAGCATGGGACACCTGAGCTAAGGAGAGCNGGTCTGGAGAATCCCACTTGTGAGGAAAGAGGGAGATGGGCCTGATCAGCCTCGGCAAGAGGTGACTAAGAGGGGATCTCATCAATGTCAATCAGTATCTAAAGGGAGGGTGTCAGAGGACGGACCAGGCTCTGCTCAGTGGTGCCACCCAGTAGGACAAGAGGCAGAGGGCAGAAACTGATGCCCAGGAACTTCCACCTGAACATAAGGAAGAGTTTCTGTCCTGTGCAGTGACGGAGCACTGGAACAGGTTGCCCAGAGAAGGTGTGGAGTCTCCCTCACCGGAGGTTTTCCAGAACTGTCTGGACAAAATCCTGTGCTGTGTTCTCTGGGATGGCCCTGCTTAACCACTGTGGTCCCTTCCAACCTGACTGATACTGTGATTCTGTGTCCCTCCACCCTGTTGGGGTCATGGGTCTCCACAGCCATCCTGTGAGGGCAGAGAGCTGGATGCCATGGTGGGTACAGTGGGAGAGGGGACAGTGACACCTTTGGCTGGCTCAGAGAATCCTGAGGTAAAACCTGCCCCGATCGTGCCCAGGGAAGCTGTGAATGCCCCATCCCTGGAAGTGTTCAAGGTCAGGCTGAATGGGGCTCTGCAAGACGTGGTCTAGTTGAAGGTGTCCTTGCCTGTTGCAGGGGATTGGAGCTGGATGATCTTCAAGGCCTCCTTCCAACCCAAACCATTCCATGGTTCTATGATTCTGTGAGGCATAAGTTGTGTTGGATCTGGTGTCTGAGGGGCTTGTCCCTCCCCTAAACTACTGGAAAATGGTAAAGGTAAAAGAAGAGAAAAAATGACTCACAACTGCCCGAGTCTGCTTCCTCAGTGGAGAAAAGGTTTGCATGCCTTGTGAATCTGTGCCACCTATGTATTTAACAGCTCAATAACAAATATTGCCTATTTGTACTCTTATTTATTACTAATATATCATCATACTCACTAGTATTTATCAGGTGATCATGTCCTCTCCCTTCTTCATTGTGCAAGGCCACAGCAGCCAGCAAATTGCCAGTTGGACTTATATTACGCTGTAAAAATTTCAAGCTGCGCTTGGAAATCATTATTTTTCACCCATGCTGTGGTGGTTGACATATTCCTAAAGTAAGAACTACCTCAAAGTATGGAAAATGGAAATGTTTCAAAAAGATGTGGCCTTACCCAAATAAATGGCGTAACAGAACAGGGAAGGGGAGAGCTGTGCAACGTGGGTCAGTGAGGGTCAACAAGGTAAGACCATTTCCAGTCTGTAACTTTTTTTTTCAAGGGTTCTCCAAAGCTACAGGGCAGTGCCCAGTAGGAAAGCAAATTATTAGGACTCCAATAAGATATTTACCTGATGTAATTTTTGGTTATGTTAAAGCTGGTGCCTAGTCTAAGGTGTTTGGTCATTCTACAGTCAAGAGAGAGAGGAAATTTCCACCGGCTTAAGAGAGGCTGGACAAATCACATTGTGAGGCAAAGTGTCTCTAGCAGTTGTAGTGGTGAAGCCTGACCAGAGTCCAGTGTTTCTCTTGACTGGGGGCCCTGTTTAGAGCTTGCTGATGTTAGGCTAAATGAATCCCATCTTTCTCTTTTATTCTTGGCTCTGGGAACAACTTGGTACAGGATCATATGTCTGTCCTGTGTAACAACTGTTACACAACAGCACAGGAGAGGAAAGCTCCTTATTTCATCAAGGAGAAAAGTGGGAGTGGTGTCTACTGCATATAGCATGGGACACCTGAGCTAAGGAGAGCATCTATGTTCTGGGAACAGAATTCAAGAATATACTTAAAGACAAGCATGTACTTCACCGATTTCCAGTGTGGGAACATCAATACACAGATGGAGAGTGCTTTGAAATTCATCAAGGTAGAATGTTAGATGTATTATTTTTTACAATGTGTTATATACAATTCAACCTGCCTGAGCTAAAGTTCTCCTTACTAAGTAGGACATCACACTGAGGAAGATTTTAGAGTTCCAGGGCTTTATCAGCTCCACAGTGTTATTTTCTTTATTTCTTGATTTACTCTCATCACCTTGTAATAATCAGGTGTAGTCTCACATTTAAAATGTGCCCTGACAGCGTTTTTCTACCCCAGGTGAATCCAAAAGAGTTTTTTGTTCTTTTGATCATAATTTGTATGTTTTTTCCCTCTTTCCTTGTTCTTCAACATTACTGATTACTAATCCTGGCACCGAGTTTATTCTAGGAGACCAACTGTGTTGACACATTCTGTCCTGAAGGTGGGGAAATTTATGGAGCACAGTTCCAAGTACACAGCCCATTACTGTGTATTATAGAGAACTTCCCTCCTCTGCTCCGTGAAAACTTGTTATACCAGTTTAAAAATATGTCAGGTATGCATCTCCTTCCTCCAGCATTAATCATTAATTAACATGTGATACTGACATTTCTGGTTGCTACTTAATGTAGCAAAACAGTATTTTATGTGCGTTTCTAATTTCTTCTATCATATTCCTGCATCAGTGGCGAGTGACACATCCAGCTGTCAGTGTCAGTACACTTGGGTAGTGCTGCCCAAAACACAGCCACAAGAACAAGCCCATGTTTATAAAACTCCTCTTGCCAATCTGACTCCTTTGCCTTGTGTGACAGGCCAAAATTCATGTTTCTTCTCACAGAATGTGCTTATTGTATTTGCTACTGCAAATAGGTGGGGGTAGACACACTGAATTAAGCAACTGTGATCAGAGAGGATCTTATTCACCTGTTTTGGACTTTTTTCACAACTAGTTTTTCATTTGGGGGTCTGTCTTTTCTTTTTCTCTGTATGTGGCCTGGATTTGATAAGAATTGGTAGAACTGAGCAGTCAGAAAGAAAACATAGACTGATGGGAAGCTATCTGTTGTTTACTTGAATTTCAGTAGGCTGAGAAAGCTCCACGGTTAAAGTTCAGAGCCCCTTGTGTGAGGCAGTGTGTGTAAAGTAAAAGGACAGGCAACAGATAGACAAAATAGGGAAATAAATATGCACTGAGATATGAGATAACCATGAAAGAAATAGGGTTTAGCCAAAGTGAAGGTCAGGTTACGTTTACAGTCATTATGGCTGACAATGTTGTGATAAACATGGTATTATCACATGTTATTTGCATAGGAGTGGCCATAGGAAACCTCCAGACAAGAGAATGGCTTGTTGTACAAAGTACTGTACCAACAGCAGGTCACTATTATTGTTTACAATCAGTAATCCCACACAAAATGTGCTTTGGGACTGATTCATACAACTTTTCCCTGTGATTGACCACTTCCTTTTTTTGGCAGGGCACTTACAGCCAGAGCCAAAGGAAGGCTTCAGTGTCACAGCACTCATTGCTTTTCAGTGCCCAGCTGGCAGAACGCATTTCCAAGCAATGAGATAAACTTACAGTAACCAAAACTTGGGGCTTTGCCTGTCACTCGGTAGCAGTCTAATATCCTGGCCCAGATGCCAGTGCTGCCTCCCTCCTGCCAACTCTGTGTCTTTTGTTTTGTGGTCAGGCAGGTTTGCGTAGTGAAACAGCTTAAAAAAAAAAAAAAACAAGACAAGATTGAAAGCTCCCTCCCCAAGTTTGCTGATGACACTAAACTGGCTGGTGAGGTGGACGTGTGAGAAGTGACAGCGATGTTGCAGAGACACCTGGAAGGGCAGGAAGAGTGGACTAGCAAGAACTGTACGAGGTTTGTTTCACAAGACAAGAGGCAAGGTCGTGCACCTGGGACAACACAACCCAAGAACCCATTAGAGACCAGGCCACACCTGGAGTACTGAGTTTGGTCCTGGTCTATGCAATTCAAGACACAGTCACACTGGAGAGGGTCCAAAGAAGGGCCACCAAGATGATCAAAAGGCTGGAGAGCCTTCCCTGTGAAAAGGGGCAGAATGAGTTAGGTCTTTTCTGCCTGGAGAGGACTTTAGGGGGGGACCTTATCATAGTATTCCAGCACTTAAAAAGTTATTATAATGAGAGTGGAGGCTATCTCTTCTCAAGGAGCCACACAGAGAAGTCAAGTGGCAATGGGTACAGATTGCTCAAGGAGAGGTTTCATCTTTGTATAAAAAAACCATTTTTTATGGTGAGAACAGTCACTCACTGGAACAAACTCCCCAAGGAACCAGGTAGAACTGGAGGTTTTCAAGATGTGACTGGACAGGGTACTACATAATCTCCTCAAGGCTCCCTTCTCCATGAAAGACTGGACTTGATGATGTTTTGAGGTCACTTCCAGCCTGGGCTGTTCTGTGATTCAGTGATCATTTTTGGGAGGTGCTTGTATCTTTTTTTTTTAATGCAGATGTTTTTGCATTTGGTTTGGACCGGTGTGGGACAAAAACTTTGTTCTGAGGGAGACAGATCTGAAACCAGATCCACTGTTGTAGGGACTGGAATATCTTTGAGCTGCAGAGAGCAACTTCCATCCCTCCCCTGGGTGATCAGGGTACATGTGTGGTGAGTGAGAGATGAGTTTTAACAGTCTGGTGGTTGAGAGGCTATGGAGTCTTCTAGATGGGCACTTCCTAGACAAGCACTTGAGATACCATCACTTGCTGTGAAAAATAGTTGAGATAGGATCTGTGGAGAGCAGAGACAGTCAGTATTTATTTGCTACTCTTTAGGAATGCCTTTAGTGTTTAGCCCTGTTTGTGATTAAGCCAGAAGAATATCTAATTTCCAGGTTACGTTATAAATTAATTGAGAAGTGGCCCTGAGGCTGCTGTGGTCCTTTGCCTGTAGAGAAGCAGAGCTGGAGGCATTGTGAGCTGTGTTTATTAATGTTTCTCCAGCCAACCTTCACAGTCTTCCTTCTGCCCTGTGGATAGGCAGATTCCCTGCTGCCACTTCCCTCTGCAGTACCTTATCTCCTCCCTGCACTGCAGAGGTCAGCTCACTGTCCCCAGTCCCTTCTGCCTCCTCTGCCAGCACCCCCACCCCACCCATGCCTCGGGACCTGCCTTCGTTCCCCAGAACTCTCTCTATTGCCTTTGTGGTTTCCTACTGCCTTCTCTCTCCATTAAGCCATGTCCCTCCTCCTTGCCTGATCTCACAGACATACTAGGGAGTTGTCTACGAGGTCAGACCTAATTTCTCTCCTTACTTCTGGTGTTAGTGCACCTCACTGGTGAGACAAGATTTGCAGGTACGAGAAGAAGGCTGCAGAGGAAGTTTCCTAATGAGTTGTGCTGCCTTCAGGCTTTGTCTGCAGTTCACCTGTGCGGAGAGAAAGGGGAGCTGGGGTGTATTTTTGGCACTTAATAGCCCACTTTCATTTAAATTCTAGTTTTGTCTCCTAAATCCTCTATTAGATCTAATCTTTCATCTTTTCCTTCAGCAGATCCTACTCTGAGAGCAAATACTTCCATTTTCCTGTGTTTTGTTTAGAGGGGGGTGGGACAGCTTTCTACTGGTGTTGCAGTATCTGGTTAAAAGCAGCCTCATTTTAATAGCCGTTCCTTGGCTTCTGCTATTTAAAACATATGTTTTCTGACATTTAGTGATAAGTTCTCCCATACATCCCAATAAGTATAAACAACTGGTTATTTTCCAGTGTCAGGGAGTTTGAAATTAATTATTTTCCTGTGGGGAATGGAGACATATGTCACTGAATTGAATTAAATATTAATCATATTATTTCCAAAGGGGAGAAGTGCAACTACAATCAAAGAAATATAGAAAATTATTTATTCCAAGAGAGCATAAAATACATATACTTGGAAATAAACCTGTCTGTTTAGATTGCTGTGATGTTTTGTGGTTTGTGCTTTTTCTTTCATTTACCCTTTGGTTTTTGGCCTTTTTTTTCCTAATTTCTGGTTGATTTCTCTTAGAACTGAAAGTTAATTCTGCTAATGGTATTCCATTGGCCCATGATATGTGTCTGGATGATCTCAATTCCAGTTTCCAAGGATAGGGTGTCCTGTGATACAGCAAGCTGTATTTTGCATTTGAGCTTTATGTTCTGTTTTGGCAGGACTGAATGGTTTATGGAGGAGGAGAGCAGGATGGAGGGAATCCCTGTAGATCATGTTTGAGGGAAGGACTTGCCATTGCCATCCAAGATATTCTGGAAAGAGATTCTGGTGGGGCTGTGAGCTCTGCCCAGGGTCAACTTCAAGTCAGTGGAACAAATCCCAGTAATTTCATTAGGTGTGAATCAGGCCTTTACTAGATCAGGAAAGGGGTTTAGACTTCTATAGCAGAATGTAGATGGACTTTAGACATTTAAATTTCATCTGCAATCCAAACAGTCTCTGCTTTATCAGCCATCAAAACCTGCTTCTGCCTTATCTCTTCAGGAACCTCTCAGTTTTCCATGGAAGTTCAGTGGCTGCATGTGCTGTATGAGGTGAACAGACAATACAAACTTAACCTTGTCCAATAGAGTGACTCACACATTTTCCATCCTCAGTGTTCCTCATGCTCAGTGTCCGCAGTGTGTTTGGGAACCTCAGGGATATTTACTTATGAACTTGGGCTTTGTGATGTACCTCCATAAAAACTGCACTGAGGGATACCCTTCATGGTTCAGAAAGTGAAAGCAGAGATAAAAGCTTCTACTCAAGGTGTTACAAGAAGATGAAAGGAGGAAAGAAGGATAGAAATCCTCACCTCCAGATCTTCAGGGACAAATCACATATTTTACATTGCCATTGATGTATAAAATAATTCCCCATCGTGGCAAGCCCCTAATCCCACAGGAGAAGGCTATTAGAGGATAATCCTAACCTAAATTGCAGCCCTGTGTTTGAGCACTGGTTCTCCTAATGCTCCAGGATACAATTACAGAACAAGGCCTGGAAACCACAGCCTTTGTTCTTCTTTATTGCTTAATTGTTTAATGAAGTATTCACTTCATCTAAGTGAGTGCTTTGTAATTTTGTACTTGCATGCAGCTGGCAGAAGCAAAGAACTGGCGTTTTTACAGAATAACTTGTTCTTTTGGTGGAAGAAGGTACCATTAAAAATATCAGGCTTCAATAGTAAATAATTTGAGAGGTCTTTCCATAAAGAGGAAATCTCACCCTTGAAACTGAGGAATGAAAGCACATTTGTTACTGCTGAGTTTTTTCCCTTTTCCTCCTTGATGCTGTGCTAAGACAGATGGAAGAGGCAGTGGGACAACCAATACCAGATCTTGGTCTGGTCTGAGGTCAGGACACTGCTACCATGTGCATCTCTCAAACTGGAATGGGAGAGGCCTTCCCAACTTAAGAAAAAAAGAAGTAATCAAATAAGCCTTATATGAAGATAAGAGCAATATTTGGGCCCTAAAGTAAGTGCAAACTTGCTACATAGAAGTGCAAATAACATGAAAAAAAATGCTAAAAACTTCTAAGGATTTCAACAGTCTCCCTGTTCTACTCTTGAAAATATTCCTATGCTCAGGACAACATGTCAGGCTCCAGCTCCTGAGTAGTTCCCTGATGAAGGTCAAGTGCTGTGAGACATCTGTTCCCTACCAGCTGTAGATAGGCTGCTCTGTACCTCCCAGCATTTTGGGGGTTTTGATCTTTTGAAGCTTTTCTTCCTCTTTATAACTATAGAAGGAGCTTAGACAATTAGCCCTGGGCTTGGGTATCATTTTTGGCCGGTGACCTGAGCTTCAGACACAAGATGTCAGGAGATTGGCAACATGGGGGTGAGAGAGAATGACCCTGGGACCAGGAGAAAATAATTTGAACGTTGGAGGCTTTTTTGAGTTTCCTGCCATGCAGGGTCCCTTGCAAATGCTAAATACCAAAGAAACATTGCCAAACTGTAATACCAAGTTTTTCTTCAATAGCTATAAAAGTGTTTTATGAATAACATCAGTACAGACAAAAGAGGTGAGGTCACCTGGGCATTAATCCCTTCCTCTCTTGCCAGCCCTGCCTCTTGGGAGGTACTGCCTATGGATACTTTCCTGGTTCTCACAAGGAAGGGTGCTGCTTCACTGGGAGCACATTGCTAGAGAGGCACAGCAATGAGAGAGGTGGTTCACAATGGGTTCACTTGCTGCTTTCCATGCAGACTCTGCTGTAGGTGCTGTTCTTGTGAAGTCCACAGAATGCAGGTGATGGGAAGGAAACCATCACACAGTTGCATTTGAGGTACCAACAAACAGAACAGTACAGGGCATCTGTATGTGTATGGTAGATGCAAATGTATATAGTTAATACATTGTTCTTGGCCCCCCAAAAGGGACAAATGGATGACTTTTCACTACTATGTTCCATTTGAAAGCAAGTACAGGGCAAATGTTTTGTTTGCAGGACGTTTGGTAACTTGTTTTCATACAACTACCATTTTCAACATCATTTAACAAGTCATTATAGACCTTTTAATAAATTATAGTCATTAACCTTGCCTGGGGTAACTGAGGGCAAAATTTTAATTCAGGCAGTGAATAGTCTGTCCTCTAGGCCTTTGTTCAAGATCACAAGAGTGTCAGAGCCAACATCAATTCAAGGACCAACAGGAACACACCTGGCTCACAGCCATCTGTTGAACCTTTACAGTGCTGCTGGTTCCTGCTCGTGCCCGTGCAAAGAGACAGGCTGCTGTTACCCACACTCATTCCTGTGCCTCTGTGACCTGTTCTTGCAGTTGGAAGAGCTAAAGCCTGGGAAGACCCTGGTTCCTTCGCCTTTAAGGACATACCTGGAATCGTCTCTGTAGGGAGTTTCCTGCAGAGGCAGGAATCTGACTCATGGCTGCTGGAGACACCTCCTGGAAGAGCTGTCATGGAATAGCCACAGGCAGTTGTGATTCAGTCCCGAGCAGTCTCATTAGCAGCTGATTTCTTAATGGCAACCCGTATACACTTATATTACCAGCTATTTTTGTATCCTTCATGCAACCAACCACTGCCTTAACAGGAGCTCTCTGTCCACAGGAAATAGTGTTTTGGTGTTTGGGGGGTTTATTTGTTTTGNTTTTTGGTTAGTTGGTTTTTTTTTAATATGGAAATGCTTGCATAAACTTTCATTTAAAATTTTTAAAATTTGTTTGAGAAAAAAACCCCCATTTGCTTAAAACTGATGTGCTGTATGCTTTTTCCTAAAACCAACACTTTAACTTAATTGAAGAAAAGGCTCAAAACAGGCTGCAAAAGTATTTATTTAGCATGTTTTTGGCTTAAAATACTGTCTTGCCAGGTCTGCTGTTACTGCTACTTATCTTGCTGAGGTAACATTTGCTTTTTGTTCCACAGTTTCAGTTGCTTGCTTCTAGGGATGTTACTGGTCACTGTCTGTGGCTACAGATGGCCATAGTCTGAAATGGCTCCTGCCTGAACCAGCTTCTCCCAGTCAGGGAAAGCTCAAAAGTGACAAGGAGGAAAACAAAGCCAAGAGCACAGGTCACCTCTATCCCAGCTCTGTGGGAGCACACCTGCACAGCAGGGCTGAGGCTGTCTGGTGGAAAAGGTGTTGAATCATAACAGACTGGTCTGAGTGAAGCCTTTGTAGTGAAATGTGGCAAAGCAGTTAAATTGCATCTTCCACTTAATCCACTAGGGAAAGTCGTCCAGAGGCTGCTGGACACAAAGCTGGCATAACCTGCACCCCATTGCCATGGGCTCCTGCAGGTTTGGCCTGGGCTGGACCCCACTTGCCACCTTATCACTGTTCTTGTTGACCTGGCTGGGTTCACTGCATTCTAGAGCTGGTCATTCAATGTTGTTTGTTTGAATTCCTCTGCTGCTCCAGCACAGCCCACTGTACTGGCTCTTTTGGTGTTTGAAGTTGTAGATTTCCCTCACTGTGAATTTTGAAACAGTGAATGCGCTCCCCATCCTTATTCTACAGTATGGGAATCTGGGGAGAATGGGCTGATAACCAGCGTGCCCTGAAATTCCAGTTACTAAATGTATCATGATAGGTGGTAATGCTCTCTTACTTCTCCTGAAGCCAGGAGTAAAATGGAGGCTCAGATAGAGACACCTGGCATTTGTATTTGTTCATATTTACAACAGTGTAATGATTACCTTCACAAACTCTTGCAGAGTGCTCACCTGGCCTGAGGGATGGAATGACTTGGTAGGATATCTGCATTACAATTGGAATATTGTTCCTGCTGGGAGAGGACTTGAGAGAGTATTTTTATTTTTCAACAGCTCCTGCTGTGCCTTTGCATTTACAGTCCATCTGGACTAACACCTTCAGCAGTTTTTTCTCTGCCCAGCAGTCTCTAGGAGTGACAAGCACATTAGTTCATCACCAAGCTGTGAGTAGCGCAGTTGATTAATTCTTGTCATTCACTGTTTTTAGTGTGTCACACAGAACTTTAGAACTTCCTTTACAGCTGGAGAAACTGAGTCACAGAGAGAAGAGACGATGCCATTTAGTTCACCTGCTAAGGTGGGTGGAAGAGGCAGCACTGAGATCCTGGCTGGCTGAGCTCTGGCTTGGAGTCCCATCCTCTGAATCCTGTTCCTGAAAGCCTGAGGCAGGAAGGCATGATTGTCACACTTCACTCACCTCTTCTACCTGGCTTGCTGACACAGTCACCTTGGAAGGCCTTTTTGAATCACTTACCTCCAGAACCTCTTACCAATCTACACAGACCCATTTGGATCTAAAATTAAGGCTCCCCAGGAAAGCCAGAACAGCCAGGCTTTCCCAAACTGTGCTCAGCTGAATGGTCCAGCTGCCCAGACACAGCTGTATTTCTCACAGGGGTATCCCTTAAAGCAGAACAGGATCTCCTCTTGCTTCCAAAGATCTCCCTGGAATTTGGTACCGACTTGTCTGTCTTGAATCAGATTGCAACTGGTTCTCCAATGTAATCAGTGAGGATGCAAAGGCAGGGAAAGTGGGAGAAGAAAGCTTAGACCCCTGGCTTGTGGGGCTCCCTGGGGTACTTTCTCACATGTGCTGTTGGGAATAAACCAGGGGCTCATTCCCTGGGAGCAGTCCAGTAGAAAAACAGGGTTGGCAGCACCGGCCTGGCGCAGGTCCCAGGAGCCGCTTCAAGCTGTGAGCTGCCATTGCCCTCTGCCGACAGTTCGGGTACGGTGCCCTCACTGCAAAGTGAGTGTTTTCTGTTCTATGGCAAACAAGGAGTTCTGGGGATCTGCAGAAAACTGAAGGAGTCTCCCTCAGAAAGAGATTTTGGGGGTTTATTGCTTGATTTTTTTGTCTTCTTTCACTGTCGTAACTTAGATGCTACATATCAGCCAATCAATCAATCAATCAATCACACATCATTGATCCTGCATCAAAGCCAAGTCCAGTGTAAGCTACTGTGCAAGGCCTGGAGTGTACAGGGAGTGAGAACCAAATTTCCCCTGTAGAACTTGTGGTGTACAGGGACAACTCAGATAAAACATAGTGGAAAAACCCAATGATCGGGCCCATTTTACCTGTAAGTCACTGAGATACTGAAAGGTCTACCTGAGCCCACAAAAAGGCAGCTCTGGCACTCCACCTGGAAGTCAGGTTAATTCAAAGCAGAAATAAATCACAAGTCCTGACTGCAAGGAGAATGGATCACACTGTTGGCATCTTCTTTTTTTTTGTTTGATTTTCAATTTTTTTTCATCACAAGGTTAGATAAGTCATTAGCTCACCCAAAGCTGCAATTCAAATGTTTTTTGGGGGTAAAGCAGGCAGAAGCAATGGCCTGTGATAAACAGAAGGTTGGACTGGACAGTCACATTTCTTTTCTCCATCAGTTTGCCCAAGGTCATAATGAAGTTTTGTGAGAAAGCCAGGAAGCAAATCAGAGTTTTTTATTTGTTTTAGTTTTGTTTTGTCTGTATTGTTGTTGTTTTGTTTGTTTTGTCCAGAGCTTTAAAATATTTTTTTCCTTTTATTTATGTTCAGAATTATCTTACAAATTACTTATTGAAATATATTTAAATATTATAGTGAACGGGTCAGAAAGGTCTAGGACATTTTTACAGGTGGGTTTTTAGCCTGTGAACTGCCACTGAGCTCTTTACTGACTTTTCCTGTGGTAAATTCACTGTTTGGGTTTGTTACGAGTGCTGAATAAATTGGTGTTGCATTTCAACCATCCAGTACCTCATAAAGATTTCAGGCTGTCAATGGCAAAATTCTTGGGCTGCTTGCTCTGAATAAGTGCTCATGTGGAAAAAGACTAAAAGCTTACAGGAACATCCAGAGACAGCAAAGAAAAAGGACTTTCATATTTGACAACTTCCATTTTACTGTGAGGAGCACATAGAAGGGATTAAGTGTTTTTTCATAGGCTCTGTAAAAGGATAAAGTCTTCTCTTGCTGCTATATAAATGTTATTCCCCACTTCAAGCAGCAAAGGCTTCTGATTTCAGTGATTCAGACCAGTTTCCAAGCCCATTTGTGGGAAGGAGATCTCAAAATCTAAATTTCTGAACTTTAGTGCTGTCATTTTATTAAATAGATTATAGCATGAATTATGTCAACTATAAAAATAAATAATAGTATTGATAATTAATAATAATCTCAGACTAGTGAATAAAGGGCTGATCATCCTTGCATGGTCCCAATGAAAAAGGGGTAAATTAGGTCAGTTTTCCAGTCCTCTTCATGGGTGCTCTGGAGAGCACCTCAGTGTTTCTCCTGCAGGGCCTTCTTTTAGAGAGCCAAATTCTCTCATTATCCTGCTCTTCCATCTGTTATGTCTCAGATTTGTGGACCCAGGTAAGAATGAGTACTTCAGTCATGTAAGAATCTCAGCCTTCATTAAAACAAAATTAACCGCCAAGGGGAGAGAGAGAAAAAAAAAACCAACAGAATAAGAGTTCTGACCTCACACTGGGGTCTGAAAACCAAACCAACTAACAAAAAAAGAAAAAGCACATTAGTGAGGTCCTGAAAGAGAAGAGAGATTAACTCAGAATTATTCACCATGTCTATACTTATACAATATCCTAACCCTCAGAATGGGGATTTTTGTTATACGATTAACTCTTTTAAACAACAGATGATAAAGTTTTATTGGCATGAAGGGTGTATTTCATTAAACAGGTACAAGAAACAAAATATTAATATCTAGACTGAAGAACGCATTAGAAGAATGACTTCATATGTTCATTTCCTTTTTCCTTTCCCCCATGTTCTATAAATGATTTACTAATTCTTTATTGTTTCTTTCCAGAAGCATCACTCACTGTCTAACTGAGAATGATTTTTGGGCCAGGAAGTGGAGGAGACCAGAGCAGGTATATATATCACTTTATCCTTGATGCTGACAGGGCAGAGTTGACAGGGAAAACATCACTCATCTTTCCAAACATGATTTCATCCACTGTAATTGTTTATAGGAGGACAGGCCTGGAATAAAACCTGAGTGCCACCTTGGAAGACCTCACGCCTCCTCTGTCCTCAGCAGCTGAGGCAGCATGAATGTCAACATTCCCTTATTGCAGAGAATGTGTCCTTAAAAACTCCTTCAGGAGGCAGAGCTGCTTCTGCTCTTTCAGACATGGCCCATTACATCAGAGCTCCTGACAGGGCTCTAAGAGCAGAGTGACAGCCTCAGACACTGCCATCCATACCTGTGCTGCCTTCCCAGGAGGGGATGTTCCCTCAGCAGAACTAGTGGATGGGATCCAGACCTAAATCCATGTTAAATCAAACAGATTAATCTGCACTGCTATGAAAGTGAGGTTAAAGAGTCGGTGGGAAAGTTTATTTTCAGTTACCTCCACAGCATTACAAGTCTTGGTTTCAAGGCTGAAAACACCATCCTGTCTCCAGGAGGGAAAGTTAGTCTCTCATATTAAGTAGCTATGAACAAAAGTCATGAATCAAACCCATCTTAGTAGTACAAATTCCACTGGTTATTTTATCATCTGGTTTTGTTTTAATTTCTTTGTCTATAACAACCACAATAAATAAAATATACAATTGCCCTGTGATGTTCCTATTGTCATGACTCCAGTATACAAATACTTCAAATAAGTATTAATGTTTTAAAACTTATTGCATGAAAATTACTACAGTTGAGCACATCAAAGTTGAACAAACTCTTTTCCCCTTTCCAAATACACAGTGGTATTAGGGTTATATTTCTACTATTTTCTTTTTTAGAAAATCTATGGTTTTGACAAAAGTAATTCCTAATATTGACCATAAGCAGCCACGAGATGGTACATCCTACCATGGAGAGTGAGGAAGGTACAGCTGTGATGTTTTGTTTCTTCCTTTTCAAGTGTAAAGCAGGATGGGCATGCATTATTCAGCAGTGAAACTCAGAATTAGTATAATTGAGGTGCAATGCCAGTGGAATCAAGACAAATGAGTCCTACTCATTGCTGTATGAGATTTGTCCTATATAGCTTGAGGTCTTCATCGAAATTTAACCATTTGTCTAGTCTCCTTATTGCTCAGATAAGGCAGCCAACATTTCCATGAGATTATTTAAATGTAGAATTATTAGAAAAGTTTGCAGCTACAGAGATAGATGGGTTTTACATAAAATCCCTGCTCTTTGTAGCAACTCAGTGTGATATTGAGAAAGATAATGGTCAGAAAGTACATTGCCAGGCTCCTAATGAGAAACTGTTGACAGTAGAATTACCCCAGCATTCATCAAAAAGCCAATAAATGTCAAGCAAGAGGCCTTTGATGCAGTAACTCATAATTCCTGTTCAGAAGCCTTTGCAGTCACTTCAGGGCACTCTGTCATCCTGAATTTCTGCTGATTTTACTGAAAACTTTGTTGCTGAAGAAATACAAGGAGCAGGTGTCAGCATTCCAAGTGCCCCTGCTACAGTGCCATGGGCTGACTGTGAGACCTCAGGCACAGCACATTTGGCCTCAATTCCCCCATCTGCAATGCAGGAATGACAATACAGGAATTACCCAGAGGCATTTCTGTGAAGGACACAGTGCTGCCATCCAAATGCTCAGAAATCACGAGCTAGATGGTACAAGCTCTGATGCTGACTCCTGCCAATGAGGTGGTCATGTATTTTTAATGTTAACTATGTCCAGCTTTTTGGACCTGTGTAGGACATATTTTCAAGCTCTTCCCTCCACAGCTACAGGAGATTACTTCAAACCAATCCAAAACTAATTCTTAGCCAGGCTGCTAAACTCTGGGTTGGGTGGCCTTAAGGAAACTCCATGAGTTTATATAAAAGCTTATATAAACTCTTCTTGGGTTCTGTGGAGCACAGAGGGTATAAATACCTTGCCCATTACCCAAGTTCTCTGTTTAACTCTACCTTCAGTACATATTCCCCAAATGATGTGGTGAGGCAGGTCATTGCCTGGTCCATGAATCAGGAATAACCTTATGCCATGTATTGTCACTGCTCCCTGGCTTTTCATTTGCCTTGTTCATGAGGGGAGCCTGAAGCTACATCACAAGTGATATGATCATATCATCTAGATTTTGGCCTTGTATCTTTTCTAAAATTCCCAGGTAAGGGCTCAAAGCCATTTCTCTAAGGCCTCCATGGACTCTGAGGCAGTTCATTCCATTCATGTTGGCAATTCCTTGCTTGCATATCATGACTGGTTTCCATTCCAGCTGTTCTTGTGTATATGGATAGAAAGCATGTCCCTGTTGGTTATTTCCAAGGATAAGCTGCATCCTAGGGGCTGTATGCAAATGGAGTTGCACTTAGTTTCCAGAGCCACATGCTGTTAGGGTGCCTTGAAACTGGGCTAATTATCTGGCAGACTTCCCTGCAGAGAGATTCTTTCATAAAAATGGAGGGAGTGACAAGGGATAGGATCCTTGCTATTTTGGGACAAATTCTTCCCTTAGGCAGATAACCATGGTGGTAAGGCTCCCCATCTATAATTTGGTTTGCTGTTTCTTGGCTGTAGTACTTAATTAACAGTTCTGGAACTGCTCTGTTTCCCAAGAATAGCCTGTAAATCCATTAACTTAAACAACAAGGGCAGATGTGGGTAAAAATAAAAAGCCCATGCAAGTCAGAAATGAAAAATTAAGTTGTTTTGTCAGTCTTCAGGGGCCAGTGTGGGAATGTTATAAAACCTTCTGAGGATTTTCTGTCTAGTGTTCAAGCAAGAAGGAAATATTCCTGTGGATACCAACATTTTTAGAACTGATGATTGCTAATTACAAAAGCACTACTGACAGGTCAAGGCAGAGTGGTTTGAAACTGTAAGAGGCTAGGTTTAGATTAGATATTAGGAAGAAATTCTTTAATTTGAGGGTGGTGAGGCACTGGAACTGGTTTCCCAGAGAACCTGTGGATGCCCCATTCCTGGAAGTGTTCAAGAACAGCCTGAATGGCGCTCTGAGCAACCTGGTCTAGTGGGAGGTGTCTCTGCCATGGGGTTGGAATTAGATGGTCTTTAAGTACCCTTCCAACCCAAACTATTCTAGGATGAGCCTATGATTCTGTAATTACATTAATTACTTTACTGCATGGAAGAGTATAAATGCTGTGAAAACTGAGTTAAAACAAAAATATCTTTTCTCTTCAAGATCCAAACAAAGTTATTAATAATGCCAAACCCTCTCTTGTGTAGATGGCGATCAACTGCAGAATTTCTGAATATCTGAAAGAGTGTGCTCATCTAAACTGTCACTCATGCTTTTAGATGGCCAGTGAAACCATTTTATTACTGCAGTTAGCTGAAAAGGGCATTGTTCTGCAAAAATCAGATAATGCACTTATTTCTGAAAGCCTGTAACGAAAGAGCCAGTTGAGATTTGCTGAGTAGTTGCAAGATAGTCATTAAATATAAATATTTTTAAAAACAATTTACTCTTTCCTAATGCTTTTAGAGCAATGTGTGGGAACAAGAGTCTAAGTGCAGCATATTACTGCATTGGAAAGGACACGATGAAGGTTACTGGGCTCCAGATTTAACTTTTCCATCTCTTAATTGCTCATAACAGTTTCTAATCTATATAAACTGTGTGAGTTTGTAAAAAACTAACCCATCTTTCCTGGTGGTGACAATAAAAGTTTGTATTTTTAAAACAACTAGTGCCAATGATGCACATTTTTCACATTTCTATGGACACAGTTAAATGGTGAATTTAAGTTTCCATTCTGAAAATTAAAACTTGCATCAGAAATGCAAGTAGATGGAAAAAGGACTTCCTTTGGGGGGATGTATATGTAAAAATGATACTTCCACATTTGGAGTTTTAGTAGCCATAGGTAGGATTAATTTGATCTAACTTAAGACATCCAAGTGTGCATCAAGCACTTTAGGCTGCTGCTGCTGTCAACAAAGAAAAAAGCCCATCCTTACTGTGATTCACGTGGTCTTGCTTAGATGTCTATGTAAAGATGAGATGGATGAACCCTCATGATTTGGCTATGTGAAACTTCAGAAAAAATGTGTTTGCTGAGAGGTCATCCCATCTTGATCACCATGGATTGATACTCAGGCTCCTTTCATCCAGTATTGCCATCAATAACACATCCTCAGCAAATCTGCAGATCCTGCAAAATGGGAGCAATGGCTGACACCCCAAATGGCCTGGCTTCAATCCAAACCAACCACGATCTAAGGAGAAATGCAAGTTTCTTCACCTGGGAAGGGTAACCAGTACAGGATACCAGTACAGGTGAGAAGTGGACTATCAGGGCACAGTCCTGCTGGAAATGGGCTCCCAGGGGATGCCTGGCTGAATCCAAGCCAGCAGTGCAATGTCATCACAGAGCAGACAAAACACACACTGAGCACCACTCACAGACCAGCACATGGAGGGCCTA
The DNA here is from genome assembly GCA_013400775.1 of Chaetops frenatus. Taxonomy (NCBI): domain Eukaryota; kingdom Metazoa; phylum Chordata; class Aves; order Passeriformes; family Picathartidae; genus Chaetops; species Chaetops frenatus. Next base: position 79,100 of record VZTR01029887.1, read on the forward strand.
TTTTGCTCTCCTCTCCTCAAATCTGGTGAGGCCATATTTACGATACAGTCCAGTTTTGGCAGTACAAAAGGGATGTGAGAAACTGGAACTGGTCCACTGGAGGGGTGTCAAACTGGTTACCCAGAGCACATGGCCTACAGGAAGGGTGGAGGAAGCAGGGCTTGTCAGTCTGGCACAGAGGAATCTAAGTGGGGTCTAAGTGCAGCCTGTGACTGCTCGAAGAGAATTACATAGATAATGGAGCTAAGCTTTCTCAATAATGCCATAATGTAACAAGGGGTAATGGCCAGAAAATGCTGCTTCAAGGCTCAGACTGGACATTAATAAAAAATTCACCTGGAGGGTTGAAACTGATTACCCAGGAAGCAGCTGAACCCCTTTTGTTGGAAGTTGTCAAGTCTTTAAATCCACGAGTGAACTGTTCCAGTGCTGGTAAAAGCCCAGCTTTGAGCACAAGGATGGACTTCCCAACTAACACACCAGCCTGAAAAGTACAGCTGGGGCAAGACCCTGCCTTTCACCTCAACCCGTGCTCATCCTCCCTGGAGTCAACAAAACTCCCTAGAGCTGGGACAAGTTCTTGAACTGATGGTGGAAAATCAGGATTTGTTGGGGACAAACTGCTTACACATACAGTTCACAGGAAGATATGAGGAGCAATGGACAACTATATTACAGACTTCTGACTGTAACACTCAAACAGTCCTGGAATCCATTATGATATGTACTACCATCATCTCTGGAATGTGTCCAAGCCCTTCAATTCTCTATTAATAACAATAAACGGAAATTCTCATCCAGAACTATTGGGGGGGAGGTTCTGAACAGGGTGATCTGAGCTCTCTCTCATCCCTGTGACTCCCTATATAACCTGAGACACCTTAAACTGATTTTTGCAGCACAGAGTTACTTCTAAAGCCACAGATTAAATTCACTGCTCAGAAAACCCATTTTCTTCAATTTTTCTTAACATTTATTACATACCTAGAATAAATTTATTGTGTCTGGCATGTGTAAGAAGAGAAATTTAACTTTCAATAAGAACAAAAATATAGTTCCCAAAGGCAACTGGGTGAAGAATCATAAAGCACAGCTAAGGTTTGTTTAGAGACAGGAATCATTTTTTCTCCTCCTGAGAGTGTGACCAGACAGGCTTACGCTTCTGAATAAAGGCTTCAATACCTTCCTGCCCATCTCTCAAAGTCAAATTATCTACCATGACCTTAGTAGTCATTTTGTAGGCAGTGTCGAGGTCCTGGGTTATCTGTCTGTAAAAGGTGGCTTTCCCCAAGGCCAGGACGGATTTGCTACTTTCACATATCTTCTGAGAGATTTTCATGGTCTCTTCTTCCAGCTTGTCTTCTGGTACCACCTTGCTGATGAGCCCGTGCATTAATGCTTCCTGGGCAGAGAGAGGCTCACCCGTGAAAAGCATCTCCAGTGCCACCTGAACAAGGAAAAATAATGTATTAAGTCAGCCCAACTGCCTGAGTGCTTTGCTTTGTTTGGGGAATTTCAGCCTCCTCCTTCAAGTACAAATTACTCTTTTCACAAATGATTTAAATCTTTTGGTCTTTTAAACTGCCAAGGACCTGTTAAGAGGTCTCAGCAAAGAGAAGGACTGGGTCTAAAGCTGGCCTCTTCAAGCCTGCCTGCTGATTCCAGCTCTCCTAGACTGACGCCCCTGGATTTCTCTTCAAAAGCCCACAATCTCTAGTGATTGCTGCAGGAATTAAGAGGTGGATCATCTACAATGTCAAGTGACTGAACTTGGTATTTCAAGCTGGGCATATGTGCAGTTTTTGAAAACACCTGTCCTAGTTTTAAGTTTAGCATGAGTGGTTTTAAGTATGGACTCTTTATAGCCACATTATTTCCATCTCCTGCTGCTTTCAGCATCTGGTGCTTGAAGTCTGAAGCTAAAAATTCCCACAAATACTCAGTGACTATTCAACGTTATGTATCAATAAAAATTGTTTTCCAAGACTCCTGATGCAGTTGACCATTGCCTGGATCATAAAAGCTGATTATCCTCACTAGCATCTTTGGTCTGATAGCTACAATCAATGGCAACACTTCTTTTGTTAAAAGGTAAAAAACAGCAATCCTGGGAACTGCTTTGAAAAGTGGCACAGGGAAAAGTATATCCCACACATTTTAAAAAGGTAATCCTATAGCCCAGAAATACTAATTCAGAAACAGCTACAGCTGCACACAAGAGCAGACTTGGAAAAATCCCCCATGGACACTATTTGAACAGGATGTCCCTGCAGATGGTTAATTTTAAGTTGAAGCTCTTATCCAGCTATGGGATGTGTGCTCTTCAGTCATTGAATCTCAGCAGAGCCCTGCTGGGCTTGGACCATCTTGTCTGCATGAATCCAACTGGATCAGAACTTAAAACTTCTATTCTCAGTAATGGAAGCTTTACAGACTGTACTATTTTTTATGCAGTGAGAGATATGCAGCCACAATCAGTAGGACATAAAACAGGAAGACAGTATAGAAGGGTTTTAGATGCTATTTAAAGCATCTTGATCTACAGCCAAGCAGATCCTGCTGGCAGTGAAATGTCATTGCCTGGCAAGAATTGATGCCTCGGTGGGATTGTTATCCTGAACTTGCAGGGGTTTCCTCCTCAGGGGAGAACATCATTGGTTAAAGCCCTGAGCTGTCTGTTGGAAAGGAAAGGGATTGCTGAGCTGATGGGTTGCTGGGATGAGCTCATGCTGGTTGGAATCACATCAGTAAGAAGCTGCCTTTCCTAAACAGAGTTCACCCTTTATTATTTTCCCCAGTCCAAAGAGTTATGGAGATGTCTTTTGAAATAAAGTATTTTGAATGTACCACGGAAAAATAAAAGTTCAGGCAATGGAACTAAAACTCCTAACATGGGAACCAAATTTTTGCAAAATTACAAAGAATATCTGGAAAGGAAGCCTACCTTTCTTGGAAGAGATCTGCCCAAGGCCACAGCTGGTGTGGAGCAGAACAGCCCAATGTTTACTCCAGGAGTAGCAAACTGTGATTTCTCACTTGCCACTGCAATGTCACAGCTTGCTACAAGCTGGCAGCCGGCTGCTGTAGCCAAACCATTTACTTTGGCAATCACTGGCACTGGAAGTTTCTGGATTAAAGTCATAACCTGCATGCACAAAAGACAGTTGTCAGTATGGAAATTCAGGAAGACATGATCCTGTTTAGGAAGCCAGCAAAAGTACCTTCCTCTCTATTTATCAAGAAACGCCCTGAACTGTTGTATCTCAGCTCCTTTCTGATGAAAGGATGATGAAGGGCCCATCAGCTGTAGCTTTCACTTCTACAGCATTCCTTAAATAGGGGCTTGGCAGTGTGTTAGAGATCCCTAGTACTGGAGGAACTAGAACAAAAGGTTTCAAAGTACTTTCTGTTGTAACACTGAGCATGATTAGGGGTCAAATTCTAGAACCACCACAATCGAAGGGGATTTTGCTATTCTCTCCAAAGGCTCCAGGATTCACTTTAACTGCCCCACCTCCCCGACCTGTCTCTTTAACAAGAACTTGGACAACCAGTGAGTCAGATCTTACTTTCACATTGTCTCCTTAATGTTGAAGCTGATTCTGAGCTTTTAACTAAATGCTGGGAAAGAACATTTGATCACAAGTGATTTGGTTATCCCTAGATTTCTAGGAAAGACATTGCCCAATACTCAGCTGCAAGGAACACTGGATAAACTAAGGAACACACCCTGACTGTGCCCATGGTTGGAAACATGCACATTGGCATTCTAGCCCTTCTATTTACCTGTAGAGAAATCCAGGGAAAACATAATTTCCTCAGGATCAGGCATTAAAATAGCAGAGCAGCAAAAATCAAGGAATCTGAATAATCTATGCTTTAGCAAGCAGATGACCAATGCTGTCCCTCCTTAAACCAATGCTTGCTTTTAACACCAGGAAAAGGCAGAGGCACTCAAGAAGAACTGCTTACCTCTGCACATAATTCAAACACTTGGGAATGATGCTTCACATCATCTTCACTTGACAGTTCCTTTAAATCATGGCCAGAACAAAATACAGGTCCTTCAGCTGCAAAGAATTTCAGGAAAAGTCAGTCTGAATTAATAAAGAAACCAGGGGTAGCAGCATATCAGTGTCCCAGCTAAAGGGATGTCAATGACATGTCAATGTTCAAAAAGAAGTTTGGGGAAGGAGTTTTGAACAGAATTCCAAAATATTGCCTTCTGTGTTTTGTGGTAACTTTAAATTGCTGCAATGCAACATTTAAGCACAGTAACACCCATTAGCACTTTTCAAGGTCTCGTTTTACTTCCATTACACTTAACTCAGTTAGGAATAATGCACTTCACACCTCTGAGCCTAGTTTTGTGTAAGGATGGTGAACACAGCTCCTCGGTACATTGCAAACCTATCAGCTGGAGCAAGGCTGGAGTGCTCTGCTCTCAGGCTGATAAATACACTTAGTCCCTATTTACTGTACCCAGAATTAATTATTAACTTTTGCTAAGTAAGCATCAGTATTTTTTCTGTCATGGCATTTCACAATGGAAAAAGAAAGATAAAAGGTTATTCTGCTACTGGAGAACCAGAAAGGTTGTTGAGATGTCTTCTCTACTGCTGAAACTGCCATCTAGAGAACCCCCAAAGCATGTCCAGGGTTTGGGCAGCAAAAGAGGAGGTTTCAGTGGAACTAAGCTTCAGATTTGCTAAGATCAAAACTCTCTATACAGACACAAACTTTACAACAGTTTTCCTTTGTCATGAGAATAGCTGCCATTAGAATGAACCAATGTGATGTTTTTCAATCCTCCAGAACTTCTCAGATGTTTGTATGGATGTAACATTTCCAGCTACACCTATGCAGACCAAACCTTACCTATGGATTTGTTTCTTATGAATCAGATTATTGAGACACAATCTATCCAGAAATAACCACACACAATAACCACAACCCTATGAGTCAGTCAGGTCATAAGCTTGGCAACATATATCTGGAGATTAATTACATCTACATTTGAACCTCATTGAAGAATCCACTGCAAAGTCTGTGTTAAAGGTCCAAAGCATTACCTGAGGAATCTTTTATTTTCTTAGAATTTCTTGTTCTGCATTTTATTCAGCAGGGGAATTAGAAATTAACAAGAACATGCAATTTCTAAAAAACCAAAGAAAGTTGTGCTCACAAACTCCCAGAGCACTGTACTCCCAATGAAGAGCCTTCAAGTGTTTCACAAAATTTCTAACCGCTGTTTGAAACGAGGAGTATGTATATTTAAATTCAACCCTGTGAAATCAGCTCACTTCTACTCTTGTATAGGTGCCCTAACACACAGCGTTTTCTCCTATGTATAGGAAATAGCATGATCCTAAATTAATAAACCAATTTATCTGAGATGCTTGGAAGGGGGCAGAGGAAGGTTATCTTAAAATAGCAGAGGAAAAAAAGATGGCTTAAGTACGGCTCAAGTTTCATTATCTTTAAGAACTCTACAGCTTAATACGTAAATGGTTGGAAACTGTAACAGGCTCTGAGAGAGGCTGATTCACATCCATGGATCGTGGGTGTCTGTGGTATTGATATTACGGACTCTCCTTCACTGGAGTGTTTTAAAAATAGTTCTGACAAACCATTGGCAACGATGAGGCTGATCCTGGCTCCGAGCAGAGAAAAAGAGTGCCCAATTTGCGGAAATCCTGTTTTTTATTACAGTCTATGCCTGTCAACAGGGCAACAAGTGCCATCCTACCTAGCTCTACCCATTCCTGCACAAAACCCCTATCTGGGGGAAGTACTGCTTTACTTCGGTAACTCTTAGAAATTTTTTTGTTTGGCTTTTGTTCTGTTTGAAGTATTCTTTACGTACAATCTTAAAACCAATTAACCCTAACCCTAAACTGCTGAGTGTAAACACCCTCATACCCCGACTGAAATCCTGACATTTTGATACGTGTTAATGCTTAATGTTGGCTAAAACCAGAAGTGTAACAACCCCCAAGTCAGTCGTTGATGCTGAGTTAGGAGTAAGGAATTAAGTACAGGAGAGGGGAAGCTGGGGTGAGTATACAGGAACAGCGTGACAGGGAGGTCTGCCGGGTGCAGGCAGCCACGGGAGCATTAAGGAAACACACAGGTCCCCTTCCCGCCCCGTTTCCTGTGATTCCCAGCGAGGTCTGGGTTTCAGCTCCGCGTTCCCCGCTGTGTCCTCCCTGCCCGCCCGGCCGGGTGCCGCGGTACCCGCGATGACGATGACGCGGAGCTCCCGGCTCTTGACGTCGTGCAGCAGGTCCCGCCGCAGGCTCTGCAGCATGGGCAGCGACAGCGCGTTCCGCCGCCGCGGGTTGTTCAGGACGATGGTGCTGCAAAACCCGTGAAACAGAGCGAGGTTACGGTCACCGAGCTCCGAACTCGGCCGCGTCCCGGAGCCCCCGGAGCCCCCGGAGCCCCCGGCGCCCCCGCTCACCGCACACCCCCCGCCTGCCGCCGCTCCGTCAGCGGCTCCGCCGGCGGGGCCTGCCCGGCTCCCGCGG
>VZTR01029887.1:87333-129460 GCA_013400775.1 Chaetops frenatus
GGCACAGCCGGGCCGCCATCGCTGCGGGGTCAGGCCGGGCCGGGCAGGGGCGGAGCTCCGCGGCACCGGGGTTGGCAGCGCGGCCCAAGCTTGACCCCGGCTCGGGGGTGCTGCCGCGGCACAGAATCACAGAATCGATTAGATGGGAAAAGACCGCTGAGATCATCGAATCTCACCTGTGACCAAACACCGCCTTGTCCACCAGACCATGGCACTGACTGCCACGTCCAGGCTTTCCTTAAACAACTCCAGGGACGGTCACTCCACCACCTCCCCGGGCAGCCCCAATGTCCAGCCACTCTATGAAGAAATTCTTCCCACGGTTAAACCCAAGCCTCTCCTGTCACAGCTTGAGGCCATGTCCTCTTCGTCCTATCGCTGGTTGCCTGGGAGCAGAGCCTGACCCCCACCTGGCTACATCCTCCTGTCAGGGAGTTGTAGAGAGTGGTAAGGTCCCCCCTGAGCCTCCTTTGCTCCAGGCTGAGCCTCCCAGCTCCCTCAGCTGCTCTTCAGACTTGTGCTCCAGACCCTTCCCCAGCTCCATTGCCCTTCTCTGGACACGCTCCAGCACCCCAGTGTCCTTCCTGAATTGAGAGTCCAGCAGTGGATACAGCACTCGAGGTGTGGCCTCACCAGTGCCCACTTCCCCGGTGCTGCTGGACACGCTATTCCCGGTGCAAACCACCCACACAGCCTCCCTCGGTCCTGCCTGGCTCCCGTGCTGGAAGGCCTGGGTGGTATCAATAATGAGTAGCTGGGTGTTGGAGAGTACTTGGGAATATTGATTTTGTAGTAATTCCTTCAGATTCCACTGAGCATTTTCATCTGTGGCCATGGGATAGAGATTAGGATTGTGCTGAGTGAACTTGTCAGTGGCACTGGGGCAGGATCTATCATGACAGAGAGGACAGTGGTGTCATGCAGGGAAAATGACATCACTTTGAGGCCCAGAGTAACTAGCATAGGATGAAATTTGGTTTTACACGGCTTGTGGTCATACACTTGGGAACTAATAAGACCATAATTTATTTGCTGGGAGCTCATCATCGGGCAATTGTCATGGGAAAGGTCTTGTGTGTTCTAATTGGTTCTAGAGAGTCAGTCTGTAGTCCATATGATTCCTTCAAGAAGAAAAAAAGGCAAATGTGATTTTACTGGGTGATCTGGTGATTTTAAACTTCCAATGTGATTTTAAAATTCAGAGGATTTTAGGGACGTACAGGTACATTCACAGCTCATCTTGAATATTGCTTATGTTCCTGGTCACCTGTGTTCCAGACGTCAAGCTCAAAGAGGAGTAGCCATGTGGGTGAGACAGCTGGGGAACAATCTCATCTGCCAGGAGATGCTAACAGGCCCAAAGACCAAGCTGTCTTTTCCCACAACATACAGGTACTCTAAAATGGAATAGATTTATGTCCAGCATATGCTCCCTGTAAATGTAAAGCTGTGCTCCTGCTTCCTGATCTCCATGTTATTGTGAGCTGTTGCAAAGTACTTGTAGGTTCCCAGATGTGTCTCCAGTTTTCATCAGTGTCTGTTGAACCCCTGCAGCTTTTTTGACTTTAGTGGAAACTGAGGCTTCTCAATTGTGAGCATCAGCCTCATAAAAGAACCATTTGAATTGTGTTCACTAATATATTTACCTACACAGATATTAACAGCTTAGTGTGAGGATGCACTTTCTGCTTACTGATTTTATGCTGCCTAACACAATGACCCCTCAGATCCCTGGGCTCTGTGGCTCTACAGTAAGAGCAACAGTGGGTTTATGTACATTTTTCAGTGTTGAAGGTCACTGTCAGACCTCAGAGCTAATTCTGCTCCGGGCTTTCCCCATGTGACCATTTTCTTTTTCTCATGGTTGTTTGTACCTCATGGTCACTCACTGAAAAGTTCTTAATATGCAGTAGTAATTTGTAGCCAAAAAAAAAAAAAATCCCACTTAGAAGCAAATGAGATCATCTTATATAGATCTCAGCTGTTTTCAAAGTCCCTGCTTGGTGTGGCAAAGGTGAGAACATAACGTCTGTGCTTGCTCTGGGAGGAGTTCCCAATCCCCTGAAACTCTGACCTCTGACCTCTTACAAACTTGTGAATGCCACCTGATTTTTTTCCTTTCATTTCCTTCTCTTTCTCCATCTGTTTGTCCTTTTTCTGTCTATCTCCAAGGAAAGAAATTTTTTTGTGGTCTTCTCCTAAAAACTTACTTTTTATGTAGTGTTTCCAGCTCCCTGGAAATTAAGTTCTTTTTTAAACTTGATTGACAACCTCATGTTTCCTTTCACACCCACCCCCATTACAGATTGTTTTTTGGCTGCAGCTTCCCCAATGCATTTAGCAGACCCGCTGCTGCCTTCTCTGAGAAAGTATTGAAAAAACTTTCCGATTTCAGGCAGATTTCCTTTCTGTAGCACTTGCCAGCAGCATGGTGGTTACGGCTGAGCTCACACGTTCAACTGGAGACAGCCAGAAGCCAGGATTGCAAGTACCAGACAGGGCTTTTCTAATCTTTAGCTGTATTGATCCTTAGGAAAAATAAAAAAGGAAATGACAAAGAACATGACGCAACTTCATCCTTAGATCATGCCAGAAACTATCAGAGTATCACACTGTGCAGGAAAAGATGTTTTGAGGTTCAAGTGTGCTTAGGTGCTTTAAAGCCCTCTGTGCTCTCCATTGTGACGTTGCATGGACAATAAAGATACAGGATCCCTTCCTTTATGAAGCACAGGTATTTATTTGGGTCTTTATTTCCTTGGCTTTCTGTAAGCCCAGATGGGATATGAATCTTGCAGGAGCACCTGCTGCTATAAATAGCAGGTCCACACAGAGCAAAGGCAGACCTTGTTGGGATGTGGCTGAAATATAAAATATATCCACATACAGGTATGTAAATTAGTAAATATATCCATAAAGACATTTCTATTAATTGGAGTGCTATGATGAAAACTTGTGACTATTTTATGGAACACAAGGCAGACATATCCTTAGCAGAGGTTCATGCAAATTATCTCTTATCAAATGTTGGCATTCCCAGAGGATCTTGTGACCTGATTTTCAGCACTGCTGAAGGCATTCAAATCCCACTGGGAGCCAGAGGGGTTTGGCACCTTTAGAACTCAAAGACTGCTTAATTCTGCTCAGGTGTGTAGTAGTTCCAGGATAACAGGGAGAGCAGGGTCCTGTTCTTGCACCCAGGCCAAGAAAAATCATTTATTTCCCTGCTTTGTAAATTCTGCTTGAAAAGAGATAGACTAGTGCATCATGGTTTCTCTGATGTGGAACCTGCCAGGACTGACTAAAGAAAAGATGAAAAATTATTTTGCATTTTTGTTCCCATTTCGCCAGGATTGTGATCTGAGTCCCAGCACCACAGGATGGGTGCTGTTTGTGTAACATTTTTATTGTGTCCTTAGACAATTTCTGTTTTCTATATTGCTATTAGGATAGAAATAGCACAGAAACTTCAGGACAATACTTAATTATGTTGGGATTTTCTAAGGGCATGAAGCCTCTTTACTCTGTCCACACCTTGAAATCCCATGACTTTGCTACCAAACCCCCTTTGAGTCCTAGCTCTGGGTTTTTTTGTTTGAAAAGTCAGAGAAAGGTAAGTTATATACCAGCCTTCTCTTTATAGAGGCTCTAATTACTTGAAGTAGTAATTAAAAATCAGTTACAGGATTAATGTATAGGAAACTATCAGAAATCTATCAGAAATTTTTTGTGTACTTCAAGAGAAAGTTATATTTAAAAAAAAAATTTGATTATTGTGCTAAAGGAAAGGATTTGAATCCAGTTTTCACTCCATGTCTACCATTGAGAATTTGCAGCAGCCTGTGAACCAGGCTAATCACCTGCCAGTCAGGCCCAGATCAGGTCCTTCCCTGGCAGTACTGCTGCCTCTTGCCTTTACATTTAGCATTCTTTCAGTAAACAATCCAGTGTCCTGTTTGCTCTTGACATTAAACATAAAGCTCCCAGTGTCACTTCTCCTGTAATGTTTTGCAGTTACCACTCAGAGCTGTTTCCCAGACACTGTGTGGCAGCACTGCTCCGTGTAATGGGTGCTGTTTATTTTCCCTTCTGCTGGTGAGCTAGGTGATCGACCTAAGCCCTTTTGCCACTATACCCATTCCTGCTCCTCTGCATTTGCTGTCTTTCTCTTATCCTCCCTGCACTCATCTTTTACCCTAGACTGTCCTCATTTTTAAAGTGATTTATATTTCCTTGGTGTTAACATTAGATTTTTCTTTGTGTGTGAGGTTCTTAAGATATGAACAACGATCAGAATTATAAAATATGTGAGGCTATAACAGCCTTGGAAAAAAGGTGATATTCATCCCTTCCCTCAGAGGATCTAACCTTAGGTTCCTAATTTAGATACTTAATCCTGCAAGGCTCCCTACACGATCAATAGAGGCATTCTCTCCCCCACAGGGCTGATCAGTGTCTAAATTAGCTACCTGCTCCCAGTGCCTCTCCTGGCTCCTCCTGCCCCCCATTCATTGCACCAGTGTCGGACTTTAACCCCAGCTGGCGACTCAGCCCCGCGCAGCCGCTCGCTCACTTCCCCCAACAGGACCAGGGGGAGAGTCAGAAGAGTAAAATTGAGGAAAGTCAAGGGTTGACATAAAGACAGTTCAGTTGGTAAAGCAAAAATACTGCACACAGGCAAAGCCAAACAAGGAATTCATTCCCCACTTGTGGTGGTGTGGTTTTCAGTTATAGTTATCTGATGGTTGAGCCCTGTTTCCCCTATTTTTATCCCTTGGTTTTACCCAATTGTCAATCCCTTGACTCCGCCTGATGGGTGGTGTTTATCCTTCCCCAACTGCCCTGTCAATCCCAAACCAATCCCTACAGTCCCACATCAATCACTCTCAGTCCCTACCCCTTGTTCCAGAAGCTTCACTTGTACTCGATGGCTGATTTGTTTGTTGAAATTGTACCCTGCCCCTCAGCACAGTTATTGGTTCTGTACCCTTGCCTGTTTGTCCTTACTCCTCCCTAATCTCGCCTTAGTTGAGTTCTGATTGGCTTATTGCCCGATCCCTCCCCTGAGTCTGACACCCTTTATAAGCTGCTGTCACTCCATTGTCCTTGTTCGTCTGCTCCAGACCCTTCACCCCTTCAGTAAAGGAGGTTGGAACACTGGACGGGCAGATCCTTGTTTTTTCTCTCCCTCCTCACAGCCTGCACAGACCAGTGAAGCTCCTCTGAGCTGCCAGAAGAGACCCAGCAAGCTGTCTGCCAGTGAAGGGTCTGTCCTCTTCACCCCCGACGCTTTGCCTCCCGAGTCCGGGCGCCCGAGCTGAGGGCAGGCAATGGCGTCACCCACTTCCCGTGGGTAGTCAGGTGTTCAGCCATCCCTACAACAGCCAAATGCAACAGTGACTTGGGAAGACAAATGCCAGCACTCAAAATATGCCCCCCTTCCTTCCCCCAGTTTTACAAGCCAGTCATGACCCCATATTGTCTGAGGTATCTCTGGGGTCAGTTGGGGTCAGCTGTCCTGGCTGTGTCCCTTCCCAACCCCTTGTGCACCCTCAGCCTCCTCATTGGTGGAGTGGGGTGAGGAGCACAAAAGACTTTGACCTTGTGTAAGCCCATCCCAGCAACAACAATAACATCCCTGATCCATCAGCACTGATTCCAACACAAATCCAAACCAGCCCCATACAGGGTACTGTGAAGAAAAACAACTCTGTCCCAGCCCAAATCATCTCAGTAGCAAACCAAGGCAAACTGGTCTGATGCCTCTTGCAGGGGATGTGACCTCACCCACATGAAAGGTACAAATACTGACCTCAGTGTAGGGACCCCAGTGGAAGAAGGGAGTACCAGAATCCTCTCAGCCTGATGATTCTCTAACTGTATCTTAGGATTCACTTCCAGATGTCAGTGCCTCTCTGTTGTGCTTACAGACAAAAGCATTGCCGTGAATAAAGAGGTAAATTGTAGCTACTGTTAGGGGCCAAGAGCAAAAGTTTGCCTAAAGTTATCCATACTTGGGAACAGCCACTATTGTGGCCTGCTCTTTTGCTCCAAGCCCCTTCTGCAAATGACAGTTCTCAGCACAAAATTGCACCCTCTACCCAGCCTGTCCCTTCTTCTGCTAGTAACTACTTTACTGCAGCCAAATACATTGAATTTTCTGGACTCTTCCTGTACACCTGTTTCCTGCCCCTTGGCCAATTTTCAACTAGTTTCATTTTCTTTCAATCCTTTTCATCTCATTACAACCATCATATTAGAACCAGGGAAAATATTCCTTTTTCAATTAAATTGGATTTTTATCCAATAAGAATACCAGAATCTTACAAATGAGCAGGAGAATGACAGAATCCTAATAGGTAATGGTTCCTTGGCACCACCAACATCAGAAGGTGCACAGGGATAACATAGACAACATCTACCATGGGTAGAAAAGTTTATGAAGTCCCTGAAAAAATTAGTTCAGTCAGGAGCTGAAGCCAGTCGTCCACACCAGACTGGGGCAGGAGGAGGAAGAGGAGGAAGAGGAGGAGGAAAAGGATGAGGAAGTTTTTATGTGTCCTTGCAACATTTCTTGCAAGGGGCTTGACACAGAATGCTGCCCATTACCGGGATGGTGGTGACTTACATATCTTAATGGTATTTTACTTTATCTTACATCTTATGTCGCCTGTGCTGTGTCAGATGTGGCAGCCAGGAGGCAGGACAAGGAGCCACCAGGGAAGCTGCCAACTGCTCATGTCCATTTCTTTATGGTAGGAAATGCTGGGTAGCAGGTTGGGTTCAGACCATCCAGCTGGCCCCAAAACTCTCACCACACACTTCCATCTTGTATCAAGGCCACACATGTCAAATTCACAGTGTGTTGGCACAAAGGAAAGGGCGATGGCCTGACCCAACACAGCTGTCTGATACTGTGGAGAAACATCCTGTAACTTTCTGTGTCAAAGTGCTTGAGGTTCCTGTTTCCAAGCAGAGGAAGCACTAATACATAATGACCAAAGAAAATTATTCTGTGTTTAGGAAGTACTAACCCACAAATGAAAAGGGTCATTTTTATAATAAAGAATTCTTTTAGTTTTGAAGAAAAAGAAAAAGCTTCAGGAAATTATGTCTGCCAGTCTCCTGGATCTGTCAAGGAGATTGGAAGAGATGTTAAAAGTTGCAGGAGAATTATTGCTGAGGAGAACAAGCAGACAGAAATGAATGCTTGCCCTGAGGAAAAGGCTGCAGCAAAGGTTCAGTGATGATCTCTATGGCGTGACCTCCTCGCCATCCTTGGGTGTGCCAATGGATACACAGCACTCAGAGCCAGCCCTGCTCTCACCCAGCCAGGAGCTACAGGCTGTGGCAGGGAGCTGAGACTCGGGGTGTTTGTGTTTGTGCCACACAGACACACTGAGAGAGGATTTACATACATGGGCAGCTTCAGGTTACTGTGTCAGTGCATGACACTGAATTAAAATTAGCTGTAAACACTGTTTACTAGTCCTGCAGCTGAAGAAAGAACCTGAGTTGATTGGATAAAAATCCCTAACACTCCGTGTCGCCTGCCCTCCTGCTTCCCCCCCATTCCTTCAGTCCTCCCGACCATTCCCTGAGCAGATGTGCTGTGGTGGGAACAGTGCAGGCTTTTGGCAGGTCAGACTCAGCAGTGCCCAGTGAAGTCTGTGGCTCTTCTCTAATTTGAGGTGGTAATTTGGGTCTCCAGTCACTGTCTGGCCTTCGATGTTCTTAGGAGAACCCCAGCCTGCTGTTAAATGTAGCAGGAGACAGACAGTCTGATCATATTTCCACAGGAAACCAGGCTAAAATAACCTTCACAATCTTGTTAGACTCCTACATTTAAAATTATGCTGTTGTTTTCATGAACAGCCTCCTGCACAACAGCAACACTACAGTGAACTAGAGATTTTCATCATTATCCATCTGTTTTATTGAGAGCTGAACCAATTAGTCCTGGAAAGATTCTTAATATGGCAACAGACTTATCAATTATCAATGAACATTTTAATGAAGTAATCCCATTAGTGAATTTTTAGAGTTTCATTTATTTTAAACAGCTCACCGACTAGTTTATCTTTGTTTTTATTTTTACTTTTTCATTCCACTTGTATGAGAAATTTGGGCTTGGGCTTCACAAGACAGCAGGAGAGACATGCATGCTGATTTCTCCCTCTCTTCTCATCAGAGGCAAGGAAATCAAATGCTTCCTCGATTTACATCCTGCTTAATCCCACTGACATTAATTTACTTAAATCTGGGTACATGATTTGTTCAATTAGATCTGTACAGTATGCAAAATACCAGGGTTTGGTCTAGGTCTCTTTGAAATAATGTAGTTTAATTTATCACTTACTTTTTAAACATGGCCACCTGCATTTCTCCTTCATCACTGTTTATATACATAGCTTTAGAGGAGGCAAAAGAAGACCATTCCTAAGTAGTAAATTTATTTAAATTTGGACTTAAGTGATTCTTATGGGTCCCTTTGAACTCAGGATATTCTATGATTCTAGGATATTCTATGATTCTATAATTTTAAAAAATTATTTCTTCTTGTTTCAGGAGTACCTTTTGTGCTTGGCATGTTCAGCTCTAGGAACCTGGGTGTCACAGCTGACACTGCTATTCCCAGCAGGAAACCTTCAGGGAGATGAACAGCACATATTTGGACATCTGAGACAAATGAAATATGATTATATGAATTAATTGCAGCTGTGAAGTTTTTCAAGTTCTTCACGTTTTTCATGAACAAACAGATTTGGTTGTTGACAGTGGCACAATGTTTCATTTGAATTGCTGAGGATGGAAGGGTTTCTGACTTTGCAAGGCAGCTGAATCCCAGTTCAGTTTGAAGCTGGTGGCTGGGTTCTTACAGATTTCACTGTCATCAGGTTTCCATCTGCTGGTTTGCTGGACCTGGCACAGCAATTCTCAAGCATTGATGCTTGTGGCAACTCATGACAGTTCATGTAAGACCTACTTTCAGCTTTGGGATATCCAAACTGGATTGGAGCTAGATGATCTTTAAGGTCCTTTCCAACCAACCCATTCTGTGATTCTGTGATAGTATCAGTGCAGTCTAAGAGCCTCAACAGTGCAAAAAGGAATTCAGACAGCACCTTGGATCCCAGAGGTACATAATTGCACAGCTTTTTGATACTGGAAGACCAACTATTTCTCTTCAGCACACATTAGCACTAATCAGTTGTCTAGATCTGGACCAATCCATGGAAGTGAAATTATAGGGACATTAGGAAGGTAAATCATGTTTATTACACCAGTGCCTAAGGCTGGGAAAGTACAAGGCTGTTCCCAGAAGGCACTGTACTTCCTGCTCCAAAAAAGCTCAGAGCTGGAAAAAAGCAGCTGAATGTTGTTTGTAAAGTGAAGGTTGTAATTTGAGAGGAAGCACGTAGTACCTTGGTGATGTAAGAATCAGTTTGAGAATACAAAGAGAAAGATGAGAGAAAGGAAAAGAGACACTGAAAAGAGGATTGTTGGAGTAACAGTATCAGGAGTGGAATGAAGCTGATGTAAGAGATTTTGAGCAGAGGGGCTGGAACAACCAACCAGTGAATGTGGGTGAATGCTAAGCCACCACTGCAGAGTGGCTCTGGGGGTGGCTGTCACTCCTGCCTTGACAGCTGATCTCATGGCTTGCTTCTTTCCCATCTGAGACCTAGTTCCCCCAGAAATGGGGATTGCTGTCAGTATAGGTGAGAGCCAGAGCATCTATAGTTAATTTCCTTTTTTTTTTTTTTTTNTTTTTTTTTTTTTTCCTGAACTTCCTTTTTAAAGGAGATTTAAGGAGTGAAACACACAAAGTACACAGAGGGACATTTGCAATATTATTTTGAAAATATTGCCCCAGATCTCAAGGAACCAAAGGTGGGTATCCACATGCTAAACTGGAGCAGCTCTAATGCTGGTTTGAAATGAGATCTGTCTGCTCACAGCCTCAGTGATGAGCTGTTTTGATGTCCCCTTGTTTCTTCACTACATCAGCTCTAGGCCGCCTCAGGATCTGACCTGTGCTGAGGGAGTTCTGTAACACGCTGAGCTCTCTGGCAGTTTCCTTCCATCTGCTCAAGCAGGGATTAGAATTTGTCTCGAGGAATCCCCATTTTCTTTTTATAACTTCACACTGATTCGCCATGGGAAGGGGTTCAGTTATGAGGAATGTTGCAGGCTCTGAACTACATCCTGTTCTGCTGCACACCTACAGCTTCCACTCATTTGTAAAAAAAAGACTAACATGCATCCAGGAGGGTAATTTGGTTCTGTTCCTGTTATTAGGCCTGCATGACTTGATATTACTTAGAAATAATTTCTGGTTTTTGGACACCTGTTATTACCATCAGGAGACTTTATTACTCTTTGTAGGAAGAGGCAGGCTTTAGGTGAAGAATAATTCTCCTATCCATATCCTCAAGTTCTACTGTTCCCTTTTCAGTTATGTCCAAACATGACAGCTGGAACAAAAAAGCCAGTCTCCTTTCTTTGTATGTGCAGGTAATTTGTAGCTGCATTCTGTCCAAGATTACAAATATACCAGAAAATATGGAGGTTTTTTTAACCTATTTCTCTGATCCAATATCAATCCCCCAAAAGGAAATCAAGCAATGTCCAATCCTGCAACAAAAACCATAAAGAATAAGGTATTATTTTAATACATTTCTAAACAGCATACTTAAAAACTTTAGGTGTAGCTGATCCAGCTGGGACTAGGAGAATGCAGTGGATGAGCCCATCTCAGTGTCCCTTCTAGTTATGTTTTCTATGATAATATGATTGGGAAGAGGATAATTATCAGCAATATCCAGTGTGAACACAGGAGCAGATTTGGAGTGCTGCCTGATTGCAAGGTATTTGTCTGACACTCATTGTCAGTGCATGAAAATGCTTTAATAAGCATTGACAACATTCAGTTACATGGACCATCTCTGGCAAAAATAGACAGTCTGATCTTTTGTGCTCTGTATAAATGCCAAGTGTTTAACACATGGACATGATGCTACTACCTGAAAGCACTAAAACCTGTAAATCCTTGATTCTTATTTGCAGCAGAAAAACCTTTCAGTTTTAAGATTCTTTAAGAATCTTTAATGTAAACACTTTCTTATCAATATGGATGAACAATGACAAAGTGTGTTTTTTCTACTCAAAAATAGATAACAACCTTATAATCATGAAAAGGACTAATGAGCCTGATCTTTTTCTACAAATGCAGATCCTGTTCTGGCACTTGAACAGCTGAGTAGGAGGTAAGTGTATATTTAAAGACTAGATACCACACATACAGAGCAGATTCCTGTTTGGTTCTTTTACTAGTTTATATTCAGTTCTCAGTGCACTTCAGATTGTATTTTCCAAACACTTTACTTCTCTCCATTTACTTCATCAAAGTCATTCAAATCTGGATTTTAAACCTGTGTTTCTACCAAGTTGTCTGGAACCAGATTCATTTACCTAATGAAAAAGTTAGACTCAGTATGCAGATTAAGACACCTAAATTTAGGTGTCTGCACGTAGGTGCTGAGCTCTGAGGTGGCTGTGGAAGCCTCAGCGTGGCCAGGAGGCACCTGGGCTCATTAGCTTGAGAGAGCTCCAGACTCACTCACTGGTCATCAGACCTGAGCAACTTCTTATGGAGCAATTTTCCAGTGTGATCAATGGAAGTCTGGACAGTGGGGCTTAGGGTGGCATCAATACTGTCACCTGTAAGTGTTGTATAATGAGCTGCCTCACGCCCTCGAGCCCTTTGAGTGCCCCCCACCCCCAGAATGGGAACCCTGAGCCCTGGTTTCCACACAGGCACAGCCACTGAGGACCTCAGGACCTTAACCTAAGGTTAAGTGAGATCCATCCCACCCAAAGAGGGTACCAGAGGAAGGGATTCTCTCAGCAGACCTGTGGCCCCGTTCATCTATGGCTTGCCTGGAGCCTCTGCACATTCCAGGCTTTTCCCAGTTCTCCCACAAAGTCTAGACAAGAAGAAGAAATTTCTTTATGGACAGTAACGATGGGTGACCTAGGATTCCTTCTTCCCATGGAAAAGACCTGGGTGTGACTGATGCAGGACACAACATGATTGTCCTTTTCTATCTCAATGCAGATATTTCAAACAAAATTATAAAGAAAAGGCTGATGCAGCTTGTGTGAAAGATTTTCCTGACTGTGTGGAAAGTCCAGAATGTATTTTAGGTGATGCATTTTGTGTCATTTAATTAAATTATACTGTAGCTATGTTTGCCTTGCCAGAGGATTTCTAAACTCTTTGTACCAACTAATTTTAGTTGAGAGATGGTACAATGAATTTACTGCATTTTCTGCATTTTCCCAAATTCAGATTTCACCCTTTATCTTAACTGATGCAGCAACAGCACTGTGAATTTTCCATTACCTCCTCCCCTGCTTCTAATAAAAATTCAACTATGGGTCAAATCCTTGGCTGGAAAGAGTCTATACAGACCAGGATCTGCTTTGTATAAAAAAGTTACAAAAACAGGATGTGTTTTATTTGACTGGAGTGAACTTAATGGTCATGGGTCGTTTTCATTTAAGACATATTTTTTCTCATTGTTTTCAAATGTATTTTGTTTCTTACATGACAGCAAGAATAAAATGCATTTTTCTCAGCATTTTTTCTTAAGGATCTCAAGGCACTTTGTTGGCAGTAATTTGCTAAGTATTGCAGTCTCCCTATATAGTGAATATGTCACTGCTGGCCTTATCTGCTTTCTCAGCTTTCAGGCTTATTTCCCTCCAGTGGGAGGGCAGACCCTGGGTGCTTTCCAATCTAGAATTATTAAGAAGACAGAAATACCATATATTTTTATGTACTTTTTATTTTTTCATTTTCTTTTTTTGGTTACTTGTATTTTTCTTCATTTGTCTTCCCAAACTGAAAGCTGGGTAATGAGTTCTTCCTTATTTCACTGGCATGATATTATTTTCCCTTATATTTCACTACTCCCCAGCAAGTCTCCGGTTTGCCCTGTTCCATTCATTCCCTCTGGAAGGGTTTTCAAGTTTTTAAAGTTCACCTCAGGAAGATTTCATAATAAGAACTCAAGGAAAATAATATAATCTTGCTTTAAAACACTTCCTTCCTCTGTTTTCCTGATGAATTATAACAATTCACAATACCATCTGGTCAGCAAGTGGTACAGAATTAATTTCATTGTTTTAACTGTATTTGTTTCTCTTGGTTGTAGAGCCCATAACACGAGGATTTCCCTGCTGCTGTTCTGATCAGACCCAGAGAATAGCATGAGATCAAGATGTGCCCAAATGTCTGGAATTTGGCTAGAAACAGCCCTGGCAAATGATCGGCAGGCTTAGATGGAGTTAGAACGTGAGTCATGCAGTGGAGGGCAAAATGCACATCTGAATTTTCCAGCTTGATCCATTTTCTAAAATCAGAGGAAAATCTGAAGAGAAATCTGACCTCCTCCTTCTTAGGAGGATTTTGTAGAAACTTCTTATGCTCATAGATTGAATTCAAAAGGAGAAAGGAACCTGTTTTCTGAACCCAGTTTTGACATAACTCAGAATAACAGAAATAGAACTGGACAAGACATTTTGAAGAACTTTCTAAATACCAGTTTTGAGGAATATTACAGAGCAGTTCATGAAGTTGAGTAGTGCTCAAGTTCAAGTCTAAGAAGGACAGCCTCCATCCTAACTCAAAACCTAACTGACAAACTAAACATATTACAGCTCTAAATTTGATCACACATGGATTGGGAGCATTAGTGGTGATACAGAAGGGAAGTACCACATCTGAGCTTCTCCCCAGATCATCTGCAGCACTCAGTGCATGCAGGGAATGAGACCTCAGGGTTTCTAGGTCCTCCCTTCAAGCACGTTTGGAGCACTCATGAGTACTGGATTTTCTATATATAATTTGAGGCCTGATTCAGTGTGGATCACAAGGTGGTGCAATTTCAGTGTAACTACTGCTTCTTATCCTACAGCTGTTAATTTAATCCACTTGTGTGATTTTGAAAGACTGTGAAAATGAAGAATTACTCAAAACAATCTCTAGTGACTATGAATATTCTTACAGCCCTTACCAGAAGGTGAATGTTATCATGTACATGTACAGAGCATTCAGCAACAGGGATTCACTGGCTGTCCCATGAGCAGGTGCCAATCCTCAGGGTCAGTACAGCTCCACCACAACCTTGCTGACCAATGTCATGTTTGATGTTGATTTTTTGATATAGATCTCTTGATCACCAGCTTTTTCATATAAGCTACGGCCAGACAATAAAAGGCAAAGGCCAGTGTCACATTCATGACAGAGGGCGTAAAGTTCTTATAATTTATTTTTAGTTCACCAAACCATTCCAGTCCCGAGGTTTGGATTATTTAAAGCAAACATTGCTGTATACCCAACACATGATATTTTCTCACGTTGCCTCAGTTCCACATGTTCATGCCACTTCCATGTGAACTACAGCATATTGCAAAGCTGTGTCATATTCTTTTAATTTTTACACTGAAGGATTTCAAATGGAACCTAATATAATTAGATTACATGTAATCTCTTCCCATTTTGATCCTATTCTCAAGAGTGTTTGCAAAGGAGCTTACTTGAGTCTTAAATGCACAACTTGAAACCACTCTGACGGAGATGAATAAGAGCAGCACGCTCTTAGGAAAACATCCTGATGTTCAGGACAAAGCCTCATGGTTTTATTCAGTGAAATAGGCATCTCCACGGGCAGTGTCTGCTTCAAAATCCTCAACACACAATTTTTTAAACTTCTGCACAAAACCTATGGCAAGTTGATTCAGAGTCTTTCCTTATCCATTTGTCTCCTGTATCAATGTGGACTTCTATTAATACCCGCTTGTCCCGGGGCTTCCACAGAGCTGTGCGGTTTCTATTCAGGTGTCAGCCATCGAGATAAACTGCAGTTCAGAAGGGTTTTCAAACAGCCATCACCTTCCTGGGAGTACATTAAAAGAGATTATGCGTTGCCAGACAGCAAGTCTTGTCAGGTCAGGGCAAAACAACATTTTAAGCCGATTGGCTTATATATCTCAAGGTATATGTGTCCTTGCACAAATTCACTTTCCCCTCAACCCAGTATTTAAGAAAATCCACCTTTCATGATGTTGATCGATCTGGAGTGTGGTCAGATTGAATCCTGCTTATTATCTTGAGGTTGCAAAAGGAGAAATATCTCCGGATGTGATAGTAAATTACTGGATTGTAAGGAAACTTCGAGGAAAACAGCCTGTTATTTGGTAGTTGATGCCTCACCTTTCAGAAGGCTCTTCCTTGCATAAAAAAGGATAAAGCATGTTTACACTCCAAAGGTATTTGCTGAAAGTTTGGGAAGCTTCATCCTGCTTTACAGCCTCAAGCTGGCTTTGTTTACCAAAGGTGAGGGGTGCCTTTATTAGCGATGCTGGCTGTGTGCAGGGACCTTGGCTCCCCTGCAGGATGAAACGGGGTACCTGGTGTAAACACAGCAGGATCTGTGAGCACACCTTCTTCACTGGCCAGGAAAGTGAGTAACCCCATGGCCCTGTGCTTCAGCAGCCTGACCCTGGAAAATGCAGCAATGGCCCCTCCCTGCAGAAACGAACTCTGTTCCTTATGGGTGTGAAACAGCTTGAGAGAGCCTGGCCACCCTCTCGTTGGCTTGTTTCACTCTACGGTTGCCATATGGGCTTAGTTAGGGAAAAGATAAGCGCGACAGGACTTCCACTTCCCTGGCAAGTTATTCCTACAGTTAAGGCTTTGTAGGAAACCTTCATGCTGCTTTACCCTGAACAGGAGGCTGACCCAACACAGATGGCTCAAGGCAGAGGGGGAAGAACGTGCTTAAATGCAAAGCCCAACTTGCATCCCCCACTTCACGTTGTGCTACATAAATTCTACGTGAAGCGGAGCTGGGAAAAGGCTCTAAATATCACATTACTGGAAAAAAATTATTTTGCTCTTTCACAAGGAGCTTTACCTGAACAAACTGAATATATTTCTGCTCCATCAGTCATTCACACTTCTCTTTCTGCTGGTTTCAGCAGCAAATGGAAAGGTCATAAAGATTTAACTTTTGCGCTACATTAGACAAGTAATTGCATGTTTTGCAGGATACACTACCACGGCACAGAGTATCGACACATTTTATTACAGGCTTCTGTTTTCATTCGCTTGTAATTTCATGAAAATGATTCTCTTCGGGGCTTTTAGATTTGTTGGTGTCTAAGAAATTATTCTATTTCTGTTAACTCTGAGTTGCTTTTGACATTCTGGTGGTTATGAGTGAGTGATAATAAACTTTAATAGTGACTGTGCTCTGAACACTGACTCTATAAATACTGTCATGAGATTCCTGGTTCCTTGTCTTACTGTAACTCTACATCAGATCTGCACTTTATAAAAATGTATCTCAGCTACTCTCCTGGGAAATCGCAATAAGGCACACAAAAGATGGTTGTTGTGTTGTTGTGCATCATTGCCAATAAGACCTAATCTTCTGTCTTATCTCTTCTTTTTCTTCCTCTGTTTTGTGTTCTACTTTTTCCTTGATTTGAAAGCTGTATGACTTGATTATAGCTTTTCCCTCTCTTTCATCAAGCCCCTTTGCCTTCTGCTGTGGGAGCAGGATGAAATCCTGTTACAAGAATCTAAAACTCAGTTTCAGGAAAATATCCCAATTCATGTTTTAAAGCCCATCCTGTGCTTCAGTTTAGATACAGCCACACGTGTCTTCTTCAGCCAAGCTTTCTGGGTTTTGCATTTTCTGTGCACAGCCAATCATGCATTGTCTATCTACTCAACATAGAAAAGGATCTCTGGGAAGTTCTCTAACACAGGATATACAGGTAAGTGACACTTTTGGTGTTGTGGTGTTTCTCAGTTTACTGAAAAACTACTTGGTATTAAGGAGACCTTTAAAAAAAGGGGTTTTGTACTGTGTTAAATGTATTCGATGTTGTTCTGTGTGTAGTTTTCATAGACAAAGAATATTGAAAGCTAAATCAACATATAAAAGGAGAGAGAGAAAGACATGAGAGAATATTGAAGTAACTGAGTAAGACAGAAGGAGATAAATGGGAAAAGGCAAGAAAATGCTAGAGGAGACAGAAAATTTGGGAAAAGAGGAAAGAGAATTAAGAAAATCTGTCTTGACAGAAAGAGGGGACAGAAATAGCCCCTTTCACCAGGCAGCAAGCACTGCACACATTCAAATCTGATTCCCATGGCAGGAGCCACCAAAAGCAGGAAGAAAGGCCTGTGGACAATGGGACTGGCTGAGGGCAAGCGAACAATCCCAACTGAAAGGAAAACAGTCCTTTAGAGAGCCAGAAATAGTGAAACAAAGGGCAAACCCTCCAGCTCCAAGTCTCACCCGACTCCTGCTTTAAACACAGCCCTTCCTATGCAGTGCAGCATGTCCATGTGGGCTGATGCTCCCATGTGCGTCCAGGCAAACCTCTGCCTAAATCATCAGTTCTGCAGAGCCCCTGGAAATGGCAATGACATGATCAGGCAAGGGATGGGCTGGAAGTAACACCTGAACCCCACCACTTTCATTTTGTGCAAAATAAACAAAAGCAAACCCAGCAGGTGGTATAGCAGCTGAGTGCATTTAAGCTCATAGCAGGGCAACTCTGATCTATTAAAATAAAGGCTTGTAGTCTTCCTGCAGAGATTGATAAAGAATTTAATCACTCTGGATCTGCTGTAAATTGTGCTGAATTCTAACTGATCTGTGTTTAAGAAATGAAAATTAGATTAATTTATTACTCATATTGTAAATTTACTCCTGGTTGTAATGTCGATCCCTTGTTCTGTACCTTTTGTACAGCTCCAGAGCCTGGAGCTGTTACTCAGAGGCATGTGGAACTAAGTGGGTGCCTTATCCAGCTTGTGGGATGCCACTTCAGAGCTCCTGGTACCCCTTGAGCTCTCTGTTCCCCACAGGCACCAGGAACTCTCCTCCTCTCACTTGGCTGCAGGTGTAGCCCTGGAGTTGTGCCCAGCTCGTCATGTTCAAGTCATGATGTTCTCCTGCTGCGTTGTCCCAAAGACTTCAAAAATAACTTTTCTTGCAGAAAGAAGAAGCAATTAAATGTTTTCTCTTCCTTTACTTCCCTTGGCTGGGACATGTAGGGGATTCAGAGCAGAGGGAAAGGGCCTGGCTGGAAACTGTGCTGCTGGGAAGCATTTGGGCAGCATCTTTCATGCCTTGGGGAGCACAGAGAGAGTTTGGGGCTCCATCGTCCTGTCCTCATCCAGAACTGGGATGTCCCCTACTCCAGGAGCAAAAAACCAGGTTCTCCACTTCCATTCTATGATGTGATGTGATGCTGTGTTCTATTAAACTCCATTTCTAAATCCTGCTTGTTTTCCGGGTTCTTGTTCTTCTTAGACACCGGCTCCGTGCCATACATCGAGGAGTGGGAGCTGTACCCAATCTGCTGGCTACGTGAGTGATCCCTGTCCCTCCTGGCCTAGGGAGGTTTGGACATAACATTACCCCTTTTATTGTGCCTTGGGGCTTGCCCACGGGAAACTGGAGTGGCATTTATACTCTAAGAGCTTCCTGTGGTAGTCATTCCTCCTCTCAACTCACATACCTGTGCTGCCAGGGCAGAGGTGGGTTTTCCACCCCAGCTCCTCATGTCTTCTTCATGCAGGTAAAACCACAGGTTACCTCGTGGTGTCCCCTTTCTCTCAGGGGGATGCCTGCTCCTAGAAGCAGAGACTCTGGTCTCTTCTGTGGGGCATGGAAAATTTCCTCTTAAAGCTCCTCTAGAAGTTTCTGGTGGCCCTCTTTAATTTCCTCTTTTAAATTCCAGAAATCCTCAGTCAGTCTTTCCATGGATGAGTTGTAGGCCCATAATAGGGTGGAGATAGTTTCTTCATGTGTCTGGAGTCTGCCAAACCAGAATGGCCACTTCTTCTTCCCCCTCCTTCCATGCCAATACTCCCAATGACTTG
Organism: Chaetops frenatus; assembly: GCA_013400775.1. NCBI lineage: Eukaryota > Metazoa > Chordata > Aves > Passeriformes > Picathartidae > Chaetops > Chaetops frenatus. The sequence goes on from VZTR01029887.1 coordinate 106,310, forward strand.
GCACATGACCACATGTTCTCTGTACATTGGACACTATCTGGATTATTAGGGAATTGCTTGTTATCTGAAAAGACTATTTCCAGCACAGCTAATTCTCACAGCCACTGGGTACCTTCCTTCATGGTGCATGCCCCACTTGTCCTGGTGCACTGAAAAGTCTTCTTTGCAAAGGTATCTTTCCTTCACACTTGACAAGAGTTGCCTCCAGAGAGTTTCTGGTCTTTTCCTGACCCTCTGGCCCATACCCGCATCCCAGGACAGGGATCCCAGTTGCTTGGCTTTGTTCCCATCCAGTGCCACATCGTCAGTTGCGATACCAAATTCTCAATGATTGTAAGTGGAAATAACCTTGAAATAATTAAAATCACTTCCGAAGGGAGGAATTGCTGGAAATCATATCACTTTCCTAATTAATTTTTTATAAATAATTGTTTTAATTAATCAAAAGCAGTGTAGTAGTCTTCAGCAGTGTAATTTTCCACTTTAGCCAGCATGTCGCTAAGTTTCTTTTGAAAGACTTGTTGTTAGATCATTAAAACTTTAAGTTTTGCTAAACTAACCCTGGACAAGCTTCAGTGAACAAAGGAAAGCTGGACACCAAGGATTCAAAATTTACAGCCCTCCAAGGACATATTAGAGTAACCAGAAGAGACTAACAAAGCCATTACAGCCTGAGCACTGTAGACTCTGTTAGGGAAAATTTGATAAACGGCTGAAAAATGTGGACAAATTAGCCCTACAAGCAATAAATCAATAACTAATAGAACAGTAATTAATGAAGACAATTATGCAATTTATAACAAATGAACATTAATTTGTTTGCTAAAAATGTGTGAGTGAAAAGTTTTGGAAATGGACTGCATGCGGCTGGAGCTATCTACTATACACCCAGCTAGTAATGCCTACTGCCTAATATTGTAAAATAAAAGTTTGGGATGTTTTTGGTGCCATACTGATGAGCCCAGAACTGGACACAGGAGAATGGGTGTCCATACTGGGGACCGAGGGCCTTGGTAGCTCATGCAGCACAGCCAGGGGGTTTCTGAGCGGCACGAGGCCTGTTTTGTGTTTTTCCCTTTCTTTCCCCCAGGAGCTGGCGGCCCCGGGCAAGGGCCTCGTCCCCAGCCCAAGATGGCGGCGGCGGCGGGTCAGCCCTGTGGGAGGGACGGGGGCGGGGAGGGTTTCCATAGCGGCAGTGTCACATCGGGGCACTTCCTGGTCGGAGGCCGCCGGTCCCGGGGCAGCGAGCAGGGACGCGCCGCTGGGGAAGGCGGCGGAGGGAGGCCCCGGGAAGAGGAGGAAGCCGAGCAAAGGTAGAGACGAGCCGGGACTTAGCTCCAGCCATTGTGCGGCCCCGGGGTGGCCGGCTGGACCCGTCCATTGCGGGCGTGCGGGGAGCGGCCGCGTGTGTGTGTGGAGGTGCCGCGCCGGACCCTCCATTGAAGCGGGCGGGCTCCCCCGGGGCGAGGGGAGGCGGGCGCTACCATCCTCCCCCGGGGGGGGGGGGGGCGGGCGCCCCCCCCCCCCCCGGGGGGGGGGGGGCGCCCCCCCCGCGGGGCCGGGGAGGTGGAAGTGGCGGGAGCCGGCTCCCGCAGGGTACTGGGGTGCTCAGACTGTTCCATTCCCAACAGAGGGGTGTGTGTATTTTTGGAGGGTCCCTGCTTTTTCTGCTGGGGAGGGGGCGGCGGGTGGCGGAGGTGCGGGACGCGGTGGAGCCGGGAGTGCTGCGGTAGCCCGGGGGAAGCCCTGTGGAGATGCCCCATGTCCCATTGTAAGATTGGAGGGAGCTGTGGCGGCGTGAGAGGCCGGGAGTCAGAGTGGGGCTGGGGGCCTGTGTGTGTGGGTGTGTGCTTGAAGGAGCCATGGCTGTAGGTCGGACACCTGGGGCTTCCTTGAGGCCCCCTTTATCTGGCCATGTGGGAGGCGACAGTGCTGCGCTAGTCGGGAGTAGGGAGGATTTCGATGGCTGAACCCTCTAATGTGACTTTCTGGCAGCGCTGCTCTCTCTGTACCTGCTCCCTCCTCTGTTTTTTGTAATACTTTAGGTATGTGGTGGAAAAGTGCCAGGCTGGCAGCGGTGGGCTGGGACAGAGGGCGTCCCCCAGGCTGTGTTCAACCCTGGGTCTCCACGGCCCTCTCCCGGCCCTTGGTTCCCATGGCCCTCTCCCGGCCCTCACTCTCCGCAGGGACTGCCAGCAAAAAGCCAGTTCTTATTAGGCGTTTCAGGTTCTTTCTGTGGCGTGGATGGCTGCCTGTAGAAAACCACCGAAGCCAAAGAGCTGCCAGCTGAACGAGAGTCAAGTGGTGACTTCAAAGTCACTGTCTCCAAACTCCTGTACCAGTTGTTCACCTGTATATGCTCGAGAATAACTTTCTTTGTGCCATTTGCTGCTTGGAGGAGGCAGCTGCACTAAAAGCTGGCTGTGAGGGCAGCTGGTTTTCAGTTTTCACTGTGGAACAGTGGAGTGAAAACAAATCCACATCTGCCCTGTTCACAACAAATGTATCTTGTGGAGGATCATTTCAGTTAGGATAATTATATTAAATAATTGTTTTCTATGGTTTTCTAGCTTGCTGCGTGCCCTGCAATCTAGAGCTGCTGTGTGACAGTCGAAACTCCAACTCTGCCTGGCGTGTGTGTATTAAACGCTGCGGCCAATCAGCAGTGCCTGAAACTAAAGGCGATTTGCCTCAACGCTTTGTAGTGTAAATATTCCTGCTATGAACAAAGGAGGGTGTGTCGTTGGGCTTGTTTCATTTGTACTTCCATGTGCTTCCTCATCTGTGGCCAGTCAGTGATTCTGTGTAGTTTCTGAAACAGTAGCAATTTCACTTTGTTGTGAATTGTGCATTTGTGCTGTCTTGGGCATTTTACTGAGCTGGGATGCTCAGAAGCTTGGTGCCTTATTGGGGATTTTTGTTATGCTGTTTTTAATAGCTGTGCTCTGAAGTGACTTAGTTTTGCTCCTTTTTGACGTCTGTTGTTTCTGATTATAACTTTTAAGTTAATTCAGCTGAGATGCAGTGTAAAATAAGTACTTAGTAGAACTGGCTTGTAACCAGCTGCTCCTCTGCCCTCTGATTATACAGCACAGAAACCACCAATTTCAGACTTAATGTTTTGCCAGCCAGCTGTCTGTGCAACTCTAAAACATAGTGCCCCTGAAATCTCTCTCTGTTTTCTGTGAGGGGCCATAACGTTTGGTTTAAAGATGCTAAATGACACTAAAATACTGATTTGTGCAAGGCAGGCTCTCTTTAGACTGTTTTGTCTTGTGTGTTTAAGCAGTGCAGTTGCTGCTCCTGTGATTCCTGGTTCTTGGGAACTGGGGGTATAAATTCTTAATGTTAACTCCTTAGCATCTAAGTTAAACAGATACTACAATAACACACACACACAGGCTAGACCTGAATCTTTAATTGCCAACTTAGAGGAAAAATCTCTTCTCTGGGTAGAGTCTGCATAGAATTACAATGTGCTGTAATTTTCTTGCAATCTGGCTCCTGCTAATTATCCTGAAACAGAATATTGGGTAAAAAAAGAGACCTGGCACCAGCTATGGAAACAAGTAATTGAATGTATTATGAGTCTCTGTGAATTTTAAGTTGCAAAGAGCTTCGCTCGCTGCAGGTATTCCTTTCAAATCTCAGCTAAAATGCCAGTAGTTTCACAGCTACTGAAGGTGATACTCCCAAGAGTGAGTAGATGTGTGTCAGTACAGGAAACATGGGGTGGAATACAGGGGTTAGCTCTTCAGGAAAAGACGGAGATCAAAGGTATGTGTGGGTGGGTTGGTGTGTTTTTTTTTATTATAGCCTTGTTGATTGCAAGGGAAAACCGTGTCAGGCACTGTTTTAAATTAAAAGTTTTTCCAAGATGGTGTCTTTCAGAAAGACACTCAACAAGTAATATACTCTTTCTTTCTGTTTTGTAGTAGTTGGTACTGCTTCTGTACAGGAGAGAACCCTGCAAGCATTGAAATAAATCAGGTTGGCTGAGAAAGCAAAGTGAAAACAGTTAAGTTTCTAACACACATCCCTAGGAAAATGTGTTGCTGTTGCAATGCAGTAGAAAGTAGGGACTGTCTGCTGTTTGGTAGTGTTGACTTTCAGTACTGCTTGCTGTTGCCATACTCAAAATTACAGACGAAAGACAAAACTTTTCTTTTTAAAAAAAATTAGTTACAAGGGAGATGATGTAAAACACACACGTAGTCTTATTTCAAAGAACAACAACTGAATTTACCAGAAGTCTAGTAAACAGATGCTAGCAGTAGCTGAACCAAATATTTAGACACTGAAGGCAGTACAGGAGTAGCACTTTATGGCTGGGAGCTGGGGGTCAGGTCACTCTGGTGCACTGGAACATTCACTTTTCACATGTTTAGGTAGAACAGAGCTTCTGTAGTGTCCCCATCTCATTTCCTCAGTGTTATGTGACAAGATTTTTATAAGTGATGAGGGTGCATAATTAAGCTATTATTAGCCTTAAGTGGTTTTCAGAGCTGCTGTTTTGTTTTTTCCTAATGAACAGCCTTTTCCTGTACATACACACAATAAAATGTCATGTAACACGATGTCTCAGAGGCAAAGTATTGTTAGTTCATATTTTCAAAACTAAGGTGAGATAATGCCTTTGAAAAATCGAGTTGAATGAGAGACTCTGGTCTTCCAGTTGATTATGCATAGGACTGAAGAAGAATTTGGGCCCAGAGGTAGTGTGAAACTGGTCAAAAATGTGTTGGACCTGGTTTGAGGGCTGTCAATTTAATCCATTTGATGTTTTTAACATAGTAAATGTTATTAGCCCAGTAAATAATTAAATGTCATGGAAGTTATATTTGCTAATTTTGACACCAGTAATCAAGAGGAAGCCAACAAGGCTGCATCTAATGATATGATTTAACACACTTCATTTTTGATGGGGCTGTGTGTGCTTAAATATTTAATTTAGCAGACGTTCATGGAAAGTTGACAGGGTCTTCAGTTCAAACTGTTTGTCTCCACTGATTGTGGCATCTCATGGCTTTGTGTTCATCTCTGCCTGTTTAGAATGTTTGTGTGTGGATTTTTTCAGCTGCTTTCTTTCCCTACTGAGTCTCTTCCCCGTGTTAATTTTCAGTGAAAAAAAGTTGGTTGTAATTTTTAGTCTGCAGCTTTACCAAAGGCTTCCTTTTGGCAGCTGGATTTCTTTTTTTTTTTGCAGTGTGTGTGGCTTTGATGTTTATTTTATTCTTATTTTAGTTGTTTTAGCATCTGATAAAGGAATGTTCTTGTGATGTCCTGTAGTAGTTCCTGTATTACTTTGCCATCCATGTGCTATAGATCTGTAAATGTTATGTGAAGTCATTATTTAGAAAAAGTTACATCTCTTCTTTTGTCTTTTTGCATTTTGCTTTGGGTTTTTAAATTTTTTTTTTGTTTTGTTTTTTTTTTGTGTTTTGTTTTGTTAAAGCATGAAGAGATTAGGAGAGTTGAGACTTGAAACCTGAGTCAGCACAAGATATTATCTGACTGGATTAGCCCAGGTGGGGAGGTTCAGCAGGTTCTAATTGGTTTTGAAAAGAGGAAGTGGATCACATAATATTCCTTAATTTACAGATAGTCTCTGTGCAGATACTACAACAAAACTCTTTATAGCTTAGTAGATATGTTGGATTTCTTTCTTTCATCTCGGCTGTGAGGTGAAGTTTCTTACATTTAACTGTTCTGTCAGACTTGTATAAACTTGCTTTTAGCAGCAGGAGGGAGATTATATAATAAATTTTTCAAAATGTACTTGCTGTGCTGTCATTGTTGGAGATTAAGTCCTCTATATTTGGCTTCAGGGAGGGCCAGGCATATTGTTAGTGAATCCATATCTGCCCTACTTGGGTATCTTTTTTTGAAATTGATGAAGAATTGATGGAACTGTAGGTTTATAGTTGTTAAAAATGGTAACTTTTTCAGGTTTTGTTTCTGAGAAGGAAATGTTGGATGTCAGTGCCAACCTGTGCTCGTTTAATAATCTTAATTACATTTCTTGTGTTTTAAAACGTGGGTTTTTTGCATTTTTTTGCCAGCTGTGGTTGCCGAAGGAAAATACTATTTTGGAATTTCCAGTTACTATATCCATATTGTAGTCTTGTACTTTTAACTTTTTAACTGCTCCCAAGAGATAACAAACATTATATTTTATAGTGCATTTCTTTAGCACATACACAAGTTTATAATGTGATTGTTAGAAGAAGGTGCATGTTTTGAGTTGATAAACTGATAAATATATCCATAAGCAGTAAAGCTCCCCAGTCATAATAGACACATCTTTGTGCCCCTTTTGTTTAACAAGGAGGATGAAAAGATAGTAGGAAGGACAGTTTACATGTAAACACATATTCTAGTGATTTGAAGTTGAAAAAATTATTTGTGTTTTTATTTTCCTTCCACCTTTAGGACATGTATACCTCTGAGAAACCTTCTCCAACAAGACACCTTGCTTCAAGACCTGTCTTGGATTATATACAAAGAAGTTTCCAGTCATGAGTAAGTAGATTTCTTTCTTTCAGAAAAAAAAGAAACCCTTAGTTTGTAGATTAGAAGAGCTGTACTTCTGTAGTAGCTTTTGGGAGGTGGTTATTCCTCGAAAATATTCATACTGAGTTTTGTGTCTTCAGTCCTGTAAAAGTAACCAAATAAAGCTGAGATTTGGCAGATGACATTTTTAATCTGCAAATTTTGGATCAATGTGTGCTCTGTAAGACTTCTCTCTAGTCTGGTCTTGTTTTCAAGAAGTTGAGTTCTGTAACAAGCTGATGTTTGTTTTACTCAGTATAAATAAAATATGTAACTCTGAGGGGAAAGTGCCTTGAGTTTTCTAAGAATTCCGAAATTTGTGACTGCCTAGTGAATTAAAATAACTGGTAAAAATCCAACATAAAATGAATGGACTCCATTTTATAGGAAAAAAAATTAATATATTGCTCAAATTCCAGTATAGATGTTTGATTCCAGAGGAATCTTAGCATTTATTGGAATGATCTGAGCCATAGAAAACTGTGACTAAATATCTGTTACAGTGGAAAAAAACAGATGAAAGACACCGGAAGTTTTGGTTTAGGTCACATCTGATGGCTGAGATAACCTCTTTTTAGTGAACTCTTTTGAGTATTTAAAGGTCTCGTAAGTTTTGAAGATGTGAGACTTTTCATGCACCTTTTGTCAGCAATTTTACTTGGCCCAGCCTCATGTAGAAATAAGGATAAAACTTCATTTGCACAGGAACTGTATTTGTAATGTAGCTCAGCTTCAACACAACTGTGCTGAAGGAAGAGCATCTTGTTCATAGAATAATTATATCCTGTGTTAGTAAAATAAGACCATTTGAGTTTCTGGGAGGAAATGAGTAAAGAAAATTGTTGGCTAAATTTCTTGTCAAACTAAATGAAAAATGATTGTTCTTGACATCTGGAAATAAAAAAGAATGATGAAGGAAATGCTTGCTAATGCAGCATAGGAAAAATTAAAACTAAAAAAGGCCTGAAAGAATTGCTGAACTATAGGGTTCATGCTGGTGTAGATAGAACTGTTTTAGGTTATATACAGATTTATCTCAATTTTCTTTCATATTGCTGTTCACAATCTTGTTTACTTTCTGATGTTTAAAGTATTTGCTGTATTGCATAGAGGACAATTTTCTAGGCAGTTATTCAAGTACTGGAATATCCTGATTTGTCAAACACTGTATAGGAATCCTCATTTGTTCTATAGAGCTTTTCATGTGCTGTCACTGCTTTACCTACAGTCTTACACATAACAAATAAATGACTCACAGTTGCTGTGTTGCTTCTGTGGTGATGGTGGTTTGGGTGCAGCACATATAGACAGTGCTAGAGCAAAACATCCTTGCTTTTGGTCAGATTTTGAGCTGATTCCAAACGGGAGAGTTCAGCTGTTCATTAGGAAGAATGAAGACCCTCATTCAAATGCAAGACAACATTTTGGCAGTACTTTTTGTGGTGGTGAGTAATGATGTTCTTCATTGCAGGACGCTGCATTCATGTGGTAGAGTGGATGCTTAAGCCTGTGCTGTGATAGGCTTCAAGGGCACAACACAAAGTGCCACTTATTTCAAAGTATGGTTTAGAGAAGATTAGATGATTTATATTTGGCTGATGTTGAATTTTCTAGTTTGTGGTTTACTTGAGAGAAACTTGATCTATAAGCACAGTTCTTAGTTTTGTGCTCGTCTTTCCTATATATCTCAGTTAATAATGTGTGTATCACAGCTTATGAAGCTGCATTTATTTGTATAGTTCTGATCATGTGAACTTATTCACAAAATCTGTGGACACCTAGAATAGCTAGATGTATTAAAAATGTTGAGAGTCTCTAGTGTTCCTAACTTGTGCATCACCTAGTGTCATTCAAACCAAAAATCTATCTAAAATGAGGTAATCTCAGCTTTCAGAAGGCCAGTAAAAACTCCAGAATGCTGTAATGTGCAGGCTATGTGATTGAATTCTTCTTGTTATTTTCTTGTGATGTACTTGATTCGATATATATTTCCACTGCTCTTTGTGAAGGGCTGTGCTAGACTCTTAAGTCCTTTCTAATATCTGTCCTAAATTTCTTCACAAGCAGATTATGTCTGTTTTGGTTTTTTGACAACTTTATTCACTAGCTCAAGTAATTTTTACCATATAATATTTGTTGTTTGCCATATGAAATTTGTTACATAAAGCTTATTATTTTATTAAAATACGTGGTAGTAGTAAATCTGTTAATATCCTGGTGCTTATGAAGTACACACATGCTTATTTTTAAGCCAGTGATCAGTTAATTTTTTTTTCCTAAAGTGGATGAAAGAACTGCTTTTTTGGTTTAACTTTTTTAATAGTTACCAGGTGTGTAAGGGTATGCTTTGGATCCTGTGGTACTGGATCTTCCCCTGTGTTGGGGAAGAGCATTGACAGAATTGCAAAGTTCACCATTCATGGTAGTAGTTTGTTGTTGGACAGTAAAAAACATCTGGTAAAACTGAGGCAGTCCCTGCTACAGCTTTTATTTCTGTGGAATAGCTTTGTAAATGTCTGTTTTCATAAATAAGGGTAAGACAGATTTGTATTTGAAATTGTGCTTTTCCACTGTATGCCTTATAGGACACTGAGATCATATCCTTAAAGGATTCGTAATAGTATCAAGTATAGCTAAGTGAAGTTGATTATTGATTTGTTTTTTATTTAAAGATAACTTTTCAGAGAAATCCTGGTGGCTGCAACCTGCCTAGAATGTCCCACCACAGAAAGAGTTGATTTAATCTACATTTTCTCTAGACATTAACATTTAGTGGCCAGAAAATGTGTAGCGTCATGATAAATTCTTAATAATATAAACTCTGCTCTTTATTTTTGGGGATTTTCCTGTGCTTTTCTCCTTTGAGGAAAGGTCAGTACAGTGAAATTACTTGAGCTGCTGCAGTGAAACTAAATGTTAGTGCACACTACTGCAACAAGCTGCTGACATCTTCAATTTTTCCCCTTAAATGTATAAAATGCAGTGCCAACTTATAATACACAGAGTATTTATTTCCTGACTTTGTCTTTCTGCTTTTAGTTTTGTTTCTCACACACTAAAAACTTAATGCTGCATGCAGCTGGGAAGGTCACCTGCTTCTTTGTGCTTCGCTTTCATCAGTTCAGGTTTTCTTTGTGTTTGAGTGAGGCTGGGAACACATTTTGTGTCTTTTGAGAGATGCTGAGCAATGTAATCTTACATTCTGCAAATGGTTGGTGTGGCCTGGTAATGATGGGGAAAGTTTTTGCTTCACCAGTTCAAATCAAGCCCACAGTGGTGTGATTAAAGGCTGCTTCTGTTTGATGGTTGGTTATATACCTTGACCTCCCATTACAGGCTTTCTAGTCTGTATTCACAGAGGAGCCTTATGGTTTTGGGATTTCTAAAAACATAGATTTTTTTTTTTTTCTTCTGTGTTCTTGTAGGGTACATAAAGAAGTAGTTTTGGTTGTCAGTTTCCTTGTCCATGAGCTAGGAACTGGGGAATTAAAACAAATGTTAAGGTCAGCCATAACAGATCAGGATGCCGTGCTGTAGTGAGTCCCTCAAGGCCAGATTGGATGGGGCTTGGAGCAGCCTGGTCTAGTGGAAGGTGTCCCTGTCCATGGCAAGGTGTTGGAACTGGGTGATTTTAAGGTCCCTTCCAGCCCAAACTATTCTGCACGTTTCTATCTCTGTGCTTGCAGCTGAGGAAAGTGTTCTGGGCATCTCTAGAGCTTCCTGTGCTAAGAAAGGTTTGTGAGTCAAGTCAAGTTTTCCGCCCTCCACCCAGATCTCCTGTCCTGGTGTGTCAGAATGAATTTGTAGTGAACTGAGGACCAAGTCAAACTGTTCATGAAATAAACTTTTGTTTGTTCTACCTGCAGTGTAGGTGGCTGTGCAGTTTATGTATTGCAGGTATAAAGTGTTGCAAATCAATTTAAGCCTGAATGTGGTGGAAGAGACTTTGTAGTCATCACTTCTTTGCAGTCAGCTGAGATTGAAAGAAAAGGAAAAGTCTAGGTTCTGATTCACTGAGACAACTGCATGCTGGGGAAAGAAAGCTTAGAAGTAAAGTAGAATACCTTTACAATATATAATAATGAATAGCTAAAGGATGTCAGATTATTATGTTACATGCTAAGTTTTTGTTTTATTTTTGAACCATGAATCCTGAAAGCCCAGTCATAAAATGCAAATTTGAAGCTACAGTTTGTGAAGTGTTTTCACAATTGTTGCTGTGGTTTCACAGCACAATTATCTTCTAATCTTTATAAATACTGTGACTTGAGAAATAGAGAAGCTATTGTGTCTCTTGGGTTATCTTTCCTGAAACTTGAAATAGTAATTCTCTATAAAAAACAGATGCTCTGAATAATAAAGAGTTGTAGGATACAGAGGACAAAAAACCATAATGCAGATTTGCAAAAGGTTGCTTTGAAGACTTATGATATATTCATAAAAATTTTTAAGAGTTAAATAATAGTAACCCCCCCTGCAGCTCAGCTACGTGAAAAAGAAGGAAACCCCCAAGACTCATAAATAGTAAACTACTATATATTAGTGACCCCCTAAAAATTGCTTCATTGATAATAGAAGTGTTTATTTAATGTTTCCTCTTTTTTTGAAGCTGTCAAGGGAATTTACCACTGTAACTGTAGTGACACATGAGAATTTGGATCCGTAGTAGTGCTCTGTGAACTTTTTTATAATGGGATGTTGAAGCATGAAAAATAAATGTTGTTTGACTCTGGAATCTTGTAGTAGGAGAACTTGCCACTCTGTCTGGCTTCACTGTTACTCCTCTGTGTTTTCTTAACTTTTTGGATCTATTTTCTTGGGGTACTGCTACTTGCTGCTCTAGCTCCTCTTTATAGTGCAGCTTGTATGTGATGAGACTGTCAGCAACTGGGCTGGAGATAATTTTCTGACTCAAAATACAGATTCAGAGGTCAGAATTAATGAGTTACAGAAACTTGTATGGACTTGACAAAGAAGTTTTGAATGAAGTTTCATTAGAAAGGTCTGGGCTGTAGGAAAGCTGAACTCAGGGTCTTAAAATTTCATGACCTCTTTAAAATGTTGCCCATGCCACTAATGGGGGCGGTATCCTTTGCCTGCCTGAATTCCTGCATTCCTCCTTGTTCCAGGAGCATTCATGAGGCTGAGTGGAATTGGGTGGGCTCCCTAAGCTCTTGCCTAGGTAGCTGCATCCATGGTTGCACTGCTGCCCTGCAGGGTGGGGATCAGTGATCTGTGGGTGAGACTCTGGTAAATGGTGGTTTTCCCTTGTTGGAAGTGTGCATGGAACTGTAGCTTAAGTTGTTCAGGAATGTAGTAATCTTGGGCTTCCTCTATGCTAAGCAAGGAGAGGCATCTCCAGAGGGCTAATCAGATCTTGGATGACCCAGTTTCTCACCAAGACTGTAATTAAACTGCTCCTCTCAATACACAGGGTGCATGAGTAGCAGTAAAATATAAACCCAAATACTTTGCACAGAACTGATGCATCACATGGGGGAAATGCAGGCATGTTAGTTAGAAATTTACTTGTTTTAATATTCACATTTTATTATGTTGGATTTCTTATATATTCAATTGCTGTAATGATGCAGCTTCTCAGACTTGGTGGATTTTTTTTAGTACAGCTGTTTAAATATATTGGAACATGAACGAAAGCTTTTTGAAATTTGTCTGTATTTAAACTAATTTTAAAATTTGTTTTCATAATCCTTCTTTTATTTTTAGGATATTTAGGGCTGGTAAGTTGTTGCTTCCCTTGCTCTTAAAATTTAATTTTAGATCAAAGAGGCAGATAAACAGTTCTTGAATTTTATTCTGTCGCATATTTACTTGAACAAAATAAGTCTTCAATCTCAGTAGTCTGAAGTGAACTTGTATCTCTGCAGGAGGTTGCAGTTACCAAAAATGTATCATCACATCCAGAAACTGTATTTGCAGGTGGTAGGTTCAAGTTCAGTAGTGTCACTTTTTATGGAGCTTTGCTAACAAAGAGGAATTGTGTAATATTTATGGTTTAATTTAACTTAGTTAATGTATAGTAAAGTTAAATTTGTAAAACCCTTTGCATGCATTTCAGATACATTGAACATTTTTTAAAGGTGTTACATTTATTTTTTAAATTTATTTTTCCATAAAGGGAACTTCAAATCTAACTTGTTTTATTTGGACTTTTTCCTGGCAAGTTGATGGGGCTTCTCTAAATAAATTAGTGCAACATGACATCTGCTTTTAAAGAGATGTGATTTCTGTTTGTAAACCAAGATGTTGGCACTGGCAGGAAACTATTGTTAGTTTTGAGATGACAGGAGAGCTGTGGTGGGAAAATTACTGTTGTTAATGTTGTTGGACTTGTATACACACTGCTCCCTGAATGTGTCCTTTTCAGGAATTTGCACTTATATTTATTTTGAAAATTAGGGTTGGATTGTTTACAAATTGTTTATTTTATGATACTCTAGCTGTGTGTGTCCAAAACTACAAGGATGATAGAAAGATGGTTATGATAGTAATTTATGTATATTTAAACATTCATTACATGGTTTTTTTTGTTATATATATTTTATGTAATTACTTTCTCTTTATAATGTGAAATTATATACCTACATAAAATATATTAAAATTCTTTTATTTATGTGTTTATAAATAAAAGAGAGTCATCTTTTAACATTTGTCTGCCTCAGTGTTTTGATTGATGGCCAGTAAGGAGTGCTGAATTACTATGACTAATTGGCATACACAGGAGTACATGCCTTTGGCATGATAATATTCTCCCATTACATAGTTTTTTATTTAAATCTTAGTCTTTGGGCCTCTCTCTGTGCTCCTTTATATAGAACACATTGCACAATGATGCCTTTATTGTGGGTTTTTGGTGCTCTTGCAGCAGAAGGACCGAGTAGCACAAGAACACTGTAACCTTGTTCTCTGGAGTGAATATCGAGTATCTGCCACTGTGTAAGCAATTCATATTTCTGGGATCATATTCATCCTGTGATAAGTTGAGGGTGTTATTCAAGTACATTCCAAAGGGAGAAGGATGCAGAAAATCCCAACTAAAATAGAGATGAAAAGCAACAGTTGTAAGTGTAGATGTTTGGGCGGGCACCCCCTTCTCTGCATAAGGCCCTGTGTAGTCACAGAACGATGTTGCAGTTACTGCTGGACGGCTTTTAGAGGCAGCAATTTTAAACTCTCTAATGGTGGTGTTACTTCCTGTTGAATCAAAGAATTCACAAAACAGCTGAATGGGATGAAGGATTAGAAATGGATTAAAGAAGAACTTTCCCAACAGCAGTGTTAAGTGAAGTGTTCACAGGACTTTCCTTGCTTCTTGTAAGTCATGTTGATTCTCACTTTCCATACAAATGATGGAATAACATGCACTACTGTGTAGGAAAAGTGAAGCACTGCTGCTCATTGGTGTAACTTTATCACAGATAAGAAAAATAATTGAGTTGCAGTTTCATTTTATGTTGTTATACGTGTTCATATTCAAGAAACAAAGTACCTGATGTAAAAGATGTGTGGTTATTTTAAGCTAAATTGACTGTTTCAAGAAAAACTATTTTTACATGCTTTACCCAACTACTGATAGGAAACAACTTCTTTGATTTGTAACACAGTTGGAAAATATTTGGGATTGTTGCCAGAAGTGGGGTTATACAAGTAATGTCAATGAGATTATTGGGTCCGTATTTGTTTAAATTTAAGGAGCTTTTCTTTACTTAAACTATCCAGCCTGTTATCCTTTCACTGTTTAAAAGGATGGTTCCAGGTATTTGTGGTAACAAAGTCACTGCTTTTAGGTGATATTCTATCAGTCAACTGATTATAAGGCTAATTTAAGCTCTCATTGCAAAGGACCCTCTCCCCTATAATTTAGATACTTTAATTCCTAAAATTATGGGGGAAACTGGCAAGATAGTACTGGATTTTTTCAAGGCTATTGGCAAGCCTGGGCCTATTCTGCTCGAAATTTCTGAAGGGAGTACAAAGCTGTGTAGAACTCCCAAGTTCTTCTGGTTTGGCAAGCTGGTGTGATGTGTTGTTTTCTTTCTTTTTCTTGTCTTCCTTTTTTTCCTCAGTATTATTTTGTGTGACAATGGTCTCCAGAATGGAAGGCATACCAACATGCTGTAGAACCTCAGTGCTTTTGGCCAGGGCAGTCATTAATCTAACAGATCAGTAATGTAAAAGGGCACTTTGTTTTAATAAGCACTTGGGTTTGCCATAGGAGAGGATTCTTGAATGCTGCCTTTCTGTTTTAGCCTTGAAAAGCTCTTTGAAAACCTGCCTAATTCTGTGGTGGAGTGCTGAAAGCCTTACTCAGAGCTCTTCTGAGCGCAAGTCAGACTTGCCAGAATTTTTAGGGACATAGGGAAGTAAGTCTCTCACCAGAATGTTCTGTTGCATTCAGTATAAAGCTTTTTCCTTCTCTTTTTTTCTCTTTGTAGTAGAATTTTATACAGCATTTTAGGAGGAGTTTTATTTTGTGGTGCTACTGTGTCCGAGTTGTACAAACAGTGCAATGGCATAACCTTCCTTTCCTGCGCTCCCCCAAATGTAGGTTTGGAGGTGACACTTGGGGGGTGCAGCTGAGTTCTTGGAGTGATGCTGTGCTACAGCTGTGCTTATGGTCAGGCTGCTCTACAGACCATGCTTCCCTTGTGAGCTTCAGAGGAGTTACCGTTCCTGTTATTTAACATCTGGTTGCAAAAACTAGACAAGCTTTTAGCTTCCTCTCCTCCCCAGTTGCAGCAAATTACTGTAAGAATGTTTGAAGGATGTCAGGGTTGGTCTTGGAGAACAGGAGAGAAAAAAATTTGGTCTGTTGCTTGCTGTAAAAAGATGAGGTACAAATTGAAAAGTGTCAATTTTACTTTTTATTTCCTCCTCACTTCTTTCCCTGCCGTCCCGCCCCCCCCCACCTCGTTTATGTCAGAAGCAGTGACAAAAATATTTGTACGTTTTGCTTTAAGTATGTGGTAGGAAAGTTTTCTTTTTAGAGCAAAGGCTAATGAGTCACTTTTAGTGACATTTCAGTATTTATTTATTCCTTGTGCATTAAAACAAACTAAAAGAAATAGTATTTATGTGAAACTCACTGTAAGGCTCTTGAGTTTTTTTTCCCCCTCTTCTTAATGCAATCATTCATTAAGTGGAACATCCATTTAGGAGAACTAACACAATTCATGTTTTTGTTTAACACTGTACAATCAGTGGATCTAAAGGGTGATACAGAAAGGCCTGGTTACCTGGGTGTTATTCAGTGGAACTTAACTGGTCAAGTTCAAGGATAAATGCACTGCAAGGGGGGGATGATGGCACTTCTGTTCCTTTAACACTGGGGTAGTGCCAGTGGGAGTTAGAATGCTAGGCTGCAATGCCTGAATGTAATCCTGGGTAGAGTGATGACCATTCTTGTCTGGACCATGGCACTTGTTGGCATAGAGAACAGTAAATACACTGCAGTTTTCCATCTGCCAAAACTGGCACAGTGTTAGTAGGTTCCTCTGTTCTTGTTCATGGAATAAGTAGGTAAGGCATTCTTCACTTGGATAAATTTATTGTCTTAAGGTGAAGCTGAATAAAGAAGTCTCAAGTGGCCAAATGTTTCCACCGTTTTTTCATTGATGACGGAATAGGAGACCTCTTCAACAGTGGAAGCGTGTATATGTTTTTATGGGAAATAGGATTGGATATGAAGGAAGTGGGACCTACTTGTTACAGCACACTAAATAAATCCAGTTGTAAGAACAAAGGCAAAACAGAGGTAACCATAAAGGTAGCCTCAACCAGCCACTTAGACAGAAAACATCTCAAATATAGCTCTAGCATTATCCTTAATTAGTCACAGTTAACATGATTGTCATATCCAAGTGCTAAGCTCATATTTTTAAAATATGTTAGTTAAAATCTGCACTGAAAGACTGCATTTTCTGAGAGAATGTAGAAGCAGAGCAGGAGGCAGAGATCTGAAAATGAACAGGTAATGGTGTCTCTCATTAGAATACAACTGCAGGAAGCAAACAGACCCAGGTACACTTCGTTTTAAAGGAGGGTGGGTCCCTTCTGCTCTGTGACCTTTGGGTTAATGTCCATTGGCTGCTCTTGAAATGTTGAATTTGTTCTTCCTTCAAATGTCTCTTCATGATAGTTTTTTCATCACTAAGGTAGGCTACATTTGTGGGATTAGATGCCACCTTGGTGTTAGATTAGCCTATTACAGAGTATTCAAAAACTTGTTTTGAAAGTTTTGATTTTTCTTGCAGGGACAGAAAGCCACACCATGTACTATTTCCTGCACAAACTATGCCTGGAATTACATGGGCTTAATAAAAGTAGTGTGTATTTTGCAGTGGTCTAATAAGGTTTGATGTTCTTCCTGGTGCCTCTCTACAGCTGTGTTTTATTACTTGGATTAAATATCAGCATAGAAATATACATGCAGTGAAGGGTTTAATCACGCTAACAAATAGCAGTGCATAGAATTTTCTAGATTTTCTTTGCCTTGGGGAGGTACAAGATTATTAGTCTCATTCATATCCTCTTCAAAAGGAAACCAAGTAAGGGTTTACATTAAAAGCAAAGGGTTTTTTTTTTTTTTCTTCCTTTGAATTGAACACATATTCACTTTTATCAGGCTTTGCCTGATTAAATTAATGAATGTACTTTGACTTCAGTGTTAGCATATGTAAGATAGTAATAGTTTTGATTTTTGTTTAATATTGCAAAACTGAAAAAAGTCTTTAATGATGAATGTGGCTTTTTTCTGTGTGCTTAGGTTTGACAGAATGTTTAATAATATCCTTTAGCTTTAGATAAATTTGTTGATTAGCACTACAGCCATGACCCAAATCCAGGCCGTGTAAAATTGCTGCATATTCTGCTGCAAATTTCCTGCTGCAAATGCAGGAAATGCTGCATATTATTGGGGAATATATTTTAAACAGGTTTCATTATTGTAATTGCAACTTCATTAGTGTCTGATTTCTTTTTGAGACTTCTGGTATGAAACTTTTTTTTTTTTCCTCAGAAAAATCTTCATTTGCAGCTAAAGCTATATGAAAACTTGCCGTCTTATATGAGGAAGACTGAAAAATTCTGTGGGGGTGTGTGCATTCATTGAGATGAGATCTTGTCCTGCCGTCCTCTTTCTTCTTCCTGTTTAAAAAAAACCCACTAAGGCTTACTTTATCAATTATTTAAGCTGGACTGCTTAGATACAACCTTTTTTTGGGGGAGGGTGAGGGGTGGTGGTGCTTTGTTGCTTTTTTGTTGCTTTCTTGACTATTTAATGAGCCTTATAAAGTGACCATTTGGCCTTTGAAGGGCACGGTGTGAGAGGAGAAAGTCATTGAATTAATTTGAAGATTCGTAATAAGAACCCGTGATTCTATTCTTAACTCGTTTTCATAACACTTTGTAGCTTACTTAACACAATCCTAATCACATAGACCCAGAAGTGAGTACCTCTGGATCTAAGGAATTCTTCACTGCAGCCTGAACTATTCCTTTTGCCTTTATGGGTTAAATATCTAAGAGCTTTTGGAACCCTTTGAACTATTGCTAAACTATGTAGTTTAGATGCACTTGTATGTCTAAATCTGATGGTACAGTTCTACAGAAAATATTTGAGCAAAGAAGAAGCAGTACCCTTTTCTCATAGAGGTGGCAGGTATAAAACACATTTATTGGGAAGAAAAAATAAATTGTACATCTTTACATGCTTTTTTCCTTTTTGTAAATTTTTTGTTTGGAAGAGTCCATCAAGGCTTTTGTGAGCAGAAACTTCTGATAGCAATCTCAATTAATGTCTGGTGTCTGTTATCAGGGTAATAAAAGTGATCTACACAGGCTTCATGATGGCTCTCTGGGAGGCTCGCTGTCTATCTTGTTATAGTCTAGATCCACTTGCAGAATGTGTTGTAGCAAAAGCTCAGGGGGTGAAAACTGATGCAAGAAGGGTAACAGTGAGAGCATTGAGCAGGGATGGGATTGTGCAATGTGTAGTTTTCCTTCACTGTGTGCAGTAAGGTCTGCAGAATGTGGCCTTGTGTTTTTCTGTCTTTCTTTTTTCCCAGTTATAGCATTTGTTTTTCTATTTTGGATTTATAGGGTTTTTTCCTGGAACAGGTATAATTACTTTCATTGACCATTTATTGAAGTTTTCCATCATCTGAATTTAATGAACAACTTTCTTGTATGTTTAAAGTGTAAAGAAAAACAGACTTAAAAAATAGCTTTCTCTTGAAATTATTACTTTTCCAGTAATAATTTCCAGTAATAATTACTTTTAGATCAAGCTACTTTCCCTTCCCAAGAAGGTGCCTTCTAAATAAGGCTCCTAGATCTGTATCAATTTCTTTTAAAAATTGTAGCTGTAGTTTCATGCTTTAAAAGTGGGAGCAAACCTGCTAGAAATGAAGAAAAAAACATTTCTAAGTGGGTGCAAATTCTGTTGAATTAAGCAGTTACTGACTCTGAAGGACTATTGAGAAGACTGTGAGGATGTTTATTTATTTTTATGGATACTTTGCAAAATGCATAGCCAAAAGCAGTCATTTTTGAAAATGAGCTACTGAATAATAAATTGAGTTGTATCACTGGTGCAAACATTTTTTACAAGAAAGGCTATCAGAATTTCACATAGGAATTCTTGAGAGCATTAGGTTTTCTTTTTGCCTCTTTTATGCTTCAAAGAATGATCTGTAGAAAATAATGAAGATTAAGAATTTAAATTTTTAGAGATTTATGGACAGTTAGTTATTGATCTGGAACTCTAGAATTCTCTTCCAACTACAACAGATTATTTACAACTTAATGAAAACTGTAGGTTTCAGCTCAGAGATTGGAAAATTAATTCAAAATATTAGTGAGAAACAATAACCTACTTTATAGCAGCTGTAGTAATAATTTGTATTATATCTTACCTGTCTTAGAGCTCAATGCCTAATTGTTTTGAGATAATAATTTGAAGACCAGTTGTGACAGGAAAAGTCGGAGAGGAGTATCATAAAACAAAATGTTTCTGTGGATAGTTAAGGTATTTGCCTTAGTTGCTGGATAGGCTTATCTGGATTCATTGTTTTTGCAAGAAATAAGCAGGTTTTTTTGTGAAGGGACTATGCAAATGTTCTTATAATACATTCTTCCTTTTATTTGATATGTAAAGACTCTTTTCCCAGCTAATATGGCTGACTTGTATTTCCTTAATTCTTTAAACTATCCTTGAAAACTGAGAGTTGTTCCTGATGGGAAAATCATCTTCATTTTCTGAGCCCCTTTGTGAAGATGGGAGGGATGATGAAGCACTTGTGCCATGTGTGATTTCTGAAACCGCAGCTTTTACAGCAAACATTCCAATGGGTCATTGGGAGCAGCTGCCCTCACTTTCGATGGCACTGGAGTTTTTACAGCCCCTGTTACAGACAGTCCTGCTGGGACAGACAGCCCTGCTGCCTGGAAACACCTTCTGGGTGTTACCTCCTAGAAAGGAGGGTCCAAAGAGCAAATGCACCCGGTGCTCCCGGCTCTCTTGTAAATCCTCTTCTCCTGCCTCTAACGTCAGACTTTGCTCTATTGCAGGACTAGAGTTACCAGAAATGTTTTGTGTATTTGCTTTTTAGAGAACTTAATGCTTGATCCTGCTGCCATTGAAACATTAATGACAGAACTGCCCTGGGCTAGGACCTTCCTGGCTGTTTTGTTATGGGCTCTCCATTCCCCGGGGTGTCAGGCCTGAAAGCTTGGCATCTTAACTATGTGTGGAGCCTAGCAGGTAGGGAAAAGGACATTATTTGGGCTGTGGGGAACACAGGGGAGGACAAGGAAGCCAGACCTGCACAGGTTTCTGCAGAGATGTGGGGAATAATTTGTATATAGAATATCTGAATTCTGGACAGTTCAGGTTGATAAGAAATGGAAAAAGGAACAGTGACAGTAACTTTGCATCTCAACTCAAATGTGTGCAGGCCTGTTGTTCCTATGAATTAAAGCCCTTGAGCCATTGCAGTGGGTTGGGTTTTTTTCTGTTAGTAGCTTGTACATCTTTCTGTAGACGAGGACACAACAAGCAGGCCCTTTTTGGGTAGCTGCAGTGCTGCATGGGAAAACCCCGAGGGTTCTTGATGGTTTTTTAATAGCCTAGACAGAATGCTGTGAATATATAAACATTACAGACTAGAAGAACAGAGTGAAAGAGAAAATATTAAGTCTTCCTCGGATTTAAATTTTGATCTTCCCCACCCCTGTCAAATACCTTTGACAGATATCCATTGAGCCATCCTTCTGCAGCATCATTTGTGCTGTAAATATGTTACCTCCTGGCAATATGGTTCATGAAAAAGAACTGCTTCCAAAGATCAATTAATTATAATTATGTTAACGGAAGCGTTTTTATTCTGAATTATGATAGCTGACTAATCAGGATGCAGGTCATTTTTTTTATTATGCTTAGGGGAGATCAAGGGCTGTACAACGTGATCTATAAAATCCCATCCTGGTTGACTGTTCCTTCCAATTCCAGTGTATTTTACCAGGTTGATAACATGTGCATGATTTCTATATTCCCTACAATTGTGAAGTCAAGAAAGAAAAACAAAATCCAAGAACATCATCAAGCACACACTGTTTAGCAAGCTTGCTGTTGAAGAGGAAAAACGCTTGGCAGAGATCCATGGTCTATGCACTGAATATGTAGCACTATATTTTTTCTCAAACAGAATCTACTCAAATTGTTACACTAAATTTATGACATGGATTCCTTGTGTATCTGTGTCTGAATTGCTGTGTATCCTTGCCTACAGTGGGTGTTTTGTCAGGATGTGTGGTCTGAGGGGTGGCAGTTGTAGTGACAGATTGTATGGAAGTATCAGTTGGTTCAGTATCAGTCAAAGATAAGAGTGAACTATAACCAAGTTCTGATTCATGAGTAACAGATGAAATTATACAACTTAACTCGTTAGTGTGTTTTATTTCTAGAAGTCTTTTTGGTATTGTCTCTATACTGAAGCAGGTTTAGTGTTGCTGTTTTGTTGTATAAATTGATTTGAGGAAAGACAAATAGCAGCCACCAAACTTGCTGTGTAATTCTTCAAATTTCCAGTGATTTGTTGAAATTTCTTGTTCATCATGCCTGCTTCAGACTTGCACCATTTTCTTTACATTACATATGGAATGTTGTTTAGATTTTCCTAAATTAATTTTAAGGCTTTGGGATTTTTTTCATTTTTTTCTACATGCCAATTGTCACAACAAAGAAGAGAGGGAAACTACTGTGCATATCAACTTTGGAAACTGTTTCATGTTGTGGAAGGCAGGTGTGTGTTCTAGTCCTGAGGTTCCTGTGTGTCTCTCTTTAAAGGGAGGACAGGGACCTGTACCAGCAGGGTAGGATATAGTTTGGAAGAAAAAGGAATGACTTCCTTTTTGCAGTTGGGAGTAGCTACTGCAAGTGCTCAATTTCTTTCTTTTTAAATATTTTTCACAAAAGCAGGTACAATGCCTTCAAGTCCTTTCTTCCTCTGCTGCCCCTTCCCAACTGTTACTCTTTCACTGTCCTCTCCTTGTTCCAGCAATTGAGAATGTTGCTGTAGAAATGAGATAATGAAGTTAATTTAAAAAATTTTAAAAATCAGTTGTAGGATCTGCAAGGTATATTCTTGCTTTGGAAGGCCAAGTAGATGTTGTTAATGAGTATTTTTTTCGACCTTAGTCTCTTTCTTTTTTTCTTCCTTTCTCTTCCTATCCATAATATGTTTATGTAAGGACCATCAAAAGCTTGGTAATTCTAATGTTCTACCATTCTACCATTTTTTGTGGTAATTCTTGGTAATAGTGTAGTTAGTGTTTTGTCCACCATGAACTTAGAAATTTTTATGGAAAATTTGTGATGTAATATAGTTGAGAGTAATGACATACCTTTGATTTTATATCTTTGACTTGAAGATAAGTTGTGTGATTAACCAACTAAATAAAGAACAAACACATCATGGTGAGATAATAATGGAAAAAGTTCTTCCAACAGCAGTTTTGAGCACTGGATTATTAAATAATGAACCTGCACATAAACCTTACTGCACAACCCTGTATTTTACATCTGATTTAAATGTTCTGAAATGATAGCTGTTCTGGAAGGGTCTGCTTGTAGTAATCTTCTCCAAACCTTTCTAGGTGTAAAGTCATTGGTCTTAAACCTGGAATTTAACTTTAGGTTCAGGAGTTAGAAATGATTCTTAATACAGAAAAGTTGAGGATTCTGTCTGTTACATTTTGAAGAATCCTTTTTCAGGAAGGGATAAGTCATAGTTGTACAGGGTGTCTACAGGTGTTCTCTTGGGTGGACACTTGAATGTTTGCAGAGTGGGAGAAGAAATTGGACAGCCTGGCAGGGAGAATAATTTTACTTGTCTTTGTTTTGCCTAACCAAATATGATAAAACTTAGGGTTGCTCTTCCTTCTGGCAGAGATTAATGGGCAGGCTGTGAATAAGACTGACATAACAGACATGGTGTATCATTCCTGCGCTCTGTGTGATTCAAGAGACTGACTTGGACGTGGATAAATATGCCAGTAAATCTTAAAATCTGATGTAAA